>CM051498.1:18759079-18810386 GCA_028031935.1 Paedocypris micromegethes | reverse complement strand
GTGTGTGTGTGTGTGTGTGTTTTGAACTACCCACACACCCCACTACCACAAATGTACACAGTATATATAGACGTAATCATTGTGTATATTCAGCCAACCAAACGACCAGGAAAAAAAACATACGTATGAAAAAAACATTGTGTTAAATATAAATATATTTTAATGTTTCATAATTACACATTAAACTCATAATTTGAGATTCAGAACGTTTCTGCAGTTTATTGCACAACGGATGGTCTGTTGAGTTGATACTGAGCTTCAATGAAGTCGTGTGACCTTTCAGAACTCGACACCTTTCAAAATCTATTAGTGCAGATAGAAAACAACTCTCGGTCTCCCCCTTGCGGACATGATGGTGAATTACAAATAATGTCTGGAAGAATGTCTGCTTCCACGTAATTACCAAGCCGGTTTTAAAAACGCAGTAAATAGTTAGACACGTTTACATATTTTTTTAGCATTATAGCAGTAATATTTTTGTATTATTTAGTATTTTAGAAATTTGTATTCATAATTCATGAGTAATACGCAATACTTGTTCAGTACTAAACACCATCAGTGGAACATAAATCAAAGTGTTTTATTTGTTCATCTATCTATTGCTTCTGTAATAGCCACCAGCTCACTTTCCTGTAGACGTTCCGCTCTTAAAGAAACAGAAATCAACACGTCTGCCACAGTCAGTTCTTTATTAAATCTACACGGTAACTCTTCAATTTCCAAGGAAGTTTGTGAAACACGGAAGTAGGAACACTGTCAAAAATTGGATCTGCTATTCCAAAAGTCACAACGATTATAAAACGTCTCACGAGACTGTAAACGCTCCGGTCTTCTTACAAAAGGAATGTACGTCAATATCAACGCCACGACCACGAAAGCCCAATTCCCACGCGCTACGACAAAGCATGAAAAACTGACCGCGCTGAAACTGTCCCGTGTTTCCTGCTCAACTTCTCAAGAGCTGGTTAAAAGTGCAATTCTGCGCCTGCTTGACGGAAACTTGAGTGTTAAAATGAAGATCCTATCTAAACATGATGTCGCTGATGAAACAGTGATGGTTCCTCACAGTCTCCTATGACGTCTGATGTGCTTTTTTTGTGCCCAAATGTTCTGTGGGCGTTTTGTGAGCTTCCTCCTCAGCGTCCTGGAGCGAAGATGTAGTCCAGCGCCTGTCTCTCTGCCGCGGCCACGTTGGGATGCCACAGGTCCACCATGAACACCACTCTCGGTCCGTCCTCAGCAGAACCTGAGCACACCAGAAAGACAAGACCAGTGGAATCAGCACCAGTTCTTCTCTATCACTTCACCGTTGTAGAAGACAGTCGCCATGTTCTAACAATAGCACCCTCCTCGACTCCACTAACAGTTTGCTTTACGTTCCAGGTTACAATTACTCTTTAAAGGAGGAATAAATAATTACAGTGATACCTATTTTTTACAAAATGTATTTGTGCTGCCAGCAGTTTCGTAAAAAAGAAGTTTTGTAAACAGGAATTTTCGCAAAGACGGTCACATTTTGCACGTAATCCATCCCAATAAAAAAAATGTTTCAATAAAATGATAAAATATCGTAGTAGTAACTGTTGTAATAAATACAACTTATCGTAATAAAATATCATAATAACTTCAGCCATCTTGAATCTCACGATATTCTCGCGAAAACAGTAATATCAGTGCGGACCCTGACATCAGCAGGATGTTAGCCGAGCGTGTCACTTGGGTTGTACTTTTGTGATAAAATATCGTAGTAGTATAAAAGCTGCAGAGACATTGTTCTGAGCATCTTCTCTCTGTAATGTTGTTTCAAAACAACACTACCTAACACTTTGTTTCTCCGTGTCTCCATGTCTAACAAATCCACCTGCAATGCCTTTCTCAAGCCTAGTTTCCCAACAAATCGCCGTAGCTTCGTCAACAAAAGTTTCCGGAAGTAAAATATTGGTAACCATGTTACTTCTGTAAAAGAGTTTTTTTTCCTCTTTTTTGAAAAAGAAAAAAAAAGCAAAAAACTGTTTTAGACATCTGGACTCTTGATCTACGTGCATATTAGTGGTAAGAAAAGAACTGGCTTAACATTCTTGTCACCACAACATTTGCCCTATTGTATAGTGAAATTACTTTGTAAAAAATAGACGATATTTTCGTAAAAGGACATTTTTGTCATTCAGAAGTGGAGGTACCACTGTAAATTAATTGATTAACAAATGGTTATTACTTTATAATCTGTCACCATCAACATGGTAGAGTTATAAAAAAGTAACAAACTAAACTAAAAGTTAGTAAACAAACTATGAGGCAGAGCAAAACCAGGGCCACATTCTCCCTTTACAGACCATCGTCTTCATTCTGGGATGAGACTCAACGTGCCAAATCTCGACCCAAACATTTGCAAACTGAAAAATAGCTGCCGACGTCACACTGATAAAATCAGCATCGGATGGTGAATCCCACAATTACAGATTTGATTATTTTCACAATTTTAGGCAACTGGTCTACTTTTCATTATGGTCTACATTTTCATATGTAATTTTCATTAATGTAGTGGTTAAGCTCGGATCATGAAAGGATGGAGAACACTGGCGTGAGAGCTTCTTTTCACAACACTCTGTCTGTTTGCTCACACATTCTGCATTGCCTTCACACTTTTCACGACCCTGCAGAGAATCCACTGGATATCGAGTCTCGCAAGGTCAGAAATATTAAACACGACCTTTATATTCCTGCAGTACAGACATATTTCTGAAAGCAGATCCAAAACTTCAGATGATGCGGTTTTGACAAAAGTCCTGGTGTATTTCCTTTGGCCCAAAAAAGAAAATTTTCCAATTATAGGTACGCATCAGAAATTCTCAACTCAACTCAAATGATTCAGTTCACGATTGAATCCCAGTTAAAATGACAGATCGCTCTTGGATCGATTCACTGTTCTGCCAAAACTGTGGGATGGCGATTTCATTATCGCCGCACTCCCGCAAAATTTGGTTCAACTTGAAGATTATTTCTCACCGTTGAGACTCACTGAGATGCTTGAGGTTGGTTTGTTTGACTGTTAATGAGGAGTTAATCTTAAGTAACCACCTACGCACCTAAGTAACTAAGTACGCACACACCTCTTACACCGCTTATACCGAGCAGCATAGAATTCTTGCCTAATTTTGGGAAAACACATTTATGTCTCTGGGGAAAAAAAGTCATTTACAACTACTTTTTCCATTTCTGGGTTTCATGCCTTTCTGGTTTGATATCACTTTTAAAACCATCGAGTTATTACTCTTTTTTAATTGTAAGGGTTCTGTTCTGAAATACATTTAAAAAACAAATGATTTGTTTAATTTATTAAAAAAATATTTGAACCAATTTTAAAAACAAAGTGTTTTCAATTTTTTTTTAATCATTTATGAAGGACTTTTTCATTAATGTTTTATTCATGATACAGTGAGTGTCACACTAACATACATAATCTAATCTAATCCAAATAAAATGTATAAAAATTCCCAAATTCTATCAATCTTCTTGTTTTTCAAATTATATGAAGGCAAAAGCAGACAGACAAAATTATAATGCTTTTACCAGAAGAAATAAAATATAAAAAATAATAGTAATAAAAACGTATTAATTATGGCAACAGCTTAAATGGTGTCAAGTGAAAAGTCTCCCATTAGCATCTCCAAAAGAAAAAAAAATTCCTCACCATCGTGAAACGCCGTGTGAAGAAAAGAGTCGTCGAAGAGCAGACAACGTCCCTCAGACCAGCACTGCGGTTCTCCACCAACAACCAACTCACAACCAGACGGTACTTTCAGTCCTACACACACACACACACACACACACACACACACACACACATCACTTGAAATAAGAGATGAACAAAAGCACATGCAAATTCTTCATGTTTCGTAGCAACATCAAAACATTATTTCCTATTTTGGAAACAGAACTTCTCCTAACACATTCACACATTTTTAAAAGTCTCTTACCCAGGTGGCAGCGCAGGCGTACGTTGGTTGGACCGTAGTGTTCAGTGATGGTGGATCCAGAGCTAAGCACTGAGAAGCAAGCATTGCCAAACACATTATTAGCAATGAAGGTCCGCAGCTGACCGAGGACCCTCCACGTGCGAGGACAGCGTCTGGCGTTCAGCACCAACGGAGAACCCTGGTTCACCAGATAGAACGTCCACCACTGGCCACGGGGTGTGCTGTTGGACTTCCAGCCCATCGGAAGCGAGGAACCGGACCTGCTGGACGGCGAGCGGTAAACACTCTCAAACTCGGCCAGAAGAGCGGGGAAACTTCTCTCCAGAAGCTCCACGTCATGTTTCTGAGCCTCTCGTGAGAAGAAGGGAGCAGACGGAAGGTCCGGCAAGAAGAACACCTCCGGTTTCTGGATGGAGGGCCGGCTGCAGAGAAGATAGCGGCCCTGGTCACGCACGCCCTTGTGTACTCGGCCCATCCCGGACCAGGTGTAGCGCTTGGCGTACTCCTGAAGACTGTGGTAGAGCCGCTGGTTCAGGCTCTCGGGTTTGGTGCAGCGGAAGCATTCCGGTGACTGGCAGTAAGCGAAGCCGTTCAGCTCCTCCGCACCACCTCCTGAATCCACCAGGTGTTTTGATGAGGCTCCTCCAGGCGCGAACTCTGATGCCAGTCCTCTGCTGGCTATGGAGCCCCGGTGTGACTCGGGAGTGAAGCTTCCACGGAGCGAAGGGGCGGCGTGTTCGCATCCCACCCGGTAGCAGTACCAGATGAACAGAACCGCCAGACAAAAAGCAGTGCCCAGAGCGCTGGACTCACACTCCCGCACGGACTGCATGCCACCTGCCACCCACTCCCTCACCCGCTCTAAAGACCACTCCATTCCACACACACACACATCCAGAGGCTTGGTTTAGTCGTTCAGAGGATTGATGCAGCCATTGCTTCATAGTTGAGCAAACATCTCAGCTTTATGGTCCAGCACCAAGCTGAAGCAGAATTTGAGCGATTGTCTGGCGTGATTGTTCGGTTTCAGTACCGGACAGCTCCCGCAATGCCAACGTGTTATTTCGTCCTTTTCTGCGGCTGGAAACGTTGACAGCGTGTTGGTGTAAAATGTCTCAGCTGCTCCTCTCTTCCTCATCCAGAGACACAAGGCACCCCGGGCTTCTGGAACAGAGAGAGCGTGATAAGAGAGATAAGATAAAACATGTCAGGACAATATCTAGCGAAAAATACTCAGTATGTGATCCAGCCACTTCACTGTCAAGTCTACGTGCGATCATGTGATCATCTCTAAACCGCCCCCACACACATCAAGCCTCCCCCAACACACACACACACACACACACACACACACAGACCCCTGAGCAGCTTGATGAAGACTGCAGCACACCGGAATAATCCAAATCCAGCTTTCGTGAAACCGCCACACTGCACTTTTATAAAGCAAGAGAATTAACGCTGCCATAAGCGCGTCCCTCACATCACACCACGCATCCTGGATCTAGAGGCAAATCTGGTTCTGATGAATTTAGACCGAACGACACATGAAGAAAGCAAAAGCAGATGGTTCACACTACTGTCTTCAGCAGCTGTCAGGAGCAAACAGACTGAGAAAGAAGCAGCAGGGAGACGCGTAACCCAACGCAGAGCAGAAAAGGGACCCCGGGACCCCCGAAGACAACAAACAATAACGGGATTCGCGTGAAATGTGAATGATGATGGCGCGTGGAGGATGAATTCGGTCGCATATTTACCGAGCGCTTCTTCGCGGCGGTGCTTTTCTGACAGATTCGCAGCGTCTATTCCGTTTCCCTGTCTCCACACACACACACACACACACACACACACACGCACACGCACACGCACACGCACACGCACACACACACGCACACGCACACGCGCACACACACACACATCCCCCTCAGACACCTCCCTTTCCCTGTTTCAATGCAGCTTCTGGTCCTGCCCTTATGTCCGTAAAGCGATGTCAGGCGGCGGCGGCGTCCATAATGACAAACGAGCTGAAAACAACATGACACCGCGGAGCTTCCGTGACGGAGACCGGGACGCCTGGATCCAGAAGAACCAGCCCAATCCAAGTAGAAATCAAATCTGTGCTTGTTTTTCCGCATACCCACCTGTGTCACGTTTACGGGAAACTCATGTTGTTGTCGATATTATTAGTTCAGACAGATGTGAAAGAGAAACGTAAAAGATAACAACGATGCAATCCATACCTTCGGCAGTAAATCAGGCTTTGTGCTGTACCTACAAGTTGCGTGATATGATCAAACGGAGCTTTGAGTTGTCTACGAGCTACAAGCTTACGCCTACAATTCCCGTGGTGCTTTGCCACAGACAACCTCCTGTGACGTCATAGACGTGACGCGAAACGCGTTTGCTGAAATGTTTGTGCTTTAACTTTCCTATTACAGTACTGTAAATTCTTTCATGGCCAATTTGTTTAGCCGTGTATATCAATTTATAGTGTTAAAACTTTTTGCTGAATTTATTAATAAAGTATACATTAGATAAACATTTGTAAACTGTCATCTATTTTCTGAAATGAAAAAATAAACCTTATTGTTTCTGAAATACAAATTAATCTTTGTCCTAAAAACGTTTAAGCTATCTGAAGAGCAAAAAATAAACTTATAGTTATTGTGTGCATATTTCAGGCTTGAGTGATTTTTAAATCCTGCGGTAAATACCCAATACTGTATGTACGATTACTTTTTAAAATGGCTTGAACTTAAATTAAATGTATTAAATGCTTGCACTGCTTAGGACATTACATCAACATGGCCGTAACCTGAATTCAAGCAGCAACTGGAACGTAAAGTGTGTATCAAATAATTGTGTATACAGAGTTTCTGAGGCCTATAATGTGAATTTGTATATATTTCACCAAATTTGGATAAATAGTGGTGTAATAGCAACTGTCAAGAGCCATACTGACCCCAACATGCCCCCGGGCGCCACTTGAGACTGACCCCTGCTCCTGTTTGTGTGTGTCACATGAGTGTGTATGTGCTTCACTGCATGGTTTATTGCAGAGCACCATCCCTCCATAGTGCCCATACTGACAAATGTGCTGACTTTTACTTTCCTTTTCTTTTCTTTCTAAGCTGTTTAAATTTACCTGTAAATATGTCCAGAACAGAAATAACAAAATGAAACTGCAAGTGAAATCATTCACTTTGATACTGTTGTTGATGCATTGCCTAATTGAACATTTACAGTTACTGATCAAAGTGTTTTTTCTATACATGTGAAAGAGAAAAATGCTATACCATTAAACGTAGAGCTATTTCATAGTTTTTACTTTTAAGTCACAGAAAACTTAAAAGAAAAAAAAATAATCTGAGGTTTAGAGAGTAGTTGAAAACCATACTTGAGTAAAAGTACATATATTAAAAAAGTTACAAGCCACCAATTCCAAGAAAATGTGAGTCACGTAAAAGTCGCGTAAAATATCCAATTTTAAGAGACTCAAGTACTGTACAGTCTGTACTGTATTTTACTCTTAATTTAGTCTTAAAAAATGAAATGTGAAAAACAAGAAACTTATATTTTTGTAAAATTGTATTTCTTTATACAGAAATAAAATGTAACTTCAATGTTTCAAAACGGCAGAACACAATAGATGAAAAAAAACAACAAAGTGTCTCTCAGGCAAACTCTAACGATCAAAACTGTGATTTATCTCACAAATAGCATCCAGTACCTTAAGCATCCAGCAGATGGTGATATCGCACTCCTTTGGCACTCCTGCTCAACAGTTTTATGTTTGCACAATGTATTTATTGTTGCTTTGCTTTTCTTTCTTTCTTATTTTTGCACAATTTCTTTAAACGTTGTTGTTGTTTCGGTTTTTGTTGGTTTTTCTTCTGCATTTGACGTGCTGCTTCCTTTCGTTTTATGTGCCCGGAATGTGACGCCGCAACGCAGAAACGGTCACGTGCTACTCGAAGAGCGGCGCAGCCTGTTTAACAGATTGTGGTGAAAAGTCGTTTTACAGTAAAAACCTGTATGTTCATAACAGACGAGGATGTGGAAGTGGCTTTGAGCAACATATCATGGCTGTCATTCAGCATTAGCGGAGTGCGTTACAGCACCGGGCGTATCGCAATCCAATTTGGACGCGACCTTAACACCTTCTCAATGCGCTTAATTAGACGGCGACACTCGGGGAAGGGCCGGGCCAGCGCGCGCTGCTTCACTCCGCACAGCTGAACGCAACGCACAGCCAGGCGAGTCGCGTCGAGTCGCGTCGCGTTACAATGGCCAGACCTAAAGAGAAAGTTTGCCTGTGCTTCTGCATTCCGACTATCTGCTTGGGCTTGGTGCTCGTCATATTCGTCGCTCACTTTTACCAGCGGTGCGATGACGAACTTTTTACCAAAGCGGCAGTGGCGGCGGATTCGGAAACGTGTTCCAAGATCGGACGGTGAGTGACTCGGTTCGGTTCGGTTCGGCATCCCTGTGCTGGTTGTTTTTCTCACTTTGGCCGAATCCGTGCGTGGTGATGCTGGAGGAAAGCGGATGTCTTGTAATCCCGAAGCGGGAGCTGGGTCAGGTTTGCTCAGGGCATCAGAGGTTCGTGAGGTGAAAAAGCCGCTTAAATCTCCAGAGAAAGTTTAAAGGTGGTTCGGTGCTGTGTTTTCTTGGGGGGTAATCCTCTTGACACCAATCTGTGGCTTTCCTGTCTCCGTGGAACATTTGTAAGATCTGGAGAGCAGGGGTGTAAAAGAGTACCCGAAAAACAATCTTGAGTAAAAGGACGCGTTCATTACTGATACTCCAATACAAGTCACCAATTCCGAGAAGACTTGAGTAATAGTCGCAAAGCATCCGAATTTAAAATAACTTAAGTTATTTAAAATTTTCATAAAGAAGTATTTCACTTGTACTGAATTAAGGCTAAAAAAAATACAAAAATAAGTGAAAATACAAGAACTATTTTATTTATAGAAGGTTTTATTTCCTTGTATAGAAAAACAATTTGTTTAGAATCTAAAAAAAAATCTGTAATTTAACACCTCAATGTTTCAAATTGGCAGAACAATACAGGTAAAAAAAAATGATTTTGCTCATTAATAGCATCCAGTACTTTCGGCATCCTGCAGATGGCGATATCACCTCATCCACCCAAGAAATTAACCTCGATAGAAAAGGATGCCGACTGGTCACAAGGTATTGATCACAACGACAATGCAACAAGTAACCTTTAGTCAAATGCAGTGGAGTAAAGAGACATCTCAATCAAAAATGTAGTCAAATAGAGAGTAAAAGCTGATAATATTTTGATACTCAGTACAAGTAAAAAGTAGCCAAAATGCTCAAGTAACAAATTCCATTTACTCAAGTACTTTACACCACTGCTGAAGGTACGCTGTTGGACCATTTTGTATATAAAAAGAAAAACTGTGTAGTAAATAAAGATAAGTGTTACCATAAATAATAAGAAGACATGTCATATACAATATCTAATAATAAAATGAAGAAATAAAAATTAGTGTTTGCGTATTATTCTATATATATTCTATAGGTAGACTTCAAGTCAAGTGAAAATACATTTAATTCTCAATTGATTGATGCTTAAACAAAAGTCAATTTTTAAAATTCGGAAAATAAAGAAAAATTAGGGCCATTAATGTTGCAAAAGCAGAGCTACGTCTGCAATTAAATGGCTTAATGTCTTGTTCTTATTTTATTATTTATGTCATCGGATTGCTTTCACTTTGGTGGTCGAGGTAGACCACCTCAGTACTTCTGAATTCGGTCAAATATTTCTATTAACTTGAAATAAACAATGGACCCCGTTGAGTAACTGTATATATTAAGGGCCCATGTGTCCATCTGCTCACTTTCTAATTGCTTCCTTGTGTGAATTACACGCTCACATTCTTTCACTCCTAAAAATAACAATCCAATAAATGCCTACTTTTACTCAAAATTGTTTTGCATAACGAAAACAACAACGTTTGCATGTTGCATAAAAAGTTTGCATAATGAAAAACAAACAAACAAACAATCAGAACCCCAAATAAAACAAAGCAAAAAGAAACAATAACTGTCATTCATGTAAAATATATGCCATACCGCACTTAGTTTACTACACAAGGGTTTTTTTTCAACCTATCTTTTTTTCCTAGTAAGATAAAAGTGATGATTTTGTAAAAAAAAATGTTAACTTTAAAAAATGTGATAAATTGTAAGTTAACAATATGTTCACATAATAATAGTTGTGCACGCTGACTGCAACTTTTATCAATAAGAAACTTAATTTCATAGTTTAGTTTGGTATATCTCAGTAGGTATATCTCAGTTGCTTCCCCCAGTGACATACTGCAGTCTGGAGGCTCGGCGGTAGATGGCGCCATTGCTGCTTTACTCTGCACGTCCATCATAAATCCTCAGAGTATGGGCATTGGTGGAGGCTCAATCTTCACAATCCGAGAAAAAAGCGGTGAGCTTTCAACCCAGCTAGAAGTCTTTTAATTTCCTGGTTGGTTATTGAGCTTTTTTGCTCCCTAGGCAAAGTGACAATCATCAATGCCAGAGAGACCGTTCCAAAGCAGTATAAAGAGGACCTTCTTTCTACGTGTCCAACAACGGTCCAGCCAATGGAAGGTGATGGAGTGCGTCGTTTAGCCTTTGCGAAGACAGAAATTCTCATTTGTGTTTTGCTTTTATAGACCTAATGTGCTGTTAGATAACAACTCAAGTGCGTCCGGTCGAGAACATTGTGCATTTATTTACAGTTAGATGCTATTAATTTAACTCAAAGCCAGTAAAATCAAAACACTGGTCTTGTTTTGTTTAGGTGCTCAATGGATCGGTGTTCCAGGGGAAATCCGTGGCTATGAGAGAGCGCATGAACTCTATGGACTTCTTCCTTGGGCTAGTTTATTTCAGCCCACTATTAAAATGGCTAGAGAGGGAGTTCCCATTCAATACGTTCTCTCCAAGTTTTTGCCACTTCTCCTAAAAGAGAAACCAGAATCACCGTTAAGGTAATTTACCTTCTCACACCCTACAAACATTTAATGTTGTATTTTGACATTTTCTTCCATAAAGTTTGACCTAATAGTAATATTAGTCACTCTAATAGTCACATGTTTAAATAAATGTGGAATTGTACCCTTCATTATAGTACACCCCAAAGTGGGGTTTTCCTGTTCCAGAAAAGCATATTACTTGCACAAGAACATCATGTGTTAATAGGAAAGGTTAATAGGTTAATAGGAAATAATGCTGGTAAACAATATGGTCTAAATTTTTTATGTACAGTTCTAATATATACGTACACTGAATCTGGACTAAACATAATTTGGATGCTGTTCTGATATGTGAAAATAAGCTTTATTGTTTTTTGCTTAAATTAAAAAACAATAAAAGCAAATAAATTTAAATGAGCTGAATCAATAAAAAAATAAGATTTAGCTCGCTGAAAAATGTATGTAATTGTTAAAAAAAAAATTAAACTTCTGTGTTATAGATATAAATGTGTGAAAAGTGTTTATGCGTTTCGGCATCTCAGTAGACCTCAGCAAAAAATCCACACACTCCCAATAAAACACACACACACACACACACACACGTACACACACACACACACACACACACACACACACACACACACACACACACACGTACACACACACGTTTATTAGAAAACATAAAATGTTTAGATTATAACACCTTTAACCCCTTTTGTTTTAATACGTAATAAGACACGGACCCAGCTCTATTTTTATATCATTTTTATTATGTGTTTTTCGTTTTATAGGCAGTTGTTCCAGAAGGATCAAGATGAGCTCTTACAAGAGGGAGACGTGGTGAGATTCGAGAAGCTTGCACAAACATATGAAGTCATAGCGGAGCAGGGAGCCGATGCTTTATACACAGGAGACCTGGCCAGAGACCTTGTCAGCGACATACAAGAAGGAGGTAGTGGTCCAGAACCTGGGTTGCATTTTTGGAATGACCTTCCTTGCAGTTTCACCTTTAAGGTGTTGTGTGTTTAAGGTGGGACCGTTTCTTTGGAGGACTTGAGCTCTTTTACAGCCTCTGAATCTGATGGCTGGGAGATCAACCTCGGGAAGTACGACATGTACTTTCCTCCACCGCCTGCAGGGGGCGCTACACTAAGCTTCATACTCAACACAATGCTAGGTAGGAAAACAAGCAAGTTCATTAGTATTATTATTTTAAATTTGTATTATTACTTTATATTAGCTGAGGGGTTTTATTTTAATTCTTTATTGAAACTGATTCTGAGAACACTGAGATTTAATTATCTGATCTATAAGTTTATTTCTCTTTTCCCAATAACTACCGTGTTATTATATCAATTTGTGCAGATAATACCTTATTTACGCAATTATAAGGAATAAGCGGTGGCTAAGCTACAGTACCTCACATGCAAACAAATTTATATTATATAAATATAAATAACAGATTTTCGAATTTTTATAAAGTATATAAATAACAGATTTTCCTGATTAACAGAAATATATAATCTCATCTTTATATATGTGCTTTGAGACAGTTGTAACTGTGAAAAGTGCCCAACAAACGCACTGAACTTGAACTATGTACGGACATAGCAAGTGGAATCATACTCCCCCCTACTGGACATAACCTCTACTACAATTATAAATAATATTAAATGTTCTATTTTTTTTCTATTATTCAAGTAAAAGAGTCACAAGTTTGTTAAACTTTCCTGTTTAAGTCTAAGGAAATCTGTCTGCGGTGCTCCTCAGGTTTTAACCTCGGTCCGGCGTCACTGCGTGGAGAAGAGAAAGTCCGGACGTACCAGCGTTATGTCGAAACCAGCAAGTTTGCCAACGGCCTCAAGAAGTTCATGAGAGATCCCAACTTCGCCTCTCAAACGGTACACTTCCTGTGGTTTCCAGTCAGTCAAGTTCCTGTTTTATTGGATTCGGAGACTTTTTTATCCTGAATAATTTTGTCCTTCATAAATATATGAACTGTTAAAATTATACTTTTAATTAAATAATTATAATTATATAGTTATATACTTTATACTTAATTATATACACTACTTATATGTTTTATGTGTTTAAATTAATGTTTTTAAAAATATAATTATATATAAGTAGGAGATATGAACATGCTGCATAAGATATAAGAAATATTACATAACATAACCTGATAACATAACAACCTGAAATAAAAAAATGTGCTTGTAAATATTACAAATGGTGCAAATTACTTAATATATACAAGGCGGGGCAGCTAGAGCATTATGGGATCAGTAGTCTGTGTTGTCATCAGCACTTCATATCATTGATTCTATTACTATAATATAAGTTATAATAGGTTATGTTTGATGTTCCATTTTAATACGTTTGAGTTTGACACATGTGGGTCAGATGACGTGTTTGAGTGATTTAAACAGGAGGCGGTTGAGATCATCCAGAGGCATTTCGCTGAGAAAGTGAGAGCAAAAATCAGCCCTGACGCCACTCACAACATCAGCTACTACAACGTCACTCCTTACCTGGATTCCCACGGCACCACACACGTGTCAGTGCTGGGTGAGGACGGTATGGCCGTGTCGGTGACCAGCACCATTAACCACATGTATGTCTTCTTTATATTCGGTCATTTATATGTTTATTTTGGGTTGTCCGGATTACATTTTTTGGTAACATTTTATATACAGTATTATAATATACAATAACTTTTATATGCAAGTGTACCGTATTTTTACTAATGCAGCATTACTGTATATTTTAAATGCTGTACTGGATGATTTATACATACACTGATATAAAACAACCTGTATAGAGACTTTACAAGAAATGTAAATCTTTTTGTCAGATTTGGATCTAGAATTTTCTCAGCCAAGACGGGAATCTTACTCAACAATGAGCTGGCAGACTTCTGCGGGAAAACAGAGCAAATTCATCCAGGTATCTTTACATTATTATTATACACAGACAATACTATACATTCATTCATCTTTTAAAGTGGTTTTCCATTTCTGGGTCACGAGAGCCACAAAATGCTAAAAAAGATTTAGTTTATGTTGTAATAATGTTTTATTAAATATTAAGATTCTATGTACAGAATAACAATAATATATTATTTCAAATTTTTTTTGTCACACACACACACACACACATGCACGCACGCACACACTCACACACACACAATATTTTTAAATTTTAACATATATAATCTATACATGAAAAGATGAAATCTTCTGTGCAAAGAGCGATAAAGTTTAAGGGTAATATACTAAAAAGTACAAAAATATAAAAGGTAAAACATGAAGTATGGATGGGTAAATAATATGTATAAGTACAAAAAATACAGACAAGTGGTGAAAAGCAGCGTACTGTAAAAAGTACAGACACAGAAACATAAATAGATAATTACAAATATATATTTGGCAAAGACTGATTGATATTCTAATTTGTGAAGTATATATAGTGGAACTATTTACTAGCAGAGTGTTCAAGAAAAAATGAAGTAAAGTTTGGCCAGCTGTGATTGGCTCCTGCTTCTCGTGACCCAGAAAATAGATATTTCAAAAAGACAGTTCTGCACTAATGACCCTCTGTGACTAGACTTAGAATTAACACATTTAAAAACTAAAGCTTTTTGAAATATTTTAATAAAACAAAATAAGTAAAATAAGGATAGATTTGTTTTTAAATGTATGGAGTGTTTTGCATTGTGCGTGTTAAGGTGAGCAGCCGCCGTCCTCCATGTCTCCAGCCATTCTTCACTCCTCATCCCATCAGCACACGGTGGTCATCGGAGCGTCCGGAGGCAGTATGATCACCACTGGGATGGCACTGGTGAGTCCACACCACTCATGACGTGATGCCAGAGTCATAGCGCTCTCTCCTTCAGACCATCATGAACTTCTTGTGGTTCGGGAAAACTCTGGAAGATTCCATCAGTGCTCCGGTGGTGTACGTGGACTCCAAAAATGTTCTCAACTTCGAGCCTTCGTTCAACAAGGCGAGTTCAGAAACGGCAATGATGGGGACTTCTACCGACCTTCTAATCTGACCAGACTCTCTCTTCTTGCCTCCTCCAGACCGTCATTGAGTCACTTCAGAAGATCGGGCATAAAGTCAAAGTGCCGCAGATGTTCTATAACGTGGTGAACGCTGTGTCCAAACGTGGGAACTGCATCGCTGCCGTGTCCGACTCACGCAAAATGGGAATAGCTGCTGGATATTGACCCCAAGTGCTTTTGGAGACCCTCACCCATTAACTATTTTTAATACCAAGACTAATGAATAATAACCAGCATCGTAAATGAGTCGTCGACGAATACTGGACGTATGATGTATTGGTTGAAATGAAGGATGTATTCCAGCACTACTATCTTCTTATGGAGATTGTACATACACAGGATTTTAGCATTAAATGGACACAAGATACACAGAGTTACAAGATACACAGTATTGATTTTAATAAGTGACAGAATATTTGATCTCACAATGATTAATCATTTTTGAAATATTTTTTGTGAGTAGATTTTTATACAATCATGTTTCTTAGCAAGAGTTGATGTGACATATACATACGTACATAAACAGTATCTATGTATATACATAAACTGTACAATATATATGTACATGTGAGTATATAAACCATATAAAATATATTCACTTTCATATATATACAGTATATATATGGAAATGTAAGTATAAGTATATGTAATTACATAACAAATAAAAAATATAAATTTCTTTATAAAATAAATAAAGAATAATCATTCAAAAATGAAACAACAATTCAAGAATGTATTGCTAACAGCTAAAATCATCTTAAATAAAACACCTAAAATGATCTTAAACTACTAATGTCTGTTATTGTGCCTTTGACTGTCTATTTCTTCATCTTTCAGTATATGACATCCTGTTTAATGACAAATTCCCGAGATTATGAATATAACCTTCCAGATTAACATGCTGAAATATTATAGACTTATTTTTGTAGAGTTTACAGCTATAGTAAATTGTACGTCTTAATAGTAAATCTATGGCTTTCACAAGTTTAAAAAGCTTTTCATTCTCATTGGCAGATCTGTCAAAACAGTTTGTATGAATTAGCGTTTTAGAAGGCCGTGTAGTAATGGATTTCTCCGGCCTGTCAGACTGTCCCGGCCTGGTTCAATAGCGCTGAAATGTGCGGATGGACGGTGAAAGGGAGCGTTTATCTCTCCAGTGATGCCTTCACCACATGAGACCCAGCGTTTCTTTATAATTAACTCCCAAAGATCTGAAAATAGGCTCCGTCTGACTCATGAATACCTTCTAGATCCCTTTGGAGGCTGGATGATTGGATTGGCTCTGTCGTGGCGTGGAAGATAAACAAAGCATTATGGGCTCTACTTATTCCGGCACGCAAGAATAAACATTGTCGTGTAATCGCTTGGCGTAAGAAGTCGTCGATCAGTTCCAGTCGGTAAAGCCCAAAGAGTCTGAAGAGCTCCATAAAGCCAGTGGCTTCCTTTGAAGGTCCAAAGGGAGCTGAGGTCCTCACTTTGTCAGCTCAACTCTTGTTGCTTTCAGCCTTTTTGCTTGCTGAGACCATATGGAAGCCAGCGGATGTTTCCGCCTGACAGCAGAATAATAGCATCTGAATCATCTCTTCTCAACCCAAATTTGCAGACAACCCGGCAAACACAGGCCTGACAATCCGCCTGTCAGACGCTTGTTCACTCGCTTTTGTGTGTCAATCAGATGGTTCTTGTACATTTCTCCAAAGCAAAAAATGTGTTCTTCGAGGCAGCATCCATGACCTGTGAAATCTCAATGTGTGGAACAAAGCTTCGCAGGGAATTATATAAGTGCGGGTTCCATCACAAGCTAGCCATGTTATTATGGGATAAAAACGCTCTTTGTTTCCTGGGTTGCTTTATATTCTACAACTTCCCTGCTGTCAAGTCAATGAGATATATGGAAATTAGGCCAAAAGAATCACACACACTTGCAGGTATATCAAAGTGGGCTCTCACTAATACATTAATACATTCTCTACCCTATAATCCCAACCTTAGCCATCATCATCCTAACTCCAACAGTTCATCTTGATCCTCAAACAGGCCTTCAAAGTTGTTGAGCCCATGTAAAAGTCCCCACAAGTGACATTAGGTCCCCACTTTACTGTAAAAACCTAGTAACTTAGGCCCATCTGTGACATAAATGTCACAACACACACATACACCTAAAGTGTGTGTGCTAAATATCACATCGTGGACTTTTAATTCAGACTTTTATTCTGTAAATTAACATATAAATGCAATTAATCATTGGTCCAAAAACAGCACAGCAATGGCCAAGTCATGATAACAAATATATTTAGACAACTGAGTTTCTTAGAATGTGTTCTACAAATGCCACCTCCTGTTAAACAAGAACATATCCATATTCACTGGACCGTACTTAAGTTGAAACTACATAAGTTGTAAGTACAATGCGACAGTCTGTTGGTTTAACAAATTATAGTTATTCATGTTCCTCAGCATCATTTCTTGGCGATCTGAAGAACAGCGGACACAATTTTTTTCATGAATGATATCACAAAAATGTGGATGTGAAAAAAAGATGCTGCTTTATTTACAATAACATCATGTAATAAATATTTGAATTCAATGCAATTTCATTCCATTATTTGCCACTCGTGTAAGGTTGAACAGTAAATACAGGCTGGTCTGAGCACAGTTCTTCATTCATTCCAGGATCTTCTTTACTCTACACACCGTTGGAAGAACATTGGGTGATGTAATAAATAGGAACAATTTACTCTGTAGGCGACTTGTGCTGATCATCTATAGACAAGAACAGAATAAATAAGTTCAAATCAGAGACACTGTGGTGACTGACACTGTGCGCTGATGCTGATTTGACAATCCTGCCGCCAGATTCCAGTCCAATCACAGGACGTTTTTGTGCAACCGTGGCATCGTACTCCATCTTTGCCGATGAGATGCTTTTTTATTGCTTCCACGTGATTAAACTGTTTTTGTGCTGCACTGACAGAGGACAGGATGGAGTATTGTTCAGTATCCGGCTGGATAGCCTCCTTTCCTGGGGTCCGATTCGGCACAAAGTTTGTCTCCTAGTCGCACGACGGCCTGGACCACAGAACCCGGGGTCATCTGCAGCTCCGTTATGTGATTCTTCTGAGCCAATCCATCCAGAACAATCTGCAGCAGATATAGACGTAGGTACAGTAAATACATGATCTATAACAGTTCTTACATCACGGTTTTAGTAATTATTCTGGACCGGGATGGCTGATTAGAAGTCAATATCGACAATCAATAGTACTGAGTAAAAGACAAAGTAAAATTTCCAGACTCACTACACATACTGGTAAAATTTCCCAGTATTCTGTTGTTCGCACTGTACAATACTGTATTATTCTGTTTTTACGGCTGTACACCACTGTACTTGTTTGTAAATATTCTACCTCATAGTAGCACGTACTGTACCATACTGTATCCTGATGTTACTGTATGCCACTGTAATTTGTTGCGCATATTGTACATTACTCTGTTGAACATACTGTGCATTACTAAATTCAATACAAATCATTTTATGTTGCACACTTTACAGTAGTTATTTTCTGTTGTGCAAACTGTACATCACTTTCTTGTATTTACTGTACAATACTGTATTTTGTTGTATACTCTGGTCTATTACTGGATTCTGTTGTACACTGTACATTACTCTGTTGTACATACTGCACATGATCACTTTCTCATATATAATGTAGTATATTACTGTATTCTTTGCAATTTATTAATTTAAGTGTACGTTGTATTAATATTATGTTTATTCATATTGTGAACTGTATGGTTATTCAGAATTAACGCACCAATTATAGGCACTTATAAAAAGAAGCTTATGCACTTTAGTTAGTAGCATCAAATTCGCTCTGCACCTTACAACATGACAATGCTGTTGGATATGATTCACTGTAATACAGAAATGTACACAGCAAAATCCTTGAGTTCACCTGTTCAAAGTCCTGCTCCACGACTGTCATGTTGGGATTGAGCTGGTTGTGGACTCTGGGCTCTGTTACAGCTTTCTTCAGGTCATAGTTAAAGAACAGAGAGTTCAGAATCACCTACGGGTGGAAGACAGAGACAACATGTGGGCATGAACAGTGTCTCGATAAGATCACCACGCTTCTGTAAGTGTAATGTTCTTTTGGTTACCAGAGCGGTGGCCGTAGTGATTTTGGTTCCACCTGATGCCCCGACCACCATTTTGACCCGGTTGTGCTTGTCAAATATTATTGTGGGACACATTGAAGAAAGGGGTCTTTTACCTGGGCGCACAGAACAGTAATAAAAGCGTCACATTCTCAGACATTTTTGTAGTTTGGTGTGGAAATGGTTTTACCTGGCTGAATGAAATTATTAGGCGAAGGGGGAACTCCAAAGCCGCTTGTGATGTACGGAGAGCTGAAGTCGTCCATCTGATCATTGAAGATAATGCCAGTGGAGCGTGACATCACCTTAGAGCCAAAGCTGCACGGCGAAATATAGAGAAGAAAGACAAGAAGACATAATGAAATAAGTCCAAATGTAGCCGCCTACTTGTCTCAGTCTGTTTTCGTATGTCTCTTTGTTTGTCTCTATCTATCTATCTATCTATCTATCTATCTATCTATCTATCTATCTATCTATCTATCTATCTATCTATCTATCTATCTATCTATCTATCTATCTATCTATCTGTCTGTCTATTCACCCACCTACTTACGAGTCAGTCTGTCTATCTGTCCACCCAATTACCTACCTATCTTTACGTTCGTCTGTTCACCCACCAACCTATCTGTTTATCTTTCCACCCACCCAGCCATCTACTCACCTACTAATCAGTCTGTCTCCCCACCTACTGTACCTACCATTCTTTCTATCTGTTTGTCTGTCTGTTTGTACAGCCACTCACCAATCTACCTGTTTGTCTGCCTGTCTGTCCACCCACCTACCTATCAAGCTATCTGTCTGTCCTACCCACCTAGATGTCTGTCTGATTACTTACCTACCTACCCAATTACCTGTCCGTCTGCCTGTCTGTCCTTCCAACTACCTACCTACCTACACATTGGTCTCTATCAACCTACCTACCTGCCTCTGTCTGCCAGTGTGTCTATCCACCTACCTACCAATCTGTCTGTTTGTTCAGCCACTCACCTACGCACATACTTATCTGTCTGTCTGTCTGTCCACCCACTTACGTATCTATCTGTCTGTCTGTACTACCCACCTACATGCCTGTCTGTCTGTCTGTCTGTCTGTCTGTCTGTCAGCCAGTCTATCCACCAACCTACCTATCTATTCCTCTGTCTGTCCACCCACCCACCTACCTATCTGTCTGATTACCCACCTAACCGTCTGTCTGCCTGCCTGCCTGTCCTTCCAAACACCTACCTACCTACACATTTGTCTCTATCCACCTACCTACCAATCTGTCCGTCTGTGTGTTTGTCCAGCCCCTCACCTACCTACCTGTATGCCTGTCTGTCTGTCCACCCACCCACCTACCAAGCTATCTGTCTGTCCAACCAACCCACCTAGATGTCTGTCTGTCTACCTGTTTATCTACCCACTTACCTACCTATTCCTCTGTCCACCCACCCACCTACCAATCTGTCTGTTTACCCACCTTCCTACCCAATTACCTGTCTGTCTGTCTGTCTGCTTGCCTGTTCTTCCAACCACCTACCTACCTACACATTTGTCTCCACCAACCTACCCACCCATGAGTCCGTCGGTCTGCCCACTCTCATACCCACCTATTTGTCTGTCTCCCTACCCATCAACCTACCTACCTATCTGCCTGTCTGTCTGTCTGTCCACTCACCCAACTACCTACCTGCCTATTTACTTGTCTGTCTGTCTCCCTGTTTGTCTACCCCCCTACTTACAGTACCTACCTACCTATCAGGTCATTTACAAAATAAGCCCAAGACCAAGTCCGAGAAGCACATGTGTTCTTACTATAAGTTAATGGTGCTGGTGGCAGCCACGGCACTCCCGTCCTCAGCGATGACTGATAGATGAGCTGTTCCATGGTCATCGGGCACAAAGTATTCTGGGTCGTAGTAGGTGTCTGGATGAGTTGTGTCATCTGTGATTTTACTCCTGATGTTGTCTGCAAAGTAGTCTGAGGTCATGTTTTGGATGAGCTGAGAATGGAGATAATTGAAAAGAGATTTACAAGAGTCGACTGGACTCCAAGTTGCATGAAAAAGGCCTTGGGACAGGGCAAATACTGCGTGAAATAACACAAACGACTATGAACATTAAGTTAAACCTACGGGACTGATATTGAAAAGTTACAGACCCCCTTCATGAGGAATCCATGCACAAGTTTGGTCAGATATGCGTACTTGAAACTTACATCAGTAATATTGAGGTAACGAGGGTCTCCCAGTTTACTTCTCTTCGCGTACGCAAACCGAAATGCCTCTACGATTCGATGATATGTCAACGTTTTCTTCTCTGCAGTGGACACACTACTGAATGAGAAGTTGTAACCTGCAAAAGAAGAATTTATGCTTGAGTGTAGTGTATTTACATGTATTTGTTTTATATATTAAAGCATCCCATTAAAAAAGTTCCCACAATATATGAAGTGATTGGCCACAAGAGGTGCTCACACTTTATTTCAAGATACATACTACTTGTGTATTACAGTCTTTTTGGGCCTGAAGGCGGGACACAATCCAACCAATCTAATCCACTTTTTATAAATATGAAAGAATTTTCAGATGATGAGGTGTTTTGAAGATTCCCGCAAAAAAGGTTTCTATTCTGCTCATTTGATAAGGTAAAATTTGACCAAGAATGTTAGTAATTCGATCTGTAGAGTGCTGGTTTTTGGAACTTGGAAGGTTAACAAAGAAAAATGGTAAGGCTATGCAAGTCGATTTGGATAAAAACATCTGCAAAATTCGCGAAAGTGACAGAAAACATTGCGATGATGTTCAAACGTACCATCCACTATGTTGAGGATCAGGGCGAGGACAGGACCACTGGATGGAGCGTCAGGAACATTGATGGTGTACTCGCCCATACTCAACTTCAACGGCGTCTCATTCAACACTGGCTTATATTCCATCAAATCATCAAGTGCTATAATCCCTCCTGTAGAACCAACAGAAAGACCGGTCAGGTTGACGAAACATATATAAAATGATAAGGAACGGTAATGATCAACGTAAAGCAGAACGCACCGGCAGCTTGAATATCGTCCACTATGTTCCGGGCCAGAGATCCATTGTAAAAAACATCTGGTCCTTCTTCTGCAATCTTCTCATAGGTGTCAGCGAGTTTAGAAAAACGAATAATATCATTTTCCTTCAGGAGGTTTTTGTCGGAGTCACAGAAAACTTCACTGAGGCAGTGAGGGAGGGAGAGAGAGAGAGAGAGAGAGAGAGAGAGAGAGAGAGAGAAAGGAAAGAGGAAAAAGGGGAAACGAGTGGGAGAAGCGAGAGTAAGAGAGAGAGGGGAGGAAAAAAGAGAGTGGAGACAGAGAAGAAAGAGATGGGGGGGTGGGAAAAAGAGGAAAAAAGTAAAGGAGATAGTGACAGGGGAGGGGAGAGGGGGGTTAAGGAGAAAGAGAAGGGAGAGTGATAGAGGGGGCAGAAAAAGAATGAACAGAAGAAAGAAAGAGGAAAAAAAGAAGGGTGTGAGGGGAGTGATTAAGAGAGGAGAAAAAGAGGGAAGAGACCGGAGAAAGAGAGGAGATGCAGAGGGGACAGAGTGAGAGAAAGAGAGAGGAGAAAGAGAGGGAAGAGGAGAGTGAGTGAGAAAGATTGAAGGAGGGAGAGAGAGAGAAGGAGAAAAAGAGAATGAGGGAAGTGAGAGAAAGGCAAAGAGTCATAGATAGATAGATAGATAGATAGATAGATAGATAGATAGATAGATAGATAGATAGATAGATAGATAGATAGATAGATAGATAGATAGATAGATAGATAGATAGAGAGCAATTGAGAGAGAGAAAACAGAAAAGTGAAAGAGTGAAAGAGTGGGCAAGAGAGAGAAATGGAGAAACAAAAGAGAAAAAGAGTGAATGAGAGAGAGAGAGAGAGAGAGAGAGAGAGAGAGAGAGAGAGAGCAGGCTCAATGTGTTGTCATAGTACTACAACCAGTGATGTTTAGAAATAGTATTGCTCTTAATCTCAATACAAAAAATGTAATGCTTTTCATGTTAAAGCCTGAAACTAAAACACAATCTAACAAAAGACAAACTCTCACCACAACGTGGCATCGTTCAGAATCGACTCTCTGTTCTTTGCAATAGCGTTGGCCAAGGCCCTGCCAACCGGAAAGCCACTGCGTGCCAGCGCTATACTGGGCTCAAACAGCTCCTTCCATGGCAGCCGGCCGTGTCTTTGGTGTGCCATCTCGTACCCGCGGATCTCTCCGGGAATGGCGATCGACAGCCCTCCTGCCAACCAAATATTCCCCTGAAATGATGTGCCAACTCTCTCCACCCAGACACCAACCTTTCCTGGAGAGCTGAGTGTTATTTCCAAACATGTCTTCCGTGGCGTTCATTGGGGCGGTTTCTCTGGCGTCGATGGTCTCGACCTTTCCTGTGGGCACAACATGGCACTTTTTATTCCGACGCCCTGAATCGAGGGTCTTGAATGCCCTCAGAAGGAGCTATTTCGCACTTATGGCTTTTTATGATGCAGACTTTATCTGACTCGTTCAAAATGATGCAACCTCGCCTGAATCATCACTAGGCCTTTTTGCTCGGCACTTAACCTCAGGTTACTGTCATTTTCGGTGATGTGTGGCTGAAAAGCATCCACTGAGTGGCAAATAACCTCTGAATCAGTTTTTTGTCCACAAAACTTAGTTTCATGATTATACTGTATGTTGCTGTAAAAATCCCTGCAGATTCACATGGATTTGTATGAAGTCAATGATTTGTCAATGACAGAATATACAGAATACAAATGTTTTTTTGTTCTGTGAAACTTATTCACTATAAATATCCATGCAATTCTTTTAATGGACATTTTTCAATACAATGCTGGTTTTTCCCTTGTACTAATCAGAAACCTTTTTGTTATGTACTTCAAGTAAAAATCACGTTATTGTTTTATGGATAAATTACAGCAAATTACACTTTAAATTAATAATTTCAAATTAGTCGTTTTATTTCCAATGCTTTCTGAAAATACAATCTATATTTTGTCCATGACAAAATATAAATCGTTATTTTGTCTGTGAAACGTACTTTCATATTTACATAAAACTACACTGTAAAAATCCATGCAATTTTTAAAAATATATATTTTACTGCACAATGCTGTTTTTGTTTTTGTAATAAAGACAAGTTTCTGGTAGTTTTTTTTTTTTTTACAATGCAAGGAAATAAATATGAATTATTATTTCATTGTACAAATTGATATTTTGTCCATGAAACTTTCTTTCATATTTAGAGTAGATTACACCGTAATAATGCATTTAATTTAAAAAAGATATATTACAGCAAAATACAGTTTTAAATTGTTATTACAATTCCAAATTTCAGTTTTTCTTAAAATGCATTTGGAAATTCAATAATTTGTCCAAGACATAAAAATGAATCATTATTTCATCTTTTTTACTCTACAGTGAATTAGCAGACACTTTTATCCAAAGCGACTTACATTTCATTACAATTTTTACAGTTCAACGAATTCCAGCTTTCCCTGTGAATCGAACCCATGAACCCCAGCTCTACAGACTGAGCTACTGGGAAAGATATTTTAAACTAACTTTATATTAACACTTCTATAAAACTCCATGTAATTTTTTTAATGGATATTTTACAATGCAATACTGCTTTTTTGTGTGCATTAACCACAAGTTATTTTTTATTTCAATATACTATGCAAATCTTAATCAGTATTTTGACAACAAAAACACAACTTATTTTTGTATACTTTACACTATTTTTTACAGTAAAATACCATTTTATGAAATTTGTTTACAAAACTGTGTGGAAAATGTAACAAAGCTTTGTAATAAGTCTGTAGAGGAAACTGTTCTCCATGATCTCCTAAAAGTTCCACTGATGTCTTCACAATCTCACAGTCAACACAATCTCACAGTCAGTTTTTCCATAGTCAGATTAATGGAAAAAGTCAGTTTAATACCGGTTGATGCATCATATATGGTGAAGAACAGGCCTCCTCCGATCCCCATGCTGTGAGCATTAAACAGCCCCACGCACAGCAAAGCAGCAATGGAGGCATCCACCGCCGAACCATTGCGCTGCAGGATGTCCCTGAGACACACGAGATGCTTACAGAATAATGTGTTCATGGCCTGAGCATAGAAAGACCGTCTGGACACCCACCTTCCAACCTCCGAGCACTTCCCTGCATCTGCTGCCACGGCCGCTTTGGAGTAGAAATGGTCAGATGGGGCGTAGAGCCTCGTATGTCCCATCCCCAGATACACAGCCAGGAAAAAACCAATGGCAGTCACTAGCAAGACCACTAGCCCAGCAACAAGAGACTTCTTGACCATTTTCCTGAAAGGTTAAGAGAAGAGCATTCATGTAAGGAACCATGACTCATCAGGTGAATTAAGAAGACATTGGTATTTTTATTCTTTAAAAATTCCCCAATTCTGTTTTTGTGGTGCGAGCATAAGGGGCTAAATTATATGGATATTTTTATAATTAAACATAAAACGTCCAATTTGTAATGGCTATAATACAGCAAATTACTTTTGATAATTTCTGCAATAACAAATTGTTGACAATGCTGTTTTTTGAATCAGCAATCTAATTTGTCCAGGACAAAAAAACGAATTGTTATTGTTGTTGTCTTTGAAACTGTTAGGTAGAATATGATTTAAGGGTTGAGGAATAGGAAAAAGGATTTAAGCGTTGAATATATAATAAGCTTGAAATCCGAATGAGAGGTCAGGTTGACATTTTTCAGCCAAGAAGATAAGATGTGAAAGAAATGACATGTTGTTATCGTTGTTGAAAGAAGATCCAAGAGACCAGCTCCGGAAACCAGAAACATTTCGAGGTGAAAGAAAATCGAGCAGGACTCAATGATTTGCACATCGTTGGACTAGAGCTCAAGCCAATGAAAATGGACGCATTTTCATGGAAAAAAGACGCAAATGGCCACAACAAGGACAACACTTATCTTCAGCTTTCAGACCAGTGTGACCAGCTACTGATCAGAATTGAAGCGCTCCTGAAAAGAAATGCAAACTACTCAATGCAAATAGAAGAAAGACAAGATAGAGAGAATTAAAGAGAAAACTGAAAACAGCAAGAGAAAAAAAGCACAGAATAAGAAACCACAAGATCCACCAACTCAGCAAAGTGCCACTAGAGGCAAAACATCATATCCAGACCCGCATTATACACACAACATGTGTTTATAGGAATTTGTGACCATTCTTGGTCGAGAAGACCTGGCACGGGGTGTTTTTCACATATAGCTCGTTTTAAGCAAACCGAAACAAGTTGTTTAAAGTGAGAACCAGCGGAAAGTGATCCCAGTCCTTTTGCTGTTCACAACCTAGTTCTGTTTTCGCTCCTCTTCAACAGTGAAGACCGTTTCTTGTTCATACATGAATCTGTTCAGGGACTACGAAGATTCGACATGAAGGATCAAGCTTGTTTTAAAAAAATAAAATAACATCACATTTTGCACGCAACACCAAGGAGAAGAAAACGTCCAGAGTCCCGCACTACGGAAGACCACAGTTCCAACACCCACCAAGAGAGCGTCATTTCATTCAACATCTCCATCCCCGAGGCCCACAATTGCTAGATGGCCGAAGATCCACAAGATGCCACAGACATTTTAGATTTGACAGATTTATGTGAAACCTACCTATAAAACGCAAGAAACCCTGGCGTCACATCCCCTTGCAGGCACATCCTGTTTCATGAAACTCAACCAGTCCAAGGGAGAAAATCTGAAGACTGGAAGGCCAGTAACCCAAACCTCAGATATCCTCAGAAACTGAAGCATACAATATATACAAGTAGTATACTATGTGTTTAAACACCTATTGAAGACAGGAAACAAAGCCTCATTGAACAAGCAACAACTCACAAAACAAGAAGTGATCTTCCACGGCCACAGACTCACCACAGAAGGACAACGTCTTACTGATGCAAGGAAAGTGTTGATTCAAACAGCTCCCACACCAAAAAACAAACTACAGATGCTCAAAATTCCTCTGCCTGTGCACCAATTTCAGTCAGTGGACTCCAGATAGTGGTGACACAACCACTCCTAGGCCTGATTTATGACACTGAGATCAGTTAAATCAAGGAGCAGTTCAAGAAGGAAACCTCATCAGTGAATGGGAAAATTAGTTTTTAACTGTTGCGATATTGACACATGGAAAAACCGATGTGTCAACAGGAAGTATGATAAATTAGGTGGAAAGACATCATGCCTAATCTGCTGCAAACATAATTCACATTGCAGATCAACAAGAGGGAAATTCCTGACACCAGAATATCTGTTTGAACACCTAAATATGGATTTCATCGATATGAACACTTACACGAACACTTGCGTGTCGTGTGTTTTATGTCTTTATGAAGTACAGCAGCTTAGGCAAAGAACCGGTTAAAATGGGTTTGGACCCAACAAAAACTAACTTGTGTTATGACAATATACTATAAAACTCAATTTTCATTTTAAGGATATTTTACAAGGCAATTACTTTAAGTTGTTGTCTTTTATTTTCAATGAACTATGCAAAAAATATGAATCATTATTTTGTCTACAACACTTACTTTTATATATTCATTACACTATAAAATCCATGACTTCTGAAGAATCCAATTGTGGGTGAATTAAAAAAACACAAAACGTTTACCTTTGTAACAAATGTTCTGTTTATTACCGGAATCAGAGACTAAAAACAAATAAAAGGCGTGTCTCATTTTTATGAACTCGTTGAGTGGTTCGCACTGTCAAAGTCTTTTGAGTCTTTTGAAAATCACTATCAATAAAAATCAATAAATCAATTTGAATCAACAGAGTCAGTTATCGATATTTATATAAAACATCAAAATAAATAGCAATTGGTTTCTGGTCCAAATTGTTTATCTATTAATCAGCCAATCAGATATTTTGAAGACATTTAAACACATTCTGGCTCATCAATACATTACTAACAGTAAGTGGCAATAATGTGCTCAGTGAGTCATGAAGTTTGAACCACGTCGGTTTATACAAATGCAACATTTTGCGCAATTAAAAAATTTTAAAATGCACTTTCTTGGAATATTCTGTATCTTAGTACAGTTAAGTGAAAAACTTTAGTATGTCTTAAAACACAGATAGTAAGCATCATTTCTCAATAAAAAGCATACACATATTGATAAGATATCAATATATCTTAAATCATATATTCATATAATCAAAAAAATAACAATCTAAGGATCGAACTCTGCAGTTGTTACTTGCAGCTATAATTTTTTTCCTAGATGATAATGGAGCGCTTGAATTGTCAACAGCAATAAAAACACACTTTGACTTATTTCACATATACAATCTATTGTCTATAGAATAACATAAAAGGAATTCATCAATACATAAAATGTCAAAGAATCTGATATTTATGCTCTACATCACCTTTTCAGCTTGTGCTGCTCATGAACGGAAGCACGGGTGTAAATCTTTGGCAATTTTTTGGCAGAAACACACAATAATGAAATGTCTCCCAGTTCAAAGGACCTGTTGAATAGACCCTTCAGTTACTCGCCGTTAGGAGACCAGAACATTTCAGAAAAGCTAAAACCCTATGAAAATTGACTATGCTGCTTGCCACAGTACAAATCCGGTCTGAGAAACCTGGGGACTGGATTAACCAAAGAGAAAAGCCTTTGTTAACAAAACTGGAAGTAAACAGGTAGATAACTCAAATAAACTATAAACAAACGTTCAACTTATTTGGTTGGTTGTCATATGGACATTGATTCATTATACTTGTTAAAATATTCAACGTTACCCGTGCAATTTTCAATATTAAATTAATTAAGCCTTATCATTCATGTAATCATGTCATCTAATTTTTTTTTATATAGGAAAAACAAAACAGTGGGAAACAAAGAAAGTAAAATACGTACATTAAATTATTAATCTTTTCCTCCAGACATATTTTCTTACAAATCTGATCAGACAGAGACAGACAAACTGACTGACCGACAGACAGACAGGCAAACTTACAAATAGACAGATAGACAAATAGATAGACAGACAGAGAGACTGACAAATGGACAGATTACAATAATAATAATAATAATAATACTAATAATAATAATAATAATAATAATGATAATAAAAATTATAAAAATTATAAAAATAATAATGTTGTACAGACCTTAGTGCTGATTTTACCATGATTTCTGCTATTTTGCAGGGAGTGTATAATGACAAACGCCGGAGACAGTTATAGTCTTTGCTCTTTAAATTTTAACCACAAAGCTTATAAATCAACCTGGCTCACACCTCAGCTGCTGATTGGCCGATCAGACAGGATGATGTTATAGAAAAGAACACTGCTATTAGTCTGTGACCCCGCCCTGTTTTTAAAAGCTTAACCAGTGGTCAGTGTAATTATACTCTGTTTATTTTCTCCGTCACAAGAAAAATTAAAGCTTTTAAATTTAAATCCAGTTAAGTGCACACAATGCTTTCTGACAGCAAATTTCTATCTATCTGTCTGTCTGTCTGTCTGTCTGTCTGTCTGTCTGTCTGTCTGTCTATCTATCTATCTATCCTCATACACAGTTAATCTGCTTTAAATTTATCTGAAGTTAAAACCAACTGTTATGGGGTAAAAAACAACAAAAAAGCCCAAACAAACTGGTCATATGCGTGATTACAAATCACACAGTTACACAGACTACAAATTGAGGAACAAGAGGGATTGTATTATTAACAAGTCAACACATGATTGCTGGATATATGAAACAGGTAACAAAACAGGATGCTGGGAAAGATGGGAAAAAGAGTTATATGAGAGGGAGCACTGAAAACGCCATCACCCCTCCAGATAACTACTTCTGATAAAATCTGCCAAAAAAGAGATGACGCTGAATCCCAGAAAAAGTGGATATTTGGGTGAAAATGTCCACTGGCCAATGAGGTCATATGTGGTCCACTCTTGTATTTAAACTTCTCCTATACAAATCTAAGTGTAATTTAGTTGACTAAAATGTTACGAATGTAGTCAATTTTTCAGAATTTTGTGAACAATCTCAACCAGGATTCTGAATTCTATTCTGAACTGCCATAAAGTGCCAAACCTGGGTCTCACATATGCAATCATCTTTATTCTGTACTGAGAATCAACCTGACAAATCTCGACCCAAACCTTCCCGCTCCTGAAAAACAAATGCGGGAATCGCACCAATAAAATCACATGAGTCTGCCAGTGATTGATTTTTCACACTTTTTTTCACCTTGTTTATTTTTGTAATTATTGTAGGCTTGCTAAAATGTACGGTCTAAAGCTGTGTTACACATAGTGTCAGGATACACCACAGAACAATTTTTGGACACCATATAACACATGTGTAACAGGAACCCCCTCCTCACACACACACACACACACACACACACACACACACACACACACCACCACACACACACACACACACACACACACACACACACACACACACACACACACACACACACACAGTCTTATACATTACATAGAGATATTTACAGTACACACCATTTGCTCAGTACCATCGAGTTTTCTTTACGGAGTTTATAACACACTGTTTATAAATCCCCAACAGTTTCTGACAAAACGCCGCTGACCAATCAGCGCCCTGCGTTCCATCACGACCCGCGCGTGGTGCTGTGGAGAGCATCCTCAGCATCCTGAACACCAGCATCAGACGCGCGTGACCCACTGACACAAACACAAGGACGCGCCAGTGCGGCGGGACCAATTCACAACACCCAGAATTGCTCAGCTCAACTGCTTTAAACTGTTGTTTTAAAGGGGACGTTTCCGATGAGACGAGTCGCTACGTGCGCGGACAAGTTGGGACCGACGTGGAGACCTTTGGGCGTTATTGTCCTGGCTGCCATGGTTACTCCTAAAAGGTTCGGTTAATTTTCGTCAGAGCTGTGCTTTTCCGCTGTTTTAAATTATGGGATCCCGGCTCAGCCGCCAAAACAGTCTCGATAACGAGAGTTTTTCGAGAAGGCGACGGAAGCATCTCAACAGCACGGGAGAGAGCGAGCGCAGCGGAGACTTCATGTTTACATCTCTGATGCTCCGCTCGGAGAAGCTGCCGGGGATGCTGAGGAGAGCCAGCCCCAGTCCCTACGTCCGGCGAGTCGCCTGGATCAGAGAGATCCAGAAGCTGCTCCGGGAGAGGAAGACTGAGGAGGCGACGGACGTGCTCAAACTGTTGAGGAAGGTAAAGGGCGAATCGTGTCCTGTAGAGCGACAGATGCACTTCAGCACGCGCACGTTACTGTACGTCTCTCTCTCTCTCTCTCTCTCTCTCTCTCTCTCTCTCTCTCTCTCTCTCTCTCTCTCTCTCGAATTCTTCTTGATATTCTTTGGTCTTGATAGGGAATATTCGTGAATAATTATATGATTAAAAATTCCGGTATTAAACTTATCAAATTGTGCAACCAGGCAAAAGTATTGTCATCGTTTGTGCAAAATGTATTCATATTTGCATAATTTTAAACGTTACATTTATTAATGCAAGTTTTTTATTCATTTAGTTTTTTAATAAATTATGCCACACATGCGCACAAAGTAGGGCCCCAAGTGGTTTTTATGGTTACTTGTGGGAACCTTTGGCTGCATATGTGCTCCATAACTTTGAAGGCCAGTTGGAATCTCAAGATGTGATTGTGTGCGTGCGTGTGTGTGTGTGTGTGTGTGTGTGTGTGTGTGTGTGTGGTGTGTGTGGTGTGCGTGTGTGTGTGCATGCTCTGGGCCCCAAATCCACCCCCCCTTGTGTGTGTGTTGGGGGGGGGGGGGTTGTTTATGTATGTCAATGGTGGGACCCCATTATGACATAAATCCACATCCACATGACACCCGTACTGTACAAATCCAAAATGTTTTTTCTCCTATTCTTTTAAGATTCCTCTTTGGCGTTTCTAGTAGTTTACAATGACTTTACAATGAGCTGAAGCGAGTCACCCCGAGCAGGAAAGTTGTTGTACAGGACTGGTTATCTCTGGTCTACTCTTATTTTGGAAACAGAAAGTGTTGGACATGAGGTCACGGACGCTTCCTGCTTTCTGATGTATCGGACAGGGTGATTTCACCGAAGCGTACAGTCAATTATGAATAAATTACTCATACTGCAATGCAATCTAATTAATCACTCTAAGAGGCAATTAAATGTAAATTCCAAATCATTTATATTGAAAATCATTCATGCAAATCACTAAAGCATATCCGCTTCACTGCGCTGATATGATTATGATTTGAAAATTAATCTAAAATATCATCTGTTTAATATCAATGCAATTCAGTTAGTACTGTATGTACTACTGTAACTACAATAACTATAGCATTACCAAATAAAGTCATATATATATATATATATATATAACTACTGTACGCACTGTAAGGTGTGAATATAAAACCCACAAAAACCACCTTATATGACAAAAGTATTATAAGTAATACATTCTTTGTTTTCAGTCTTACATTAAGAAGAAATTTCTGAAGGAAAAGATGTATAATTCACAGATTAAAATACAGACCAACTTCCAAGCCGTTTTGTCAGTCACTAACCATCACATGCTTTGTAAACTCTACTCGCAGAAGCCTTTACATTTTTTAAGACTTAGTTTGACATAAATGATTCATTGCGCTGTTGAAACAGACTGCACAGAGTCTAAAAAGCCATAAATCACGAAGAGAATTACACATAGTTCTACAGTAGACTAAATAACTGTTTGTACAGTATGTGTACTCTTATTCTGCTTTAATGTAACCTCCATCTCCCCGGTGGTTGGTCCTGTCTCCTGTCTCTTTGAGCTTTTCCTGTGTTTTTCTTGACACGGTCTCTCAGGACGCGATGCTAATTACACCGAGACGCTGACGTTCCCGAGCAGAGCGTTTAATCAACTCACACAGACAGACGTGGACACCTTTGCTGTGACAAGCATATCACTAGAGACCAACAGTGAGGTCCGTCGTGTTCGTCTGAGTCTTCATTAAAGCTACCATAGATTAGCATTAACGACTCTCAATGTTTGGATCCTAGATGGGAATCTAAATCAGTTTGCGTAGAGAAGAAAGACAGAACAATATCATAATGTTTTTATAAAGGCTTGCTGGTGTTGTGGCTGATAACTACTTCACCTAGCACCGGCAGCAACTGTTTTTCTGATTAAAATAAAAGAAGCACATGCAATTTCTCAAGAAGCAGGATCAAATGTGGTGAGGTCATGACCTTTAGTCACTAAATTTAGTTTCATTATACTATATATTTACTCGCACTACACAATTACATATGATTTACACACACACACACACACACACACACACACACACACACACACACACACACACACAAACACATAATTGGGGTGGTGGTCAAATATAATGTATCTATATGTAATGTAATATATCAGCTGAATGTGTTTTAATAACTAAAATTCAGAATCACAAGTTTTTACAGGATAAGAATTTCATTCTGTCTTGTGAGAAAATAATTATTAACATCCATTTATTTTAACGTATTTTCTATTTCTTGGCCACAATGAGCTGGATTCTTTAACATGTTTTTTTTTTTTTTACAGTGTAAAAAAAAAGAGTAAAAAAGAGTATTTTCTCTTCGAAAATAGAAAAAGAGAGTGTTTTCAATATTGAACAACGCTTAAATACTAATTTTATTTTAATTAAACTATAGAAACCCCTAAGCATAATGTCAGTACGTGTAATGTGCTAGTTGTTATTCTGCCCGCTTGCTGATTGTGTAACGGTATTGACATTTACATTTTTTTGCACAGACTCCGACACACCAGCACCAAACACAGACTCAGTTTTGCTTCTGTGAAATTTCAAATGCACAACACAGTCGTGCTGCAGTCTAAATTGTTTTCAGCTCTGACCTACATCACAACAAAAAACAGACGATATTATTGGAGCTGCAGCTGATCAAATGAAAAACACAGAAGACGAATGATGGATGGAGGAGGAGAGGGAGGCGAGCTGGTGTGGGCGTCGCCGGCCCCTCCGCTAAACACATTTCAGCATCAACACTCCAACTGCTCCGAGTGCAAAGACCTATTCCAGTCAAAATATGCAAGTCACCCAGGATAAAAGCATCTGCTCACTGAATATTAATAACCCAGCAGAGGCAGTTTCGTAACCCTTCAGCCAAAGTCAGCCTCTCCTGTTTTGCACACCGTTACCACAATATCGATATACAAAATTAATTTTGAATTATTTTTGTCTGCACATATAAAGTTGTATATGCCAAGTTTTCTTTAACTGCTATTTTGTGAGAAAATGCAAAGAGAGACAGCAAAAGGTCAGTCTGCTCGAGACTCCTAGACTGTATATACTGTAATAATACATTACATACAGACACAAATACATATCCTGTACTTGAAAAAAAATTAGAAATGTGGTGAATTTATTGGCTAATTTATTTTGCATCATGAGGTTTTTATATTCACTTCTGTGTGTTGTTTACTTTTTAAAATAATACTGATAATAATACATTAAATGATAATATTATATTTAGTTTTTAAATTTTCAGCATCATCATCATCATCATCATCTATTTTACTAAGTTTTGTTTCTCAGTGTTTTGAACTTTTGACCTACATTTGTGTTTTTGACCCACAGTAACTTACGTGTGTTGTTTCTACATTGTTTCAAATTAAACTAACATTTTTACACAAAAATGTAACTTTTCATTCAAATTTGAATTTTGAACGTAGCGGCTGATTGTTTCAATAAAATAACATGTATGATATACGTGTTACACAAACAGGTAACCAGTATGGAGTTGTGATAATTGTGTCATTGAAATACAGCGAATGTAAAATGTAAACGTCACTTATTGGAGACAAACATTTGATCCAATATCACATTTAATTTTTCTTTTCACGGAAAAAAGATCAATATCGTATCATCAAAAATGTGGAAATGATATTCTTTTCCTACTATACTCAGCTTCCGATAACTGACGGAACTGCCACTGAGAGACAGACAGACTGACAGACAGACAAACATTGAAAATATTGAAGCGATGGATTAACACAATCTGACTAGAACAAAGGAATCACATGCTTCTAGTGTTCCACTTATTCCAACTCTGTAGGACGCCTTTCATCAGTTTGATTCCATCTTTCAAAACCAATCTTTTTACATTTCATTTTGTTTTCATATGGGAATGGTCTTTTTAAAAGCAATCTGTGCAGCAATCTGCAGGTTTTCTCAGGTCACATTACATTAGATTTAAATACATTTTTATGAAGCCTGAATGTTGTGTGTGGTTTTGTTTTGTACTTTCAGGATTTGGGATTAGAGGGAACGTCTCTAAATGACATCCTTTATAAGAACGCGGCCTTTCTGAATCTGGTAGACCCCATTTCCCATGAGCTCCTTTTGAGTCTGGCCAAGGAAATGCAGTGTCCAAAGAAGGTGAGACAGCTTTTACTGAGCCTGATTTCATTTTCAATTAATTTCATTATTATACTAATGGGGATTTTGTACATGTATGTTGGCATGTTTAAACACACTGCACTACAACACCTATGATCCTTGGTTTCCTGTCATGTTTTGTGCTTATAGTCACACGTTCTATTGGTTTCCATTGGTGTTCTCATTGAAAAGTGAAAGTGAAAAATTAGTGTATGTATTTGAGTCATTCCGTTTTTAAGTTGTTTAAGTTCCATGCTTCCGATTGGTGTCTACTGTTGCCCACCATTCTGTTACGTCGGGTCAGTATGGGCCTATTTTTGCTACTTGGACTTTTTTAACAATTTAACGTGACTTTTCCCGCACCTGAATAATAACATTAAGTGCAGAAATGTTTGCTTTATTGTATTGTTTTATTTTTTATTGTACATTTTTACTGTTCAGATTTATTTGTTCAGTGTAGCCCTAACATATCAAAAACATTATTTGTTTCTGTCGTAATTTCAAACTTTTTATTTTTTATTTTTAATAATTTTTACTGTTCAGGATTACTATTAGAGTGTAGTTCTAACATATCAATAACATGTTTTTTTTTGTGTTGTAATTTCAAACCTTTTAAAAATGTTTTTACTAAGTTTCACATTATTACTGTTCCGATTTTTTTGTACAGTGTAGTTCTGACATATCAATAACAATTTTTTTTCCGCCGTAATTACAAACCTTTTCAAAAAGATTTCACCAATTTTTACATCTTCACTGTTCAAATTAATTTATACAGTTTAGTTCTAAACATATCAATAACTATCGTCTAATCTTATCGTCTACTTATCGACTAATCTGTCGTAATTTTAAATTGTTACTAATTGAAAATGTTTATATGTAATTTTTATTAGATCTTCACAAACAAAAACTAAAACACTTGCCATATTAGTGTGCAGGCAGGGGACGTATAAGGTCACCAGAAAGCATCTCTGGCCTCTGCTCTAAATTGTCCAGGTGTGTGTGTGTGTGTGTGTGTGTGTGTGTGTGTGATGATGGGTTGTGTATGTTGTTCTCGTATTGATATACAGTAGAGCTTTTCTGCAATGTTTTGATTTTTTCTAAGTAAGATTCTTTCCAGATCCCAGAGGCTGCTGGGAAAGAGCAGATGTGACAAATGAGATGAGAAATCTCAGAGAATCCTAAAGGCAAATTGTACAAGCCTTGTATGTTCTTCTCAAGGCAGCAAGAACAGCATCGGGCTGAACATAGATAGTGTGAAAACTGTTACTCATTTATGTGACGTGTACGCTCATATTTATTAGGACGGTTGCCATTTCTTGTCAGTCGCATGGTTTAAATAAAAGTGTGGTTGAGTCACTCAAACTAAAGAAAGTATTTGCAACATTTTGATCTGACACATCTCAAATTTAGAGCTGTTTTGTTCTTTTGTCTCTCCCATGTTTCCTCAAGTCTCCTCGTTTTGTCCATTTACTTGATCCATTTGAACTGGACATGCAACCCACTGTGAGTTTTTGTTCTGAGAGACCTGTTCTGTAAAAACATATCTTATACTAGATTTATATATCTTATATCAAGATTATACAAGGAGGAACGTTCCATAGATCTTGGTCCACCATATGATAATTCTAGGTACTATAAGCTGGCCTGAAAGTATTCCTGAAGATTATAAAGATATACACTCACTTAAATGGAAGAGTGCCTTTTGGGTTTCCAATCAAAACGTTTAATTTGTATACCGTATTTAACAGGTAACCAGTCTAGAGCCTTTAAAAACAGGAAATTAAGGGCTGTATTTTGAAGTCACTATCTGAACAAACTTTAAAGTTTATCTTCCAGCCGAGCAGGAGAACTTCACAAAAGAGCATTGCCATATTCTAACCCTAGGGTCATAAATGCATGAATGAGGCTTTCAGCATGGAAAGCATATGTTGTAACTCAGAGATATTTCTGAGGTGAAGAACGCGGTCCTGCATACATTATTAACATAGCTTTCAAAAAAGATTTCTTTACACAAAGACTCTTTAATGTTGATGAAGATTACTTTTTAGTCAGAAAGTGAGGCTGTAATCTGTTTTTTTTATATTTCAGGTTGAAGATTCATCAATTATATATGTCTGAGCTTTGTAATAGGAACTGCTTTTTAAAATCCAATCACTGAAATCATTAAAACAGTCTTGGGGAAGGTTAAATCTGTGCATCATCTGCATATAAATGAAGACTGAGGCCTGACTTCCCATAGGAGGCAATAACAAATGAGCAAAAACAGAATTGGGCCAAGCACTGAGCCTTGTGGTAGTCTACTCTAAATATGGGTAAAGACAATACCCATTAATTCCCAAGTACATCTTGCAAGTACCTCCATTAAAATATTTTGGTATCTTGTCAAACAAAATGTTGTTTTCATGGTACAGAGCCCGTTTATAAAAGATTGTGCTATCATTCCAGGAACTGCAAGACAAATGGCTAAAGTAGCTTTTTAGGCACAGCGCAAAAGCTTTATTTTTAAAATATTTGTTCTAGTTTCATATTGGAACTTTTAACGTTTTTCAGATAACTATTGCATCACACAGATTTTTTAATGCAATGAGTGTCGAATGCTTTTGCATATTTAACAGGGATACATTTATAGCTTTTTGATTGTGTCTTCTATTTGTTTTTATTTCTGGAGCATTTTTTAAGATCTCTCACGTCAAGTGTGATCATTTATTGTTGAGATTGTAATAGGTGATATTTCTACATGAAGTTACAACTGGGTTATTCTTATTTGTTAAACAAAAAACTATAGAATTATCTGAAACAAAGTCTACATTGTACATTTTGACACATATACATTTTTAGTTTAAATCCATGTGACTTCAATATCAAGACTGAGATAAGAAGTCATTATATTAATCTTAATTTTTTTACTAGTTCGCTCAAAATGTACCAATATTTGTTTCGAAGGTCAATTGTGTCTTCAGAAAACAAAAACAATAGGACAAAATCCTATTAGCCTTTATGGTCACTACAATATGTTGAAGACTTTTATTTTGTTGGGACTTGTTTTATTTTGCATTGCAATGAGATGAAAGCAACAAAAAGCAACCATTCCCTGACAGCAAAGACAAGAGGATGAAAGATCATCAAGTTCTCAGGATCAAAACTGTTGTAATAACTGTTTAGTGACATTAGCTGTCACACAGACAAATGGTTGAGCCCATCTGAGAGTGACCCAAGCCCACCTTCCTACAGTATGACCCCTGACCCAATCCACTTACAGACAAGAGACGGGGAACCTTAGCTGGACAAACATGATAGAACTGGATGGTCAAGGTCTATATATTTCAATCTGAGGAGGCTGAAAGGCCTGTGTTGTTCTGAAAGGTCCGATTGACTTGAGTTAATCCCACAGAAAATGGGTTTTTTGTTCCAACTGGTTGTCAGATTAGAAAGACAACATTCTACAAAATAATCTGTTTTATCTGTCATGCCTTTTCCAAAACGCAGAATTAGTCTGATTTGGCTGACGCAGATTAGTGAGTAAAGGTTTAAAGCTTCAGAATTTGTTGTAAATCCTCAAAACAAAATCTATAAATAGAACATTATATTTATATGGATTATATGGCAGACCACAAAACTCTATCGTACCATTAAATAATTATTATATATAAAAATCTACATTTATGCACAGAACAAACACAACCAGACAGTTGCCATTATCTGTCCTAATTTCATTCTTAAATTGTTCCAGTATTTTCTTTTTTAAGAATTTGACGTGCTTTGTATTTGTATGCAGGCTACACAGACTTTATAGCCAGGCATTTTTTAGTTTCTCTTTATTTATTTCTTGTTGGTGTTTTTAGAACTCAGATGTGCTGAAGTCATCGGATAAAATCTGCCGACAGCTCATCTACCACCTGACTCCTCATTCCAAGTGGCTGAGAAAAAGTATGACTCGAAAGAAAGCCCAGGCCTGGTGAGAACCAAACACACACACACACACACACACACACACACACACACACACACACTTATGTGAAAGTAAAAGTATTAACTCAACAAGTAAAAGTACTGGTTTGATAACTACTTGAAGTATAAAAGTAAAAGTAATGCAAGGACAAAATGCCATTAAAATAAAGTTTTTAATGCTTTACTGTAGGAGATATATTGTTATATTAAAAATGTTCTCATATGTAATTACATTGAAAATTAATGCATTTTATTACAATCCAAACAAATTAAAGAACCATATACAGTACAGTATGCGCGCTACTGAGCTTTAACGTGATTCAGAGTGGAAAATATGTATTGCAATATTGAATAAAGTCATACTTCAGAAGCTTGTCATCAATGACCTTTTTTGGAGGAAAAGTACCAAAATAACAATTTAGGCACAGAACATGCGTCGAGGATTCATCAATATGCTTTATTGAGTAACAAAAGCTGCTGCTTTTAAAAGTTTTTTGAGCGGTTTCACACGTTGATGCATTTTTGCGATGAACCACGCACAAACCAATAGGGTTTACACTTCTCATCCAAACACAATCAGGTTTACTGTAACAGAAGGGTGCGATTATTTTAATATTTTTTTAGATCAATCACAACTCCGAAATAAAAACGAAACAAAATTTAAACACAAGGACTAGAAAATCCAGATATTTGCCAAAATTATAGATATTCCAAACTTATACTTAAGTAAAGTAACTAAGTATTTTTACTTTGCTAGTTGACTCCTCTGGACATAAACAAAAGACTCTTGCAACCTGATTGGACGCGCCTGATTCATAATAAAATCTCCTGGTCACCTGTTTTAAGGCTTCGTTCATCAACCGAAACCTCGTCCAGGAGTTATCGAGCACAGATCCTGTGGCAGTCATGATGATTGGAACAAATTAAAGCTGGTTTGGCCTTTCTCCGCAGCCCATTAATCTCAATCCCCGTTCCTCTCGGCTATTGATTGGTCAAACCTTTCGAAACGCTCTGACTTGTGAAGAACCGTTTCAGATGTTTTTTCTTCTGTGGCTCAAAACAGTCCACAAAGTTGAACCCAGTGCCAGCGTGCCAATTAAAAGGCCATTTGACCCGATTACCTGAATGTATTTCCACCCCCGTGTTACATAACCAGCAGGTAACGGCTGCAGAATTTTACTGACTTTCTGCAAACGGAATAAATACGCGTGTTTGTTTCGCCCACACGGCCATTAGTGCTGTCCTGAACCCATTGCTTTTTTCCCTGCTGACGGGCTCCATTATCCTGCCCATCTCCGGGGAGGAATGAGAGACGGAGAGGAAGCTTTCAGACCGCTAGCTTTTATTCTGAGACACGCGGCTAAAAATGCGAAAAAGAAAGAAAAAAAAAACAATTTTCGGTTTTCACACGTTTGACGTTCGCAATTTTCGTTGTGAGATTCAGATGTTTGTGTGTGTGTGTGTGTGTGTGTGTGTGTGTGTGTGTGCGTTCTGTAGAAGATCTGCCCGACTGTCCCTTGAGCTTTATGCTTGTATAAGTCAGTCTGACAAACAGAGAGTCTCCAGGCCCCGATGCTCCTCATCCAGCACGGCTTCGGATGAGATGCTCTTCATCTGAGAGATGAAGGAAAATCTCTAAATAGTTAGTCACAAAACTAGCCAATTCCAGAAAAATCCCAATCTGAAAACAGTGATGGAATTTTAGCTTGTGTGGTTCTTAGTGGTGTAAAGTACTAGAGTAAATGAACATTGTCACTAGGATTACTTGACAACATTTTTGATTGAGTATGTCTCTTTACTCCACTACATTTGAATGGACACGTACTTTTACATGTTACATTGTGATTGTGCAAGACAAATCGGCATCTTTTTCTACCGCGGTTAATTTCTTGGGCGGACGAGGTGATATCGCCATCTGCAGGATGCTGAAGGTACTGGATGCTATTTATGAATTAGCGGCTGCATTTTTTTGCACATTTATGTTTGACTGAGACTGACTTTTGTTCTTTTTTTATCAAATTTGTTCTGCAATACATTTTATTTCTATATTAGGAAACAAAACCTCAAAAATAAAGAGTTTCAAATTTTGTCTTGGTGTTTTTTGAGCCTGAATTCAGTATGAGTTACTTACGTTCTTTTGAAATTGAACACTTTACAACTTTTACTCAAGTGTTCTTGGAATTGGTGACTTAATTAGTAATGGAGTGATATTTACAGTAAGTCATCTGTACCTTTACTCAAATACGGTTTTCAGGTACTCTTTACACCTCTAGTGGTTCTGTTCCGTTCTTAGTCGATAAAATAATGCAAAGATGATATTTGAATCTTGTTGCGGAAACTCAATTTACGTTTGAATGCATTTTAATGCTCTATTGTGCGGCAATGGAATTCCAATCATAGGTAATCCAACTCCATTTAGGTGGAAACGGACGGGAAAACGAGAAGAAGTGTTTGCTAGATGCCAACTGACAGTTTTACATGTGACTTTTCACTGTTGGTACATCAGCGTGGGTTTTCAGCTTTATTGCGTTCGTGGCGATGTGACTGGTATTGTGATTGCTGAAATGGCGGAAGGTGATTAGTATCGACCTTGCCAGCACAGAAAAGAAAGAACCAGTCGCAAACTCGTCACGGCTTTCGAGAATGAAAAAGCCACATCTTCCATTTTTAGTTTTGGAGCTGTGTGTTGATTTGATGCGTGAGGATCTTGATCAGAAGACCACCCGTCTGACACCCTCACATCTTTGATTGGCAGGCTAAGGCCGCACTGTTGGCGGCGACTGCGCTGATGAATTTAGCATTCAGACGGCACATTCAGATGCGGCTGTCAGTCTCTTCTAATGGATTGGTATTTTACTCGCACGAAAACAGCTTATGCAGAAATTCAAGACGTTACTCCAGAATCGTTCCGTCTTTTGGAAGATCATCATTTATATATGACGTTTAATTAGCATAATTCAGGTATGTTTAGAGCCAGGATGCTCATTCTATTCCCGCTTTGTGCTGTAAATGCTATTTATAGCATGAATAAAAATAAACATTAACATTTTTATAGATTTAAATTATTGGCAGATATACAAACCACTTCTTGCCACGCACACAATGAAAAGTCGTAGTAGAAGAGTAGAAGAAAGAGCAAATTAGAATATTAATGCTAAGAATTTTAATAGAGCAATCTAATGAGATGTGGTTTTCCATTATTTACAAAAAATGCGATTTTCCACATGTAGATTAAACTTAAATTTTGTAAATTATAGTCTGTTATTTTGATTAATATTTAGTCCAAATTTCTTAGATAACTTAATACTTAGTGAAGCATGTCAAGCCCTTTTTTGTTTCCATTTTGATGAATATGGAATAAAGTCTTTAATCAATCTTTCAGCAATTTTGCATATTGAAACAATCAAAACCTTGAAATATTTAACTGTGTATTTCCAGGTACTGTACATTTTTTCCCAACAAACATAAAAAGCATTTACTCAATATTCAAATTTTTTTGTCATATACATGTATAAACAAAATGCGATCATAACCCAGGAAATTCAAGTTGAACCTTCACGACCCCCTGACCTTTGACCTACGGCCTGCTTGCCAGCTTGTAATACAGTCTATACATTGATTTTTTTTTTTGCAGTGTAGTTTCACAAAAATGTGAAAATTACTACCCTTTGTTCTATTTATCGAAATCTGGGCGTTTCAAAATAGTAATTTCAATAAATGTAATTTATTTACTTCATTTTTTTAAATAAACACTTGGAATATAATAATGTTATAGAAAGTAATAGTGTGTGTGTGTGTGTGTGTGTGTGTGTGTGTGTGTGTGTGTGTGTGTGTTCTGGGGGCGTCTTTACAGAACCACAGAATCTCACACTAAACCAAGGTGTGAAACAAACCTTCTCAGGTAGAAACCTACTATCACTCGCCAACTGTCTGTGCTGCTCTTTCTCTTTTCTAACAGACGCCACACATCACCGTGCTTTCAGCCTTTGCTTATGACAGGCGAGTTAAGCTCTGAATATTTAGTGACGTAATCATCCTGCCATAAACGATAAACTAGGACACAGAAGTGGAGACTTTCTTTTCTTGTTTTTATTATTACAGTATTTCTACGTTACATACAGGTAGAAATTTGCAGCAAAAAGCTCATTTCAATTTGTAAAATACTCAAACCATGTTCTCAAAAAGTAAAAAATATCCTGCAAATGTATTGGTGTCTTCTGCGCACTTAATACGTTTGAGTGTCAGAGAGCTGACAGAAGGAAAATAATGTCTCGGACTGGATCATTTGTAATTTAATCGGACACATGGTTGCATTAGAAATACGCAACATATGTGATAAACAAATAAAAAAATCCCATTAAATAAAAAATAAAAATCCCATTTTTTTCTTTTTGACATAAATCCTTTGGAGGTAAATTCAATTTTTTTTTAGATTAAAGAATCAACTTTTGCCAACATTACATCTAAACAACAAAAGATGCATTTAATTTGTTTCAAACGTTCAAATGAAAAATGTATCAAAATCCTTCACAAAACGTGACAATTAAATGTTAGGAAATTTTTCAAATCAAATAATAAGACCAGGGAACACTCACACTAAATCTAAAATAAAATGTTTGATGATCATCAGATGATGATGAAATAACCTCTACTGTAAATATACTGTATTTACCAAATACTGAAGAATAAATCAACTGCAAAATAACACACTTTACAGTAAAACAAATAAAATTCTGTTATACCTTTCTAGTGCATTTTGCTTCAGTAAAGGGAAATACTGTAATATATTATAGTTTTCTACAAATGCTTATTTTCTAATGTTTTATGGGGGAAATGATTCATTTTTAACCTTCAAGCTGAAGCTTTATCTAAATTGATCTTAAAGCAGCTTCAAAGACTGTGTTGAGCTATTCATCAAAGCTCAGGGTCTTCATGGGCTTTCCTGTTGCTTTTTAATCACAGACATCCATGAAATGTCACAGTTTAAAGTCAAAGCAGATTGTCGCGTGTCACAGTCGAGCCGCCGGACGCTTATATACAGCAAACGCTCTGGACAGAAGCCGAGTTATTATTTATGACCTGCATTATATAGAACACAAATTACATTTAGTCCTAGACACACCAGTGTGAAGCCAGCTACATATAGAGAAGATTATAAATATACAGGAGCATTACATTACCTTCTCACTCAGTTTTGACAATTTAATTAGTTTTCTATTTTTGTCTTGTGGTCTGTGCGGAAGGAAAAAAATCACAGCATGTATCTAATGTTGGTTTCATTCTAAATTATATTGGAAATATATGTTTTAATGTGGCATGAATAAACATTGTCGTTCCATGAATTTACATTCAAATGTAAGATCTCTAAAAACATTACAATACATAAATAAATAAATAAATGAACAAATAAATAAACAAATGTAAAAATAAAAATTAAAGCTTGTATGCTTATATAATATAATATAATCCTTCACAGAGGATTATTTAAAATATTTTTTAAATTGGTTAAGTTTAAATTAATTTTCAGCTTTAAAAATCAAAAATGTAATAATTGTGTTTTTTAAATTCTGAGTCTCTTTTTTCCAAATTTTTAGTTTCACATATTTTGCTGACGCACATTTCTAGAACTGTAAACTGTAATTTTACTGTAACAAAAATATGTCTTTTGAAGGTTCTTTGCCTCAAGAACATCTAATTTTTTTCACTTTTCAGTCTCAAAACAACACTTCAGAAGAAGCTGTGCAGCGATTCAGTAGATCTCTCTGGGATCCCTTTGTCAACGCGTGACATACGGCATGTGGCGTATTACCTCCAGACCAGTGGGGGCGCTGTGATATCCGTAGACGTTAGTTTCACAGAGCTCCGGGACGAAGGCCTACGTCTACTTCTGCCCTTCCTGGGTGCATTGCCCAAACTCACAACACTGGCTCTCAATGGGAACCGTCTGACCCTCGGCATCCTTAAAGATCTGACTGAAGCCCTCAAAGACTCCGACAGGTTCTCTTGTCTTGCCTGGATTGACCTGGGCAACAACGTAGACATATTTACCATGCCACAGGTAAAAGACATTCTTTAAAATCACTCACAGGCCTTCTAAGATATAAAAGAGTTTGAAACCTCATTGGTGGAAAAAAGCAACATTTTTAGAACGTTTGGTTGATCTTTTAGGTTAAACCGACCACTAAGCCGTAGAAAAGAGCAGTGTGTTTACACCTTTTATACCTTACTAATGACTAACCTTATCCCAAACTAATACTATCTTCTCCCCATCTGGGATTATTAGTTTGGGATTATCTAGTCCCATTGTTGGACCAAGACTATAAAGGACTTAGAATATATAGAGGACTATAAAGGCCTAGAAACTGATGGAACATTCCCGACGACTAAACAATTTTTGGCAATTCTAGAATATTTCAATAGTACCATAACTGCTTCATGAATTTAATCACCCACGAAGGTTTTCATTAGCTTATTAAGCAAATTGGATCTCTGGGAGACATTTTCACCACAATGTGTGTTCTGCAAGAGTACTTAAGTCTACTATGTTTACCATTTGTCTCTCTGCTCCTCCTCACAGCCTCTTCTGGTTGCCCTAAGGCGACGCTGTAGTTTGAAGAGCAGTCTGCCCACCATCTATGAGTACACTGAGGGTCAACCCTACTGCTACCGCATGGAGAGTTCCATTGAGGAACCTAGCCATTACGAAGAAGAGGACGAAGACGAGGACATGGAGCCTTGGAGTATTGGGGAGCAAAAAAGCTCAGGTAGTTTTACTCTACATCAATGCGAGAGGTGAACCAATCGCCTTGTGCCACCAAATGACGGGATCAAGAAATGAGAGCAAGGGAACTTTCTTCTGTCTCGACTTTAACCTTCCATTCTTTACGTCCTCCCAAGCAGCACCATGACTTCCCCAATGTGGGCTTGTGTGAATCAACACTATCACAGTTAAACCGCCAGCCAACAACCAACGGCGAAACCAGCTGCTTAGAATCTCTCCAGAAGCTTCTGCATTGACTTACTGTGTAGGCAAACGATGCTCCTTGACACAAGGTGGTTCATTGGAGGTGGCCCAGAGTGCGTTGAGTAATAGATGCCTGGCTGAGGAGGTTCTTCTCTCGAGAAGAACCAACGAAGGACGCTAATAACCAATCCCAGAGTCAGTTGGATGGTTGAGACATACCAATGACCGGTCTGACGCTCTACCAACCTCGCTTTTCACAAAAGTACAGTTGGCAATTTTGCGGTCTCTGCTCGGGTTCGGTTGTATTGGTCAGTGTTGCATTGCTGAGGCCATCTCTGCCACTGCAGACCGGACCTATCACCATTCTGTGTGTGCTCTACTAATCTCCCAACAAAAGCCATGAAACCAGCTCAACAGACTATACAGCCGACCCCACGTCACGTGATGCCAGCAAAACTGCTAGGTCAAGACTTTTCCTTCCCCCCCTTTCCAAAACGTTCACTTGTGAATACCCAGTCATCACTTGTCGTCTGGTTGGGATTGAGGAGACGAATGCTAATGCTGTTGAATGGCAAGGTTTTGTAGTGTGTCAATGAAGATATTGGCAAATGAGATGTTAAATGAGGTTAAGTTTGGCTCGTTTTTTTTTTTTTTTTTTTTTTTTTACTTTTTATGAATGAATAATTAAAGGAATGAATGAACAATCCGAACTTTGATAAGCCCACACAAAGGAAAATTAGTGATGAAAGTAGCATACTCTAATCAACGTCATCATATTCTACTCTTTTTTTGTTTGTATAATTTTGTTATAATATATATAAATGTGTCTTTACCAAACACTTAAAACTCAAAAAGTACCAATCAAAGATCAGGTTGGAAAGTACAGCTCAAATTTGGAAACGTTACCTGGTACAATAAATAAATAACTATGTTTGACAAAACTTTTCATATTTATGAAATAACTGTTTGCCATCTGGAAACATCCCCTAAAAATGCTACAATTTAAATTGCTAATTAGGAATTTAATTAGGAATTAGGAATTTATATATATATATATATATATATATATNATATATATATATATAATATAATATAATATAATTTTTTTTTTCTCCAGCACTTTCAACTATTTTAAAGATGTAAGTAATAATAATTATTATTAAACAATTTAAATAGTTTGTCCAAAATGACATAAAAAATATATTTCAAAGATTCTGATATCCTTTAAACAAAGACCAAACCAAATTATTGAACATTTCATTTGCCCTTTATTTTTTTGTTAAAAATCTTTCATGATGAATTATTAATCAACAAACCCAAATATACGAACTCTTCCACTTCATGAAGCTTTACCGAGCTTTATCTTAGTCTGTGTGTTGACTAATGCGATTCTAATACGCTGCCACGATTTAGCAATTGAAATGATCAATCAATTAAACGATGCTTCATTTACAAGCAAATATAAATCTAGTGCAGATGAATCAGTAATTAATTGTCTGTGTTATTTACCGTGTGTATGATTTATAATAATATGTTGTCTTCATGTTTGGTGTCGTCTCTTTCTTCAGTGTTAGAGGATCTCCACAGGGCTTCAATTATTCACACGCTAAATCTAATTTAAATGTATCGACCATCATTGCTTTTCTGCACTTTTACCGTATTAAAATATTCAATAATTCCACAGCAAGCCTTGATGTTTATTGGCTATTATGTCTTTCTATGCATTGATTTGTAATAAGAAGTGTCAGGTGATTTATTTGCCGTTGTGGCCCTGTGGATAAATTTAAACTGTGTTGAGTGTATTTAGGACCTTCAACCTGCTTGATGATGTAATCGTTGCAAGTCCCGCTGATATATTCTCTGCAGGATCGCTAAAGCATCATTTTGTCATTTCATGTGTATGTTAGTGACGCTTGTCTGTGTCTTTAACGTGTCAAGCATTTCTAATACTGACTGACTGTTCAACTGCTAATAAAATAAGGATTGATTAATAAAGCCGTGTCTGTGGCCCAATCATGTTTGTGTGTGTGCTTTTTCTGAGATGTGTGAGCGTGGGAGACTGGTGAGATGCCATTCTGTTGATTGAATTCCAGGAATCATTAGAGTTCAAGTTATTTTATTTTAAAGTGTTTTTCAGAGTCTCAGGCCATCTCAAAGAGGTTTTACGCATATAACAGAACATTTCCAGCAGAAATGTTGAGCAGATGGGCAGCAGAAATGCGACAGTAGCTAGAAAAACATAAACTCCTTCCCATTGTTCCACAGTGATGCCATCGACTACCCAAACGTCTAGCTAAATCATCACCTTCCCAAGATATCTAGAGGTATGCCAACTCATTCCTAGCACTCCAGAGTGACTGGCATCATATTCCAAATGATCCACATAGATGCCATCATCATTCTAAATGGTCCAAAACGTTGCCATCACCTTCCTAATTGTCAAGATAGAAGTCGTCTCTTTCTCAAAGGATTTAGAACGACTGACATCACCTTCCCAGATCTTCTTCCTACGGGTCCAGAGAGACACCATTGCCTTCCCAATGGTCCAGAATGTTGCCATCTTCTTCCCAATGGTCGGGAGCAACACCATCGCCTTCCCAACGGTCCAGAGCAACACCATCGCCTTCCCAACGGTCCAGAGCAACACCATCGCCTTCCCAACAGTATAGATCAACACTATTGCATTCCCAACAGTCCAGAGTGATGCCATCCACTTCTCTGCTGTCCAGAGAGAAGGTCCAGAGCGACGACAATGCATTCCTAACAGTTCATAGTAATGCCATCAACTTTGTTAAGTTAAGCCATCGCCCTCCCAACAATCAAAAGCAACTGGTATCACCTTCCCAACGGTCCAGAGCAAATTCATCTCCGTCCCTACAGTCCAGTACAACACCACCACCTTCCCTACAGTGTAGAACAACCCATTGTCTTCCCAACAGTCCAGAGCGCTGCCATTGCCTTCCCAAAAGCTAGGAGCAACACCATTGCCTCCCCAACGGTCCTGAGCGATGCCATTGCCTTCCCAATGGTCCAAAGTGATGCCATCTACTTCTCTGCGGTCCACAGAGAAGACATCATTCTGCCAAAGCTCTGGTATCACCTTCCCAGCAGTACACAGCAAAGCCATCTCTGTCCCTACAGCCCATAGAGTGTTCTCCTTCCTGACCGTTCTGAAATTACCACTGTTCCCTGGGTAGAGGAACTTCCTGCGTGATGAATAAACACACACTAAAACACATTAAATTAGAAGAGCAAATGCTTTAAAACGAAAACAAATGACACATGTAATGTTAGAAATAAGCAGCAGTGGTGGGGAATTGGGGCTGTGTAAATTAATATATCTGATCTGTATGAAAAAATGGAAATGGAAAAATTGTGTTTAGTCTAGTGGAATTGTGCTACAAAAATTGCCCAAAGCAGAAAATGTCTCTATCGCGGTTCACTGGGAAAAATACCCAGTAGATGAAGAGAACCCGGGGCGGCTTCAGGCTCGTGTCGGCCCGTGGCAGAGGAAGAATTCGTCCCTCTTCTTCATCCGGCAATGTCAGTGGGATCACGGCATAGCTCTGGCTCTCTCTTCGTGACTAATGCCCTTACAGTAAAACATGTCACAGGGAAAGTTTGTGTGTGGTCACATGACTGGAATTTGGGTCATGGCATTAAATATGACTTATAAAAGCACCCGTTGGGAACTGGCGGTGGGGTCTGTGTGTGATATACACTAGCTTGTTGACTGGAATTACAAAATTAAAACCTTGGAGGGAATTTACACAATCCAGGAGCAGTGGGCCGTGTTGTAAGACCTGGGAGGGCATGTGGGGGTGGCAGGTCCAACCTCTTATCATTGGACCACAACTGCTACCAATTTCCACTTCAATGTAAATGTAGCTGCTAGCAGTAATTGCGAAGAAGGTTCAAGCCTTCTTTGTTTTTTACTACTCAGCCAATAAGTCTATTAATTATTTTGTCCAGATACATCACGTCACGACATCATAATGTTCATGTCACACACGATGTGTCCGCCTCCATTGGACTTTAGCTCATACATATTGCGATTATGAGACTTTTAGCACAAAAAGCGGCAGAAAAATATAGTAAAAATCCCCAAAATAACAATTCTTAAGGATGTTAAAAAATTCTAAAAACAATGAAAAACAAAATGGAACGCTTATCAAAACCAATCTCAATTTTACCAACTGTCATGAATTTTCTTTTTGTTTTTAAAATAATAATCATAATGTTGTTTATTTTTACAAAACAAAAGCCAAAGCAGACTGTGTCAGGCTGAGCATAACCTGTGTGGATCCCGTGTTTAGTGGAAGTTAAACATCTCAGACAAACGCGGGATGTTCTGTGACTTGCGTGTGTAAACGGGGGAATTGTTGTTTGGATTGTCATGTCATGGTTTGTGTTGATGTGACAAGCGCGCGCCAGACGAATTAGTGTCAGGCTTTGTTCACCGACCCACGGCTAAACAAACCACAAAAAAAATGAAGCTGCACTCTTATTCAACATTTACAGACCACAGTATATTCAACAAACATGCCTAATCTGTAAAAAAATCTTGTAGTTCACCTGAACTCCAGAATAAATGATTCAGCAAAGTCTCATGAACTCAGAAATACTCTTCCTCTCTAGTTCTATTCCTCTCTCTCTCCCTCTCTTGACCCCCACACCCTCCTCTCGGTCTTTCCTCCTCTCTCTCTCTCTCTCTCTCTCTCTCTCTCTCTCTCT
>CM051498.1:18679100-18759073 GCA_028031935.1 Paedocypris micromegethes | reverse complement strand
CCTCCCCCCTCCCCTCAGTCTTTCCCTCCCCTCTCTCTCTCCCTCTCTTTTTCCCTCCCGCTCTCTGTACCTGCACACTATTTCTCTCTCTCCGTCTACTTCCCTTCTTCTCTATTACCTCCCAGTGTACCTCTTTTTTCTCCTATGTCTCACTATCTCCCTCTCCCCCCTCCATTTTTTCGTCTTTCATTCTTTCCCTATCCCTCTTTGCACTCCTCTCTGTCTCACCTCCTTTTTCTGTTCTCTCTCTTTCACTCACTCTTCCTTTCTTTAACTGTCCTGTCTTTGTCTCTCCTTCTCTCTTTCTCTCTTCTCTTACCGAATTTCTCTTTCTCACTACGTTCTCTGTTCTCTTTTTATCTCGGATACTCTCTCACATTAAGAAATTGTAAGAATTATTGTACATAGATATGTGCATTTTACTATTTCAGTATTATACTATTTGAAGATATGTGTGTATAAATTTGTTTTGTCCTGTTGAAATCGTGCAATAATCTTCACATTTTAAGTGTTTTTAATTTAAGGGTATTCACACGTTTTTGACATTTCTTTTATCATTTTTGTTGATAAAGAAGATCTTTGCATGTTCTTTGCATGTCATTTGCATATATTATCGTCACTGATTCCAGTGGAGTTCAAGGCCTGTCCGGCTCTCATGAACCCTCAAAATCACCTGACCTTTTCACCAGTAAGACAGTGGTAACCCCACCAGACTGAGCGGTGAAGCTGAGGTCTGTTTGTCTGGGCCTTTTCTTGAGAACGTGTGATGGATTGGTTGTGTCAAACTAGAGTCATTAAACCTGGAACATGTTTCATTTGTTTTCGTAATGTCTTGTTCTATTCTGAGAACACATTATATATTCGGCGCACAGTGGAAACAGCCACAGAACATTGGTTTCCATTGTGTACAGTTCGTGTCATTGAAATGATTTAGTGATGCTCCTCTCGTTTAACTTTTACAATAAAGTGAGGGAAAAGACAGCCATTGTACTTTGGGGGAAGATTGGGCTTAGGATAAATAAAAAACTGTTGGGTAGTAGTTGAAAAGCCAGAGATTTGAACCTGCGATCTTTTGGTTGCTGGTCTAACATCAAACATTAAGCCTCAATTGCCAATCAGGATTAAAATCACTGTTTTGCAGGGTACAAATAACATTTGTAACGCGAAAAATCAAAAAGCTAAACATTTCTGCCACCTAGTGGACAGAACATGAATGAATGAATGAATGAATGAATGAATATAGCCTTTATTAGTCCCACCAGTGGGGAAATTTCAAAGAGAGAGGGCCGCAGCACATGTACCAGAGCGCCGCCATTCTTCTATGAAAGAAAAGGATTTGCAGAGCGTTACAGACAAACAAACAGTCGCAGACATACAAGGTTACATTTGACTACGTTACGCACAGGTCACGTGCGCTGGAAACTTTTTCTTGAGACACATGAGGAATTTGACAGAAAAGGGAAAGATGTGAGCAGCCGTGTGAGTGCACTTATCAGTATTTGTTAAATGTTGCAGTCAGTCTCCTAACAGACATAACAGACTGTCAGGATGGCCTTGAAGAGAAGCCCGAGCTGATCCTGCGTTCTCCAGCCACGGTTGGCGGGTGGGGGGTGGATTACAGACAATTCAAAGCCAATAAAAACAATTTCAGATTCATGGTTAATTTCAGAATCATAATCAATCATGACAGTCACTGAGGGCAATCACTCCTGACAATGTGGAGAAGTGTGGACATCTTCTGTAGTCCTGCAGAAAAAAGTCCAACCGTCAGAGCCAGCAGACGGTCACTCTGCTTCCCGATGTTGTCCGTACGTCTTCGTCCTTCCTCGGCGTGGCTAAGATGTTACTAATTAGTCCACCGAACCGAGTCAAACCGCTGATGTCATCCTGATGTCCGCACAATCAGCACCTCCAGGGTCTTTCTTTAGATCCGTGTTCGGCCGGGCAGCCAATGATGCCTCCCACGGCTTTTCCCAATCGTCTGATACACCAGAGTAATACCTCCGCCAATCTGTATCAGTCCAGTGAAAAGCCAAAATATAAATCGATCTTCCGCGTCCTCAGAGGACAACGATTCCAGGCAGCTCGAGCGCTGAGACTCGGACGCACCCAGCAGCGACTGTCCCGTGAGGTCAGGTTGGTTCCCCGTGAGGTTCCTTCTTTGGGGAAAACATTTTCAAAAAGCGCTCAGTGACCAATTTAAAAACTTCATATTCCTTTGAAAGCTGAAAGCAACTGCTTTCATTTCTACATGAAATTTGATGAACATTTCTACATGCAAATATCGGGTTCAAACGCGAATTTCTATTTATCTCACACACACACACACACACACACACACACACACACACACACACACACACACACACACACACACACACACACACACACACACAGTGAAAGGATGAGATAATCTTGAGATTTGTACCAAAATATACATGTTTTTGGCTTCACAATAGCCTTCAAAACTAAACAGAAAAAATATAAACCAGTTGACGTTTCCTAATTTGCATAAAAGTAAAGGCATATTTGTTAGGATTGTCACATGTATTAATATACCTGTACTTGAACACAAACATGTCATTTAATTTTGGTTTCTATTTAAGCTAATAAACTATTTTATTTTTTTTATCCTTAAGTAGGAAAGTGTGAAGCATACACAAATTTCTGGGTGATGACATCACAGAACCTTTTTGGCGCTAAGTGTTTACCTCACGAACACCACAGTTGCTGCCCACATTTATATTTTGTCTTATTCTGCTAATCTATTCACTTGTGTAGCAGCGTTGCGACATTTACATCCGTCCACATGGGTCCAAACACTGGTGTCATGAGGAAGATGCGAAAATGAGAACGTGACCATTTCGTTCCCTTGCATCCGGACCGCAACGTAACGAACAAGCAGCGTGGAAAACTGATGGACTTTAATCGTACATCTTAAGAGTCATTGAATTATAACATTATTTAAAAACACACATGTACCTCACACCTGCCACAGCGTCACAGCAGACAAACCTCAAATAAAATCTCGCCGTCACACACCACAGATCATAATTCATGTCTTTTCTTCAGTATGATGTTCCGCACCAGCGCTGTGGCTTCTTTACGTATGTCCTCTATTGGTTCTTCAGGCTTCCAGAAACGAGTCACATGTCCCTCAGGATTCACCAGGAACTTCCAGAAGTTCCATTTGGGTAATTTATTAACTGAATCTGGAAAACAAAAATAACATAACATTTAAACAAACTGTGTCTCAGTTAACAATTTGTTCACTTTTCTGATTCTGGGCCACATGAAGCTGGAGCCAATCCCAGTAGCACGAACATGAACATAAACATGAATAAACCTGGAGAAAGCCAGTTGTGTAAAGCACTTGAGTAAAAATAATTGGTTAGTGTACTTACGTATTTTTGGCTACTTTATACAGTGTAAAGTTGTAAGCAACTTTTACTCTCTACTTGACTACGTTTTTTATTTAGATTTTGATCTGTCTTATTACTCCACCACATCTGAATGAACACATACCGTTACTCGTTATATTGTGATTGTGCGCTAATAATCTATTGCAGATGGCAATAATATATTGCCATCTGCAGGATGCTGAAGGTACTGGATGCTATTTATGAGAGAGACGTGAACATGTTGCACGTTTTTGTACTTTTGAGTTTGACGGAGATTTTCTGTTATTTTTTTAATCTAATTTGCTCTGTCATTTTGAAACATTGAGGTGTTAAATTTCATTTCTATATTAGGAAATAAATCTCATACATAAACGGTTTCACGTTTTTTTCACATTTCTTTGTGTTTTTGAGCCTAATTTCTGTAGGAGTACAGTTCTGTCATTCTGACAGTTCTGTCATAAAAAAGTCATTTTAAAATCAGATACAACTTTTACTCAAGTCTTCAAGGAACTGGTGACTAGTAACTTGTAATAAATTTTTACAATAAGGTATCTGTACTTTTACTCAAGTGTGGTTTTTAGGTGACTCCGTGTTTAATGTATACTTAAAGTTTAATGTGTGTGTGTGTGTGTGTGTGTGTGTGTTGTGTGTGGTTGGTGTGTGTGTGTGTGTGTGTGTGTGTGTGTGTGTGTTGTACTTGTAAAACTTATGACGTGGGGACTTCAACCGGAATACACACCAATAACATGGGGACCTGTGTGATCGTGGGGACCTAAAACCTAGTCCCCACAATAATAACCATTGTATCATGTATAACTCATTGGTCTGACCATCCCCCTTTAATATCTCAGAAGTCCCCAGAATCGACATTTACCAGTAAAAAGTGTGTGTGTGTGTTCTTGGCTGTTACTCACAAGTGTGTCAAACCCTCTAAAGGCCACAAACCGTAAATACATCAGCTAAACACACTTTCTGATGTCATGCACCTTCTCAGAAGTCTGATTGGTTGAAATCCGCCCACTGGGAATTTGAGCCAATGAGAAGGCATGTTACTTCCGCGGTAGTTTTGTTTCACAACGTGGTTTGAGTAGCTTGTTAATGTTCTATAATGTTTTTTTAAGTAATTGTGCCAAATATATTTATTCTTTTACTTTATTTAAATATATATTAGCTCACGAACAGTGCATTTAAACAGTATCGGCTAAAATCCTGCCCTCGGATTCGGAACAAAGCTAAGCTAAGCTAGGCTAAGCTAGGCTGGTGTTTGCGTCCATAAACTTTCCTTAAAAAGTTTCGTGCGCGAATACAGAGAACTCGTTACTACGAGGAGAACTCAAGAAGACCGCGCCTTCACAGCACATCTCTGACGGCGTTGATGTTCGACTTCAGCTGGCACGTGGAGCGCCTGGACGTGAGTAATGCTTTCGTCTTTATTCCTGCTTGCGCTAAGATTATATACCGTAGAAGGTAGAAACGCAGTATTTACGCGTTATAGATATATATACCGTGAAAACGGCAGAAACGCGCCGTGCTTGTCATGCTTCCAAGTAATTAACGCTTACAAATAATTTGCGTGAATCATTAATGTTTATGTCCCGAGTAACAATAATGTCTATCCGCTTCAGCGGCGTTTTCTATGGAGCATTTTTCTGAAATTCGAAAAAGTTATGCTCTAATTCAGCGCCTAGAAACGGAGGAATAACGCCGTTTGTGCGACTACGTCACGCTCTTAAAGGCGCGTTCTCGCCGGCACAAGCCGTGTGATTTGTGCGAGGCAATAAAACAACGACGTTCCTCGTCTCAGTATCTTCTCTCCTCTCTCCTCTCCTCTCTCTCTCTCTCTGTCTCTCTCTCTCCCCCTCTGTCTCTCTATCTATCTGTCTCTCTCTCTCCCTCTCTCTCTCCCTCTGTCTCTCTCTGTCTCTCTCTTCTCTCTCTCTCTCTGTCTCCCTCTGTCTCTATCTCTCACACAGACTGATTGCTTGATTTCAACTCTCAAAAAGATTGATGGAATACATTTTGCTTTCATTTGGAATCTATCTTTGATACAGTCTTTGTGTCAGGCATTAAGTACATTACATTTATTTATTTGTGCGCAATAAATAAATAAATGTAAAAACAGGTAAAAGCAGGTAAAAGCTAGGTAAAAGCAGGCAAAACTAGGTAAAAGCACTTTGCCCTAAATAGCAGCAGCTATTCACCAAGAGCTGCTGATTGTAATGAGCCACACCTGGTGACACGAGGTCAGCTCTCTTAATTGCACGTCTCTTTACAGGTGACAAAAAGTGGACCAGAACCAGACTGTAGTTGTCCACCATCAGATGGTTCCTCAGGAGAAGACCACCACTGTAGGTCACATTCAGGACCTGAGCCTATTTCCAGATCACAGGTCAGAAACTATTTTTTCTGAGTATAAGTATAACTTCTTATACTTATTTGCACTTACATTTATTCTTAAATGTTTTATTTGGTGGAGTGTATTGCTTATAAAGTGTTTCTATAAATGCATACAGTTCAGTGTACTTATATGATACTCAGCATAGTTTGATTTTTGGGCTTATAAGTAATGGTTCTGCTCTTTACAGGTGACAAAAAGTGGACCAGAACCAGACTGTAGTTGTCCACCATCAGATGGTTCCTCAGGAGAAGACCACCACTGTAGGTCACATTCAGGACCTGAGTCTATTTCCAGAACACAGGTCAGAAACTTTATTTTTAATGCATTTTTTAATCTAATAACCGTCAAGTCCCCACAATAGACATTCTAGTCCGCCTGTGTGTTCACAGGAGCAATTTTGAGTTGACTGTAGATGCAATTCCCCTCCCCCACTGAGTCCCCACATTATATTTAACACACATCTTCTTACACAAGTCCCCACAAACTTCTTATACTTATTTGCACTTACATTTATTCTTAAATGTTTTATTTGGTGGAGTGTATTGCTTATAAAGTGTTTCTATAAATGCATACAGTTCAGTGTACTTATCTGATACTCAGCATAGTTTGATTTTTGGGCTTATAAGTAATGGTTCTGCTCTTTACAGGTGACAAAAAGTGGACCAGAACCAGACTGTAGTTGTCCACCATCAGATGGTTCCTCAGGAGAAGACCACCACTGTAGGTCACATTCAGGACCTGAGCCTATTTCCAGATCACAGGTCAGAAACTATTTTTAATGCATTTTTTTATCTAATAATCGTCAAGTCCCCACAATAGACATTCTAGTCCGCCTGTGTGTTCACAGGAGCAATTTTGAGTTGACTGTAGATGCAATTCCCCTCCCCCACTGAGTCCCCACATTATATTTAACACACATCTTCTTACACAAGTCCCCACAAACTTCCTATACTTATTTGCACTTACATTTATTCTTAAATGTTTTATTTGGTGGAGTGTATTGCTTATAAAGTGTTTCTATAAATGCATACAGTTCAGTGTACTTATCTGATACTCAGCATAGTTTGATTTTTGGGCTTATAAGTAATGGTTCTGCTCTTTACAGGTGACAAAAAGTGGACCAGAACCAGACTGTAGTTGTCCACCATCAGATGGTTCCTCAGGAGAAGACCACCACTGTAGGTCACATTCAGGACCTGAGCCTATTTCCAGATCACAGGTCAAACTACATTTTTCTGAGTATAAGTATAACTTCTTATACTTATTTGCACTTACATTTATTCTTAAATGTTTTATTTGGTGGAGTGTATTGCTTATAAAGTGTTTCTATAAATGCATACAGTTCAGTGTACTTATTGATACTCAGCATAGTTTGATTTTTGGGCTTATAAGTAATGGTTCTGCTCTTTACAGGTGACAAAAAGTGGACCAGAACCAGACTGTAGTTGTCCACCATCAGATGGTTCCTCAGGAGAAGACCACCACTGTAGGTCACATTCAGGACCTGAGTCTATTTCCAGAACACAGGTCAGAAACTTTATTTTTAATGCATTTTTTAATCTAATAACCGTCAAGTCCCCACAATAGACATTCTAGTCCGCCTGTGTGTTCACAGGAGCAATTTTGAGTTGACTGTAGATGCAATTCCCCTCCCCCACTGAGTCCCCACATTATATTTAACACACATCTTCTTACACAAGTCCCCACAAACTTCCTATACTTATTTGCACTTACATTATTTCTTAAATGTTTTATTTGGTGGAGTGTATTCTAAAGTGTTTCTATAAATGCATACAGTTCATGTACTTATCTGATACTCAGCATAGTTTGATTTTTGGGCTTATAAGTAATGGTTCTGCTCTTTACAGGTGACAAAAAGTGGACCAGAACCAGACTGTAGTTGTCCACCATCAGATGGTTCCTCAGGAGAAGACCACCACGTAGTAGCATTCAGGACCTGAGTCTATTTCCAGAACACAGGTCAGAAACTTTATTTTTAATGCATTTTTTATCTAATAACCGTCAAGTCCCCACAATAGACATTCTAGTCCGCCTGTGTGTTCACAGGAGATTTTGATGACTGTAGATGCAACCCCCCCCACTGAGTCCCCACATTATATTTAACACACATCTTCTTACACAAGTCCCCACAAACTTCTATACTTATTTGCACTTACATTTATTCTTAAATGTTTTATTTGGTGGAGTGTATTGCTTATAAAGTGTTTCTATAAATGCATACAGTTCATGTACTTATCTGATACTCAGCATAGTTTGATTTTTGGGCTTATAAGTAATGGTTCTGCTCTTTACAGGTGACAAAAAGTGGACCAGAACCAGACTGTAGTTGTCCACCATCAGAGGTTCCTCAGGAGAGACCACACTGTAGGTCACATTCAGGACAGCCTATTTCCAGATCACAGGTCAGAAACATTTTTCTGAGTATAGTATTCTATTATTTGCACTTACATTTATTCTTAAATGTTTTATTTGGTGGAGTGTATTGCTTATAAAGTGTTTCTATAAATGCATACAGTTCAGTGTACTTATATGATACTCAGCATAGTTTGATTTTGGGCTTATAAGTAATGGTTCTGCTCTTTACAGGTGACAAAAAGTGGACCAGAACCAGACTGTAGTTGTCCACCATCAGATGGTTCCTCAGGAGAAGACCACCACTGTAGGTCACATTCAGGACCTGAGTCTATTTCCAGAACACAGGTCAGAAACTTTATTTTTAATGCATTTTTTAATCTAATAACCGTCAAGTCCCCACAATAGACATTCTAGTCCGCCTGTGTGTTCACAGGAGCAATTTTGAGTTGACTGTAGATGCAATTCCCCTCCCCCACTGAGTCCCCACATTATATTTAACACACATCTTCTTACACAAGTCCCCACAAACTTCTATACTTATTTGCACTTACATTTATTCTTAAATGTTTTATTTGGTGGAGTGTATTGCTTATAAAGTGTTTCTATAAATGCATACAGTTCAGTGTACTTATATGATACTCAGCATAGTTTGATTTTTGGGCTTATAAGTAATGGTTCTGCTCTTTACAGGTGACAAAAAGTGGACCAGAACCAGACTGTAGTTGTCCACCATCAGATGGTTCCTCAGGAGAAGACCACCACTGTAGGTCACATTCAGGACCTGAGTCTATTTCCAGAACACAGGTCAGAAACTTTATTTTTAATGCATTTTTTAATCTAATAACCGTCAAGTCCCCACAATAGACATTCTAGTCCGCCTGTGTGTTCACAGGAGAAATTTTGAGGTGACTGTAGATGCAACCCCCCCCCCCACTGAGTCCCCACATTATATTTAACACACATCTTCTTACACAAGTCCCCACAAACTTCCTATACTTATTTGCACTTACATTTATTCTTAAATGTTTTATTTGGTGGAGTGTATTGCTTATAAAGTGTTTCTATAAATGCATACAGTTCAGTGTACTTATATGATACTCAGCATAGTTTGATTTTTGGGCTTATAAGTAATGGTTCTGCTCTTTACAGGTGACAAAAAGTGGACCAGAACCAGACTGTAGTTGTCCACCATCAGATGGTTCCTCAGGAGAAGACCACCACTGTAGGTCACATTCAGGACCTGAGTCTATTTCCAGAACACAGGTCAGAAACTTTATTTTTAATGCATTTTTTAATCTAATAATCGTCAAGTCCCCACAATAGACATTCTAGTCCGCCTGTGTGTTCACAGGAGTGATTTGATATGACTTTCTTCAAATGCATACTGTTGCGATGGCAAGCTTTTATAAAATGTAAGCTTGTTGTAGGATATGACTAATGCTTTAAGTTTGTTTAGGTGCCAAATTATGCAAGAAAAAGAAATGGGACACAGATGAAGTGAAAGCAGTGGAAAAACACCTGTTGACTTTCATCAAGACATTCAGAGTTCCAAGGAAAAAAGAGTGTGATGCCTGCGTGAAAGCTGAACCTTTAAAATAAAATACCGGGATTTGCTGGCGGTTATGTTCTTATGTAAAAAACAGAATAACGTCCATAAAAAAAAGCTGTGAGTACAGTTTGTAACAGTCTGTGTTTGTTTAGATTTGTTTTATTTGCATTGAAAAGTTACATTTACATTATTTATATTTTCGTTCAATGTTTTTGGCATATTTTATATCTTATTTCTTAATACAAGTTTTAAAAAGTTAGTATAAGTCAATGCTTTATTTTGACAAAGTAACACACAACGCTTTGTTTTAAGGCAATCTGTGCTAAAAATTGGTAAATAAAAGTCCTGTTGTTATCAATGTGATATTAACCAATGTGAATCATTTCTTAAATAAGAATTATTTGTTTGAGTCACAGCTTTGCTACATTTGTCCCCACATTATTCACAGGTACCAACATTGTGGAAATACCAGTGAAGTGTGCGTGTGTGTTTCTAAGTCCTCAAAAGCTTGGTCTACCGGAAATTGTCCCCAAATTATGGAAAAATGTCACATTGCTTTCTTTTAGTTTTTTCTAAAATTTAAAGTGACTGGTGTTTTTGCTGATTGTTTTTAAGCCTAAACCTGCTGTTCTTTTGTTTCTAACCCTTTTAGAAATAGGCATCCCCACAATATGGCATTTGGCATGTAGTCCCCAAGAACTGGTTGTACAAGTATGTGTGTGTCTGCGTGTGTGCGTGCGTGCGTGTTTTTATGCTCAACTAGTCAGACCGTTTGTCTGATTCACACTTTACCTGTGAGGAACTTGAAAGCAGGTTCCGCTTCAGAGCCCAGGATTTTGATCTTGCTAAAGATGGGGAACGTCACGTCATAGTTGGTTTTGGCGAAGGCCTCGGCGTCTCGGCCGGTGCGGGGCTCGGTGTCGCCGTACTGCGAGCAGGGGAAGCCGAGCACGGTGAAGTGAGACGTGCCGAGCTCCCGGTGAAGCTCCTGCAGCGCGCGGTAGTTCCGCTCCGTCAACTCGCTCCCACTCGCCACGTTTACCACCAGGGACACCTACCGCCACACACACACACACCGGCCCTCGGGTGAACACACGCCGTCACGCGCGCACGCAGCCGGAGCGTCGAGAACTTACTTTGCCGCGGTACTTCTCCAGTGAGACGCTCCTGCCACGCGAGTCTTTTACCTCATACGAGTAGAAATCTGGGCTTTTTCGCGCCCGGGGCAGGAGGTAGAGTGAGCCTGCCAACACGGCCACGCTCAGCAGCACCTTCAGCAGCACTGCCCGCGACGCGGAGGATTTGGTAGGATACCCACCCAGAGCCTCCATGATGGAGGAATTCGAGTTAAAAACTTAAAAGTAAGGACGCGTGGGAGGAGTAAAGGGCGTGTCTAGACGCGTCGAGGCGTGGTTAAAGTACTATTTTATAGCGCCGCTAGTTACGATTGATTCAAATGTCGCTATACTTTTACGCAATTTATATTTCTCGAGCTGAATTAAAATTGTGGTAAAAATTGGTGTTTGCATCCAAAGTGTCACGCAAAGTTTAAAACCAACTAATGTTGATGTTTTTTTTTGTTTTTTAGAAGGATTCACGTACAAACGTGTCAAGTCTTGAAAGTTACTGTAACAGAGTATGGGGCACGGGGGTCTTCACTCTAGTCCAGTAACGGTAGCAATCCGCTCCGTTACATTACTTGAAGGTTTACACGCAACTCGAGTAGTTTAGTTCACAACCGCTCACCGCGTTCAGATCCGCCAGTCGGTTCCGCATTTCGGCTTTTTTCGGTCGGCGGATTATCTCCTGTTGCTCGTACGCGTCTGTCCCATTGTAGGCAACTACAAACAAACACGCGTGCGAAACGATCATTGGCGTAAATGAGCAAACTAACACACGGGAATCGCGTCCATCGTGCAATTTATGCTACGGAGTTTTGTGTTGCGGTTCACGTCTACTGCAAACTGGGCGGTATTATTCGACACGCGCAGCTAAGGTGGAACCGATAACCAATCAAAATCTGTCGTTTAACATTTGCCTTTTGTGTGTGTGTGTGTGTGTGTGTGTGTGTGTGTGTGTGTGTATATATGGTGTGTGAATAATACTTATAGCACATATTTAAAACGAAACCGATTAAGTTTGTATGTCCGCAAAAAAAAGGTAGCAATTGCGCCCCCTTCAGCGAAATCATGATTACCGCACTTGAAAACGCATTTAAGCGTACGTACGTACGTCATTGCGTTAACCCTGTTAATATGAAATGCCTTATTCGCAATTACAAGTTTGTGAACACAAATCAAATTATTCCTTGAATTATTAAATGTATTAATTTAATGTTCATTTTGGTTACAGCATTTAATCTTAATTACAAAATGAGCTTCTTTTCAAAAACATTAAACACCCAGTTTTAGGGAACTGAAAGATCGTTTAAGTAATCAAATGCCTTTACTAAGCCAGTAATAATATTCAGAGTTATTAAAAAGTACTTTAATAAAGCATGAAGCTTCATCTGTTGGGAAATGAGTCGTACAAAGTGTCTGATGAAGGCCTAAAACGTAATGTTATACATGGTTTAAATGCTGTATTTGGTGATTGTGCAACAACATGAGGGAGGGAAAAAAAACACCAATGCAGATGAAACAAACTTTTAATTTTGTAATATTTTTTTGTAAACCATTGTAAATAACTGGGCCAGTACTCAACCCTACTTACATAAATGATATAGTCTCAAAATAACAATATGTAACAAAATTATTTAAAACAGTTTCAAAAAAATTTGACCCTTTTTGTACATGTATATATAAATTGTTTAGATGCAAAACAGACAACTCAGAGCATTAAAACATTAGACCAAATACAAACATTAAACAAAATAAACGTGCAGCCTTCACTTATCACCTGATAAAAAAAAAAATCAATACCATCCAACAAACACAATAAGAACTTTGATGGTTGATACAGGCACTGATGGATATAAATTACAATAAAAGATAAATAAAACCAACAAATAAAAACAAACCGCTTTAAACAAACCCCCATTAACAGTAGGCAGAACAAACAGAGGGTGACCTCACAGGTAATACAGGAAGTCATCAAGGTTGACGTTTGGCTCCTTGTGGACACTCTGTCCTACCAGGAAGGCCAGCTTGTGGGCATACTGGCACGGCGCCGGAACCCGCACGATCCCCTGCAGACGAGCGGCATCAGAAAGACGTGTAGAGCGGTGGAGCGTCATCTCTTACCTGCCAGTTGTAGTACATGTGGCAGAGCTTGTACGTCAGCCACTGCATGTGATCGGGCTTAAGGCCGCTGGTGTCATACACCACGTTGTAGTGAGTGGGAACCACACATCCGCTGCGCACCGACTGGCTGATGATGTAGAAGTCATACCTGAAGGACAGAAACAACTTGACGTTTCCACCACACAGATCCGCATCAGACTGTGGAGCGCACCACTCAGGACGCGTGACCTCCGTATCCACCACCGTTCCAGGAGGAGGGTTGACGACTTTGCCATCCATTCGGGTGAAGAATCTGGAAGCGATGCGCTTCTTCACGACCACCACCGTCAGCCTCGGCCTGCGAGACAAGTGAAAGTTGTGGATGTGACCACCAGGGGTCGCCGGCTCTTCACACTCACTCGTAATCTGGACCCATGGTCTTGATGGACTGCATGATCTGGGGGACTTCATAGTCCACGACACTCTGGAGCATCCCATCGCCAACGCCGTCACGGTACACGATGATGCGAGAGGGCAGTGAACCGTTGTATTGTAGATAGGCCTTCAGGGCGGCTGAAGAGAGAAGACGTGACCAGCTCATGACACTGAAGCTAAAGCACACACTAAGTCTTTCACACCTTGCAGCGATCCTTTAAGTGCATCGATGATCTCCTGGCCACGGTTTTGGAAAACACACTTGGAAAACCATCTGAAAGTTAGAAGTAGTGTTGTCACGATACTGGAAATACAACTTCGATACGATACTTAAAAAAAGTATCGATACTCAAAACCATTTTCGATACCACGGGGAAATACCATAATTTTAGGGCCTTTTTTTTTTTCTTTATGAAAAAAATACATAAGTTAGTTCAGCTGAGCCCCGCCCTCACGCATTCACACACAAAAGGCTCATACACACGTCCTTTATCAACACGTTCTCCCGTCACGTTTGATGATGGCGCGGATCTCTCTCTCGGACGTTCTGACAAATTTAAGTGCGCATGCGCGAAGCTGAAGACCCGGAAGCGTGAATAGTATCGATACTTTTGGATCACAGTATTGTACCGTTTTAGATTTTTGAGTATCGATACTTATCGAAATATCAGACATGACTTGAATACGGTGTTATAAATAAAACGGTGTGTTCTATAAATAAAAAATGCGAATATAAATACAAAACTATCAAACTATGGAAGGTTCAGAAGTGCCAGAAGTCCAAACGTTAAAATAGGTTTCAAGCAAAAAAGCACATTGGCACTAATCTGATTCCATACAAACTCTGCAGCCTTGAAATTTTATTTTGTGTAACTACATCATTATAAAGTATAAAGTTATATATAAAAAGTGATAAAGAGCACAAGCATAATCTCATTTATTTTTATGAGTGCAAAATGCAGAATGAGTCTGAAATCTCACGTTCAACCGGAATAACATTAAACTAGCTTTTAAAGTTTAAACTAATTTTAACAGAAGTAATTTTGCCTTGGTTGTGTAGCGCTCGTCACCGTTTTTATGCATTTTAAAACAGATTTAAGTGGCAGATCTGCAAAACCGCCTATTATTTTTTCTGAAATTCAATCGTTTATGAGCAACATGGTGTAATAACAGTAATAAGGTGCGTCACTGTTACCTGGACATGCCCGGATTGAGACTAGAAACCAGCGCCCCAATGGATCGTTTCCCACTCGCCGTGTCGTGGTAACAGTCGATGCCAACAATCATCAGCTGCTTCAGCTGGAACAGAAAGGAAGATCAGAACACTGGAGAGAAACCCATCAGTATGTGGAGTCTTACTGGAATCTCCACACCCCACAGCTCTCCTCCCATCTTGCAGTTGATCTGCATGGCGATCTTGGTGGCCACCGTCATGAGGGCTTGAGGTTTGCTGATGGTTCGTGCCACCACACACTGGCTGGGAGTCGGGCAATCGCAGCAGAGGAACTTCTTGACACAGTCGTACTTGTCCTTGCGGTTGGTTGACAGGATCACCACCACCTACCCGAGGAACACGAGATTAGTTGAAGCTAAATGTTCTGAAGACCAGTGGAGCTGAAACACCATCTGCGTTTCAGGGGTGACGTTCTGCTGAAGAGCCCTGAGCAGAGCTTCCTGATGGTCGTCGTACTCCACCCTGCCAGACCAGAAGAGATGGAAGATATAAAGCTCCGTAATCCACTACATTATACTGAACCCAGCCGTGCACGAACAACTCTGTTCACTAACAGCAAATATCACATCTCAGAACTATCTTTTTGTGCACTTTGATGCCGTTTCCAGGCAGTTACATGGTGATTGCAAAGAAAAGAACAGAAACAGAAAAGTATACTGTACTGAGAGTAGCGGCTAGACTCGGAAGAACTTTTTTTCTGCAAATATTTGTCATTTCGATTTGTCATTTCACCAACTGTGTAGCAAGGTACCACAGTATTTGTGTGACATCTACTCACATAATGGCTCTCTGCATGCGAATCCCCATTGGTCCACTGACTCTGTTGAGCGTCTGCAGCAGAGACTGAGCAACATCTGCATTTCGCCTGGTAAAGAACATAAACCAGTTGTCCAGGTGCATGCAGCTGACCAGAGGAACGCCTCTCATCTCCCTGGTCCAGTCTGCGGTCCACTGGTTATATTCATGCTGTGAGAAAAATCAGTAGACTATCAACTGAAATATTGCAATTTAATGTTTGGAGGACAGAAATGATCTCTTACCACTCTTGTTCCTTGAAAGATCCTCTCGGTGGGCAGAACTCGTGCTTTCATGTTAACCAACCTGTTCTCAAAGCTCAGACCCCAGGGACTCAGCTCATTCTTCACATCCGGGTTTCTAAATTAGTAGTAAGTAATAAAGTGCTGTGTCAAAATAAGTTCGTAACCAGGCAATGAATGTTTAATAAACCTGTTGATGTTCGTAACGAGACGGTTGATTCGGTCTTCTCGCTGATCTGGATTCAGTCGAGTGTGAGCAGCGAGATCCCTCATGACGGTAAAATCAGAGCGCATCTTATCTGTGAGACCTTGGGAACAAGAGAATACACATCTATGGATGAATGAAACGCTTCAATATTAATACTAAACTTCAGAATCAGTTTCAACCAGAAATGTACAATATATAAATAATAAAAAGTGAGGTACCAGTCAGGTAGCAGAACTCTGGTACGAGCATCGCCGGTCCTGGTGCAGGCAAACCCGGAGGAACACGTCTCTTCACGTGACTGACCAACAGGACCTGATGGTTATCAGTTACGTCCAGACCATATTGCTAAAAAAAAAAAAAAAAAAAACAAAGAAGAATTAATGACTGGTTTGTAATAATTTTACAAACTAAAACGCATTACTGTCTTGAAGTAATCTCTGAAAGAGATCTGCGTGTCGCCCTTCAAAAAGGTGTTGTTGGGGTTCTGATCCCAGGCAATGTCATCAATTCTGTAGGTTTTATTGTTGTACCTTTAATTAGATGAAACCACATTTGTTAAATGTAAACAAATCTTTGCATTATGCCTAACTGAAAGTATTTATTCAATTTGAACGTGTGAACATTTTACTTGGTCAGAATCACAAGGCCCACGAGCTCCTTTGTGCAGGCCTCAGTGAAGCCTCGCTGTCCATACTGTTGTTGCAGATTGTACATCACTTCTAGGACGGTCTGGCTGCGTAGAACCTTGTGACTCACATCAGAGCACAGCATGATACTGGACTCGTATTGTAAGATGGTCGTCATGAAACCAGGCCATATTGTCAGTCTGCAAAAAAAAAAAAAAAAAAAGTTTAACAGGCAACAAAAAGGATTAATGGCAGCAACCAGGCAAGGAAAAGCTTTGGTGAGCAGACCCGTGCTGAGGGATGGAAAACGGATCACTCGGATTGTAATAATGGCGACCAATCTGCTGCATGTTCAACATCCTCAGAACTATAAAGAAAATAATAATAAATGTATCAAGACCAAACAGTCACTAGAAACAAAGTAGTGTCATTTATTATAGACACGTTTTCAATATTCAATTACTTTCGAAAAAGAATGTTGTAGAACTGCAGACAGACAGGCGAAGATGGAGGCAGCTCATTGGTCAGCGTGATGGTTATCACAACAGCCTCTCCACTTCTGGTTTCACTGCACAGAACCGTCTCCTGCAGAGAAAGTTTAAATGGAGTCGAGTCAATCAGACAATTACAGGTGAAATCTACAGACATACAGGCTTGCTCAGTTTGACAGGAAGAAAAAGACTGGCTCCATCAAAGGAGTGCGCTTTGCCCAGAGTCTCCTGATGCTGGAAGATCAAAGCGGATCGCAGACGACGCGACTCCATTGGTGGATTGAAGTCCACATGGTACTGGTACAGAGCCCAGGTAGGACGTGAAACCAGACGCAGGTAATTGGCGGTTAACTCAATGGAGGAGCCTGAAGTACCTGTAAGCAGAAAAGATTTGCATTACAGAGCAGAGAAGAAAGGTTTGGTTGTGCGCTTTACGCTAAAATTGAGGCACAGCAAAACAAAAAGCTACACACAAATTATAGTTCATTTATACCAAATTCTTTATAAATTAATCCGATTTAGGGACAATTTAGGTCTCACATAACATAACAAAAAGAGCTTCTGCTGGCATGTGATTGGACCAATCGGAACCAATCACAATCAGTGCTGTTCAGCTAGTAAGATCAAGTTCAGAGCATTTGTAAGGCGCTTTTCACAATTTTAAATCTCTCAAAGCGCACAATTATTTAATTAATCATTAACTATTATTATTATTCATTATTCAAGTTCAATTCAAAACTAACTTTAATCCTATTATTTTTTTCCTGAGATTAGTGTAAGCACATACCAAGTCATTAAACACAAAAAATGTAATTTAAGAGAATTAAAAAAAAACATTAGACTAAATATAACAGTATAAAAAGGAATCATATTTACGCACACATTTAAAAATGTATGGCATCACTGCATTTACCCATTTTAGAAGTTTTGACATGCTCTGTGTGCTTCCGGGTATGGATCACTGTAATCTCTCCTCTGTCGACCTCTTTCCCCAAGCTTGACCTGCTGAAACCCTGAAGAAATCTGCTGCACTTCTGAAGACGGGAAAAAAAGGGGCAAAAAGTTCATTTTCATACATCAAATGGCACCAAAAACCATTCTACGCTACTCCACCTTCTTCCGACATCACTACCGCAGCTGCTTTTTGTCTTCCTCTTCCGACTAGTTCCTCAGTCGGTCTTTGCTGAGCCGCTGCTGCTTGTTCTGATGCTTGCTGCAAGTGAACGTCCGCACTGAACGTTAAGTACTAAACATTCTACAATCTAAACTTAATCTCAGGATAAAGTACTCAGAATCCTCACCGCGCCTGGAGCCGCAGGTTCCTGACCCCGACCCCGGGCTCTAGATCGGGCTCGAGCTCGTCCAGTCATGATTCTGCATCATGAGGAAATCAAATTCAGTCAAAAGCGTAAAACTTATTCAAAAGTAACCAATGCACTGAAGACGTGAAGATCAGCTTCCAGAAACACTTGTCGTCAGTCTGAGTGGGAGTTAATGCTTCGGAAAGGATTTTCCAGACATTCAAATCTCAATTCAAATCAAATCTCAAATTACAGAAATAAGTTTGAAACTCGTTTGAAGTGTGCTAACAAATTTTATGTCAATGCATTCATAATTAAACTGTTCAAAATACATTTTTTTATTAAATAACTTCAATTAAAAAAAACACCCGAATATGAATACGAATATGGCATGGATGGATATGGATTAATGACATTTGACCAACACTAAAATAGGGTGACCAAACGTCCTCTTTTCTCCGGACTTGTCCTCTTTTAACACCTTGTCCGGAACGTCCGGACGGATTTTTGAAATTCACGAAAATGTCCGGGTTTTACTCTTTTTCTCAACGTGCGTTCAGAATCATTCCGCGTATATGTAAATTGACCGGCGCTTTGCGCACAGAACACAGGAACTACTTTTTTACGCAATGAAATTACCCAGATGCTGCCTTCCTTGTGTGGACGGGTCTGCGGCTGCGCACGCACGCACGCGCCCGCACACACATAAACTCATGTGCAGGTCGGTACAAGTGTAAAGTCTTGTTTCGGGTGCTGAAGTCTCCAAGTCTAAGCTCACATTATAAACATCTCATCTCATCTTTGTAAAACTCTTCTATTATTATTCTTCTTATCAAGAGATATTGTTGAAGCTTTTTTTTTAATTTTTGTCAAATTTTTTGTACATGTTTTTACAGATGTATTTTTATTGTATTGCCGGAGTTAATTTTGCAAAATTAAAGCATATTAAACTTCAATTATATGTATATATAAAGATAATATATTAAAGATTAAAAAGTAATACTTCAGACTTTTGGAAAAAAAAAAAAAAAAAATGTTGTGTGTGTGTGTTGCGCGTATTATCTATCTATTTTTTTTTTTTTTTTTTTTTCAAAAGTCTAAAATGCTATTATTTTGTTACAGGTTTTTACAGATTTTTTGTTATTTTATTAGAAGTTAATTACAGGAGTAACCCCATTGAACCATACAGTAAGAAAGCGTGTTCATCAACCTCAGAGAAGCCTCTCTGAATTTGTGTCCCGAGGCCGCGCCGATTGTCCTCTTTTTTGGAAATCAAAATATGGTCACCCTAACTAAAACTTCTAAAACTAAAACTAAAAGGAATCAGTGAAACCCAACCTGCTTACAGCGAAGTGTCGCACGTGGCCCGCCATTTTATTTCTATATTCACACTTTAGTGAGATTTTTTCCTTTTCTCGCGTTTCGGCAACTAGAATAATTTGTATTAATCCTCTTTAAGGCGCCGGTCGAGCTGGCAGCCTGTCACGACAGCTCTTTTGTTTTTGCTGTTGTGACGTGAAATTTCCCCGCTGTGGGACTAATAAAGGATTTTTCAATTCATTCCAAAAAAATCCTAAACTTGGAATTTTTCATTCGTTTTATAGATGTCACGCTGTGGCCCGCTAACATTCACAGTAAAAAGTCAAGTTGTAAAGAAAAGTAAAGAAACGAGTGAATCACAATGTTTAAGCACGTTATACGTAGTTCGAAAAACTAAACTTGTCGGCGAGTTTCCAACCTCGTGGTCACCGAATTAATATTCGGGATAGGGATAAGTGTACAAATACAACACAAGACACCATTACAAGTCTAGAATTTAAAAGAAAAATCACTTACACAAAAAATAAATGACTTACACAAATATCACGTTTCCGAAATGGTTTTAAAAAGTCCCATGACTTGTGAATATAACATTTTATAATGTAAAACGTCTTTAAAAAGCATACATAATTATCCGTTTTATTAGATGCAGAAAATACGTGCATTTCCATTAAACAATTTGGAAACACATTTTATAACCACTTAACTCGATAAATTCACAAAAAGTGAGAATTCTCAGATAAAGACTACGCGACTATAGCGAAATATGCAGTTTAAAACCTATTTTGAATTAAAATGCATTAAACTGTGCTAAGTTACACCCTAGCGTCTTACCTCTTTCAGTCAAAGATTCACCTGACGTTAATGAAAAATTGGAAAACGTGACTGAGGACTAAGCTTGCTTTCTCGATATCCCTCCGCTGATTTTCAAAATCACTTCAGCATCGTATGATTTGATTTATCAAAAATATGTAATTGTTTAAAGGTAATATACACGTTTTAAAGCGTTACGTTCTCATATAAAAGGAAATGAAAACGAAATGACGAGAAAATTGGGACTAAATCGTCATCACGGGAACTATTTCATGCGGAAGGATACTCAGCTAAAGTTTTGAAGACCTGTCACTCGGTTAAAGACGTTTTCTAATGACCTCATAGCCACGCCTTTCTAGTGAGTTTGCGGTCACGCCTCTGAACTACACAGACCACAAATATCTTGGTGAAAATATTGTCTATAACTACATTTTATAAACTGAGTACAGTATGACATAAAATCAGTAGTGTGACAATTCATCTTTAGTGTATCAATATTTTGAGTTCCATATTTTGAGAATTTAAACAGCCATTTCTGCAGCTCTACATTTCTATCTACATGCAAAATTGCTTAGAATTAAAAAAAAAAAAAAAACCTGACGCCAAACTAGTGAAGCCGTAGATTTTTCTCCTTTTAGCAATAAATATAATATGAATAATAATAAAAAATAGTAATGATAACAACAATAATAATATACTCTACTGAGAAATAAAGATTTTTCCACCATGAAGCCTCCTCTTCTTATCATTTTACAGTAAGTCATTTTATTATCTTTTGGATCAAGCATGTGTTATTAAAAAACTTGATGGTTAAATAAAATGTCCTTGCAGTTACGTCAGATGTTGCCATGAGTATGAAAAATGTCAGATATATTTGAATTTAATCACTTGAGAAATATAACTGAACTAAATTGATGATCACAGTGCGGACTAGTTGTATTAAATACACAATGCTTTGATGAGCTCACGTGGGTTTCCTCTGGTTCTTTCCACAGTCCACAAACATGAAGGAGAATTGCAGTCTGTTAAATGGTCCCTAGGAGTGAGAGCTCAAAAAACAGCAAGACATGTGGAAAAACAAGACACTCTTTATTTGTGAGGCTTTATTTTTGCTAATATATAAGTTAAAATGTAACATCAAAGTGGCAGAACAAAAGAAATAAAAAAGAATAAAAAGTCAGTGTCAGTCAACCTGAAACGTGAAAAAGTGCAACCGCTAATTCGCGTTCACTGATTTATCCATCCAGCATCCAGTACCTTTAGCATCCTGTAGATGGCGATAATGCCTCATCCGCCCAAGAAATTAACTGCGGTACAAAAATTTTTTTCGACTTGTTGCAATGTAGGGAGTAACTGTAAGTGTCTATTTAAATGTGCCGGAGAAAAGAGACATATACGCAATCAAAAATGTAGTCAAGTAGAAAGTAAAAGTTGCTTATATTTTTGATACTCAGTATAATGTTGAATCAGATAATCAACATTAACCCACTAAATTGTTGAATTTGTTTTCAATCCGATCTGAAAAAATACATGGGCTATGTATTAAGAGCGGGAATATTAGAATACATTATTCTATTGTACCTGTGTCGGTTTGCAGCTCTAACAAGGACGCGACAGATCGGTTACGACAGACTTCAGCCATCGCGACGCATTCCGGTTGTCATTCTGATTAACAACACTAACAGAGCGAAGAAAGCGAAAGAAGTGTTTACTTACTGTACATTTCAATTTCAAAAAGACGTGAGTCAAAGTAGCAAAGTATCCAATTTTAAAAGAACCTGAGTATTAAGAAGTATTTTTATTCGTACTCAATATAGGCTCCAAAAAAGAAATGTGAAAACAAACTATTGTTTTCTATTGATGTGAAGTGTTTCACATTCCACTAATTAGATTTCCGAAAGCAGAAAATCCAGAGTTTCCATTGTTTCCTGCAATTCATTACCCATAATCCTGTCTTTCCCAAAATTATCTGTTTACTATAATGCTAATTTTACGAGTAGTATTATATTTAGTGCGATGAAAAAATACACCAAGTAAAAATCTACAATAATTCAGTTATACAGTATTCAAATTCAAATTTTTTTGTCAAATACACATTATTCATGGTACAACATGCAATGAAATGTATTTTTTTATTTAAAAAAATTAAAATTTAACAGAGCAGACATAGTTTCAATATTCATAATCGATCGTAGATCAATACAAGATCGGTCTTGTGAGCAGGTCGCCGTTAAACGTGTAGAGGACGCAATGAAGACGTGATACAAGAGCATTTAACACGCTGCAGGAAATTTAGACGCGGTGGTCTGGCGAAAAAACTCTTTGGCTGACCAAAGCTTCGGCGCGCGGGTAACTCCTGGGGGGGGGGGTGCTTTACCGCACCGAGTGACACCAACCCTAGTGACGCCTCTGACTATTTATATAATTCAATCAACATAAGTTTAATTGTGCCTATTTTAGTTTGCTTTTTGATTCTTTTCATGTATTCAGATTAATCAGAAAAGAAAATAAGTAAACTATTTTTAAAACTAAGTTATACATTTTCTGTAAAAATGTGTGTGCTTTTCAACAGTATTAATAATAATAATAATAATATTAATAATAATAATAATTCATCCTTTTTCAACAAACACACACATATTTATGCACAATTCATATAAAAAACTTGAAGCACAAAAGAAAAAAAATTAAAACTAAAAAAAAAAAACATTTTTATTTGCCAGTTTTGATGATTAATTCCCTCATAGTTAACAGCCTAAAGGCGATTGACGACATTCATCCCAGACAATGGAAGTTCTTGGTCTACCAGGCGGAACAGCATGGCACATTTGTTGCGTTGGGAGACGTTGCCAAGCGTGTGATGCAGACGAGCCTGAAGGTAGCGCACGTCCCTCATACGCTCTTTACAGTCAAGGCGAGATAAATACACCGCTGCCTCATCTAACGTCTGCACGGCTTCTTCCAGTGCTGCGCAAAAGAAATCCAGTCAGTGAAACACCATCTAGAAAAGTGGATGAGCTGAAAGGAAACTCCTCGGGTCGTACCAGGCAGTTTGCCTTCCTGTGTAGAATTCCCCGCTAATGCCACCTGACAGCGAGCGGCCAGCAGCAAAGCTCTGCCCTTGTCCATCAGAGAACCGTGAGCCAACACCAGCTCCAGCACGTCCTGCACCAGTGCCAGCGCCTGCTCGGGGATGCCCAGCATCAGCTGAAAGAAGAAATAACCTTATCCTAACCATATTGTACAGTGGTACACGACTTACGAATGTTCTAGATAACAACAATCCAGAGTAACGAATTGCGTTGCAGTGGAAATTTTCACTCGGTCTTGATAATTTTCGCTATACGAAAGGAGCGTGTTTTTTTCTTAACACTAGCAAGCATGGAGAAAGTCCAGACATGTAAAAATTTGTTCAATTTTCACACACGTCAAATAATAATAAAAAATTAATAAATAAATAAATAATAGCTTGTTTCAGAGATCTTGCCAAAATATAAAATAAGCTTATATTCTTGTTTTTTTCTTTCCCGTTTGCGTCTGCATCACAAGTGTTGCCAAATAGAGCCGCCAGCTTGAAATGACGTGAAAATCCCTGAGATTTCTCACCGTTGGATACAGTTCTCGTGAGATTACGGAAACCTCAGGGATTTGCATGAAGTAATTCAAAGGTGGTGGTAACCGTTCATGTGAGATTGTCCGCTGTATCATTATATACTGTATCTTTATAAACATCTGCCAAAAAGAAAACTAAACAACCACTACGTAACATGTATTTTATTAACATTATCACAAATATTTTGTCTACAATTATTGAAGTCATGGCACGGATTAGATGGGTTACATGTAAAATACGGCTCAGATTGACGAACGAAACAGATTAATTTTGTTAGTTGGGGTACCATTGTGTACGTATCATACTATAGGCAATCTTGAGGGTCTTGAAATGCGCAAAATACATGTAATTTATTTTATGAAACAAAATTTTGATTATTGTTGTTATTATATTAAATCCTACACAAATAGAAAAATAAATTTATTTTATTTTTCTTAAGTAATTGCGTAAGTGTGTATTCTTGTCTGGTCATGTAATTTTCTTTCTTCTTTCTTAAGACAGTGACATTTTTAAAACATACAAATACATATATAAACAGAAAAATATACTGTGCACTATATTAAGACACTATTAAATCAGCCAGGGAGTTGGCCAATTATTGACTATTCATTTCAATACAATTAGAACTAGACAAAATATCCATACATAAATATACATACAGCATTTAATTTTTGCATATTTTGTGGATTACACAGCAAGTCAAGTTTGACCTCCAAATTATAAAAGGCTCTCTATCAGTGAACTAAAACTACATGTGAGAGTTCCCATCTTTCTGTAGAGGATATATAGTTGGACCACGTGTCTAAACTGTCAGGAGGTTTTTTGGGACAAAAGAGTGTATTTACATGTGAGTTTTGCTACCTGTGTGAATGCCAAATGCAGCACCGTTTCAGACGTCAGGTTCTGGAAGTTGTGTTGTCGTGACAGGGCCAGAGCCTGCAGAAGTATTGGCAGAGCCGTAGCAAACCCGGATGAGTCCCAGTGCAGTTCTGCCGAGGCCAGCATCACCCTGAAGTTACACAACATCGAAAGATTACAGAAGGATTTCTCATGAGCGTATTAAATATGTCCCACTCGCCTGATGATCATCTCAGTATTTGTGTTCTTCTCACACTGTTGCTGAAGCTGCTGTAGAATCTTGGAGGCTTCAGAAGTCCGGTTGACAGCTTTCAGCAACTGGGCCTTCCTGCAGTTTGCACGTCAGCAGATCCGAGTCAAGCTCGACCAAACCACCATTACATGTGAACCAATACCTGTATAATCCCTCAAAGCTGTTCAACGCAGAAATAGCGGCCACGTGGGGTTCCGCCAAGTTATATTTCCCATCATTCATGGCTTTCTCAAACTGTATTTTCAGATCACAGAGCATCCAGAGCTGTGGTAATACAAGGAAAGATGGTGAGATGGCGGTGTGGCAAACCGGAGCAGAGTTTGAGTGGCACCTTGGCGTGCTGGGTATGAGGAGGAAACTGCTTCTTCAGGTGTTGCATGATGTCCGTTACCACGGCATACAGACCCTGAGGATGAAAACAGCAAATCAGCGAGAAAGTCTCAACTTTTTCTGAACATACAACGTGTTACGTGATGCACGGAAATGCAAAGACATAAAAGGCAGAAACCAAATATATAAATATATATACACAGTACAGTAATCTTTAAATGTATTTATTTATGTCCACAGCCAATTTAAAATCAGTAACGTTTTTCGTTCCATGTAATATAACGCAAAATAAAAATGCTAAAATCTAAAAATGCAAGAACCATTTATAGGCGAGAGCAGTTTATTGGACAAAATCCAAAGAACTAAAACAAATCCTCTTACATAAGGCGAATATTGGACCAAATTTTGGTTTATTAGAACCAAACAAGTCGTCTGCATACGACAAATGTAAAGTCTGGTCAAGTGGAAACTTTTTTTCATACATTGACTGGAATATAAGAACTTTTTTTAAATGCTTTCGATGCTGAGTATTGTTATGATAAAATATTCCAATAATATTTTATGCTAATTTTATGATTCATTTTTTTATAACTTCAGTAGATTGTGTGTTTCAAACAATAAAGGCCATAATGACATTTGCATGTTACCTATAAAGTCTCATCTTATTACACAGTGCATGTCCATTCAACCTTTATTTGATTATTCAGGCCCATTTAAAAAAGGACAAACAAAATGCGATTAATCGGAACAATTCAACAAATCAAACTAAATATAATTAACTGAATCAATTAAAAATCAAAACAAAATTTGATTAATCGGACCAATTCAATAAACAAAAATTACTGGATTAATGAGACCAATTCAATAAGTCAAACTAAATTTGATCAATCTAACCAATTCAAAAAATATAATAAAATAAGATTAATCAAACTTCAATGAATACTAACATCAAACATAATATTTCAATAAATCAAACTAAACTCAATTAATCAGACCAAATCAATAAATTGAAAAAATAAATGAATAAATAAATTGATTAATCGGAGCAATTGAATGAGTCAAACAAAATTTGATAAATCGCACCAATTCAATATCGAACAAAATACAATGAATTCAATAAATCAAACTAAATTCGATTATTTGGACCAATTCAATAAGTCAAACAAAATTCGACCAATCGGACCCATCCAATAAATCAAACTAAACTTGATTATTTACCAATTCAATAAATGAAACAAAATTAGATCAATTAGACCAGCTGCTTATTAGCATCAGAACGATCAAGTTCCGATGTGTTTTATTAACCGGAATTTACTGTATTGTGTTTCCGGCCAAGGCAGGGCATCTAAAAGTGGTTGTCTTCACCTGCTCAGCATGAAGTTCCGCCAAATGACAAAGGGCGACTGCGAAAGCCTCCGTGTTGTTCTGCTGAACACCAAAGTTGACTGGTTCCAGACTGTTCATGTTCAACAGGAGCTGAGCTTGCTGCTGCGCCATCGTGCTGCGGAGAAAACAACAACGACCTTTAAAATACAGACTACAAACCACTCATGCTGATCCTGAAGACCATCAGTGCATTTAACTACTTATAGTATTTATGTGCCGTTTCTTTACAAATGCATCGCTACAATACATTTTATGAGGCCACATCCATTAAAAAAAATCATTTTATACATACGGTAATTAACTGTATTAATCGCCTAGCAAAAAAAAAGTGCTAATGACCCTCAAACTACCAATCCCAAAAAGCATTGCTTTAGTTGTCATGAATATGTATAAATGTATAATTTAAAATTGAAAAAATTGTAACATTTACTTCAGAGCACATTCTAAATCCAATCCATAATCTCTTCAACTCGCAAATATAATATATTATCTACAAGGCCTAAAAGTTTAATAAGTGCTGTATTCAATATGTGTGCAATATGTATGTATGTATGGGTGCAATATGTATTTTGTTATTAGTTGTATGCTATCTGTATCCCCCATGTGTATGCTGCTGTGAACAAGAATTTCCCTCAGGGATCATGAAAGTATATCTATATATACCTACCTAACTATAGCTTTATTTTAATGTATTTTTTGCAGCATGTCCATATTTCTGACTTTTATAAAATTGGCAGAATATATTTTTACGAAGGACAAAATATTTTACAGAATACATTTTTTATTTAAGTATTAATACATTAATACTTTTTTGAAAAGTACACTTTTTATATTATTCAATTTTTTTTAATAATATGAATACATTTTAATATGCATTTTTTTCCATAATGTATTTAAAATGGAACATTATTTATACTTTAATAAGATAATAATAAATAATAATAACAATTATGTCTGTTTTAATCCATATTAATAAAAATTAAAAATAAATTGCTTTAATGTGTTTATAGATGTTTATCCTTCTCAGTCCCCTGCAACTGAGTGACATCAACTCTGGGCGCCAAGACTTTTGTAATTTAAGTTTTTTTTTCCTTTAGGGGAGATTTATCTAGCTGTATAAACTAAAACACAATTTTGTATTGACATCATAGAAAACACAATTTTGTATTGACATCATAGATAGTCGTACCTTTTTCCATACATCCTCCATATGGAGGTGGTCTGCGCCAGGCTGATTTCTAGCAGCTCGGAGAGACTTTGTTTCCAGTGGACGATGCTGGTTCCACGCAGCGCGTCCAGCTGTTTGTTGGCCTGCATGCCCTGCTTCGCTCCCTGCTGGACCAGCGACTGAATGCCCAGAGATGCTAAATACTGAAATACACACGCGCAGCACTGTACAATTTAGTGTTGTTCTGCAGTTATTCACAAACTGTGCTGCACAAGCTGATATACTGCCACTACAACACAAACAAATTCAACTAATTAGAAACAAATCTATGAGAAAACAGAAAAAAATCCTAAAATGATCCTTAAGATAAAGCAGTGCAAGACCAGACCAGAACTTCATTGATAAAAGAGTTTAAACTTAAAAGTCTGAAGAGTAAGAAACATATCATATTATTGCATCATCATCCCGTAACTGTTCCTCGTTATGACTCTTAGAGTGAAAATTTAAGTTTAGAGGAACTAAATAATCTATATTAACATAAAAAAAAATTATTCTGCATCCTTGCACTTGTACATTTAATCTGGGTCTCTGGTTTACTCCAATAACATGTGTTAGAGAGAATTGGAATTGGAAAAGTGTTTGTTTTTTCGCACAAATGTTTGCAACAGCACACAAAACATTTGGTAAAGCAGCCGAATTGCCCATAGGAATATTTGTTTTCCTGGCCATTGTCACCAAATGGTTTGCTCCCTGGTCATTGTAGACATGGATTTTGTTCTATCGTTTGATCTTTTTCATACAACTGCTTTGTAACGGTCAAACTCAAAACACAATGAATTAGAGTTGAACTTACAGGAAGACAAAAGTGAGAAGCGATTTTCACAGAGTCTTCCGTTAATACGACACTGTCTGATCCTTTCATCTGTTCCAGTGTGTAAAGCCAACTCTGAAAACACAAACACGTTACACATAGTACACTATACATCTTATGCGCTACACTACAGCATCACTGCTGACACATACACACATGTTAAATCCTGTTCTAGTGAAACCCTACTTCTGGTTCTAGCAGTTTTGACAACTTAACTCAGCTTAACAATACACAAGTACAATGTTATTATAACTTTTATTTCTAATGCTTCATGATTAGCATGTAATGTATGCAAGTAAAAGATTACGATACTTTCCAAACTGTTACAATACTTTGCCAAATTGTTGTACATCTGAGGACATGTGAACACAACAAACAGAAAAAAGAACCTGTTACCAGACAATGTTGGAGACACACGTGATCATTAGCTTCCTGTGCGATGCGAATAGCTTCCTGCAGAGCCAGGTCAGCCTGTTGACTACACAAACACACACACACAATCAGATATGTATTGCTAATATGTATATTAAACAATAAAAAGAGCATCAATACACACTAATGTCCAAAACGACAATGCAAGGTTGCCAGATTCAGGACAGCGTAACGCAAACTGCGGCCATAGCCTTCATCTCCGTTGCTCTTGCTCTCTCCACCCGAAAGAATAAGGCGATCAAAGTAGTGGAGGAGACTGTGAGTGGAAATGTAGATGTCCTGCACGCGCAGACTGTTCAGATAGCTGAGGTAGTGCTGTAAAGAGAAAGACATAAAACACCACAAATCAAAATCACAAACAATCCGTTCCTCCAGAAGCAAAACCATCTTACAGCTTCGGCAAAGTCCGGGTTAAACTTCAGAATACTGTTGAGCTCCACCTGGAGCTTCATCGGCAGCATGGCCTTGTTTTCATCGTTTTTGAGGAGGTACGCCTGACAAAAAAAACAGACAGAAGAGCCAAAAATGAAATGTAAAGTCTGGAATTTAATGGAACAAAAGTTTTTTTTATATAGACAAACCTGTCGTGCAAGAAAGTATTCCGCCTGCTTCTGAGATAAGGGTCCACGGTTCTCATCACATCTACAACCGAACATGCACGCACACACCCACACACACACACACACACCCACACACACACACACACACACACGTTTGCTTGAATAGTTGAATAAAACATGTTGTAAAATGGTACGCATTTTACATAAAAATGTACTAATTCGTTACAAGCCCATGTTATTTTATACAAAATTTTTTTTCAATATGAGAAAAGATATGAGTAATAACTGTAATAAAGAAACATGTTACATTCGCCAACTTGAATCTTGCGATAACGAGGACGTCGCTGGAATTTTGTAAGGAGAGCCAATATTTTCAATACGACGCCCTTCGTTATGTGGAATATTCGTTAAATGGAGACATTCATAAAGTGAGGTTTCACTGTATTTAGATAAGATGGTAAGTTTAAAGTATGATCCTAAAAAAGTGTCAAATAAAAATCGACTGCGCATTATAATCCAGAAAAAAAGTGCACATTATACGTGAATAAAAATCATAAAATAGGCGGCTATTTCTAGTTTGGCTTAAAATCCGGTGCGCCATTTACAGTATTCCGAAAAATATGATATTCTGTACATATATTTGTGCAAAGTTCCTTGTCTGAGTGTTTAATGCAGGCTTTATTCCTACTTACATTTTTGAATATCTTATGAGTCGGACTATTAGGTGCACTTTAAATCCTTTTTTTTTTTTACTTTTCAAGGTGTCTTTTTTTCAAGTTGCGTGTAATCTTGTGTGTAAACTTGTCTGCTCTTACATTTTTGCATGCTGCTCAAAAGTCTGTCAAAATGTTTCAGTGTCTTTGTCACTGTTGATCGTCTGAGAAATACGGTAGTGCTGTATTACACTGAAACTATGTCACTATATGGCGGCTCTAGCTAGAAACTGCTTTTAGATTTAGAAGTACAGTATCACTGACCTCAGTTCAGACTGATATAGAGACTCTGTGTCCGGCTCATCTTTGTCAATACAGGCCGCACTGGGCTCTTCATTACTGGTCAGCTCCATGTCCTCAGCAAACGGAGCAGAAATATCAAGCAGGGATCCACCGTACTGCTGCAGCGACTTGTAGAGCTTATAAACCTGACTGAAGGACAGTTTGTTATAAGCCAGCAGCATCTGTCGGACGAAGAGACCTGGAAAACAGAGACGCTCAGAAGAAGCAGCTCGACTGCGACATCAATCCGCTTCTCCTACCGACGACGCTGGTTTTAAACGTCTCCAAGTTGCTGAAACTGTTTGGCAAGAATGTAAAAAACTGCTCCATGTCCTGCAGCTCTCCTTGAACCATCAAATGCAACCTGTAAAACACATAGTGATAAATGAGAGAGTAAAGCACAGCATAAAACACTGCTCGATGCCTCACGCTACACACCGGAGTTTGACAGCAGCCACAAAGGGCTGACAGCATCTTTCCACCGCCTTCAGAAACTGCTCCAGCGGCAAATCAGGACTCTGAAGAAACACACACAACAAAAAAACTAACAGATTCTGTCTGTCAAATCAGTCATCAATCAGTCTCTATCTCTCTCTCTTTTCATGTCTGCCTAATTATGTTTTACTGTTTTTTCCACATCAGTCTGTCTTAACGTCAATCAATCTATCTATCTATATATCTATGTGTCTGTCTGTCTGTCTGTCTGTATGTCTATCTATCTATCTATCTATAAGTCAGTCTGTCTCTCTCAATCTGTCTTTTCATGTTTGCCTATCTTACTGACTGTTTTCCGTGTGTGTCTGTATGTATGTATATCTATCTATCTATCTATCTATCTATCTATCTATCTATCTATCTATCTATCTATCTATCTATATCTATCTATCTAAATGAATAATTATACAGACCTGTTGTAAAGGCAGAATAAGTTTGTTAAGTCGTCTTCTTTCAAGAAGCTCAACTTCTTTGTTTCTGGACATTTCGTGAAGTAAAACCAGGACCGCGATCTTGTACGGCGTGACCCAATCCTTTATCCCGAAGATATTTGCGAGAACAACTCCATTTGTCATCATGGGGTTGAAGTACAAGCTTTCGTGAACACTGGCCATTGTCACTCCACTCCGACAAAACAACCGCTATTAATCAATTTATAAAGCCTGTATTTCTGCTATGATCAAAGAAACAACGGCTCGCTAGTAGACATGATATTTTAATATTAGCTCTGTTCTGATAACTAGAGCCACTTTGCTAAATTTATATACTAAAGACGTAACATTCTGAGCGAATAAGCGACACTCTTCAAAATACCCTCCAGTTCCGTTTGCGTTTCAGGGCACAGGGACGATTTCAGATCTATCGATTGTGTTCAAAAAAGCTTTTTTTTTTTGAATATTTGTGAATATTGTTGTTCAAACGTTATAAATAAATAATGCCTGTATGTGAGAAAGTATTTACAGTTGTATGATAAAATCAACTTACAACGACAACTGTGGAGGCATTAAGTAGATGCCCGAGAAATCGATAAGAAATAACGTCGAAACTTATAATGCTCTGATGTCATTTAACAAATATTCTACGTATATTCCCCATACTATAAAACACTTCTAATGCAAATATCTGGAAAATAAAAGTAGTATTTGAGATACAGTTAATTTATTTCGGTGGTGAAATTAATTTTTCTCACGGCAGAGGTCGTCAAAGCTAAGAATGTTTCCAACAAATGGCAATAATTTCTCTCGTTTTTAGCCTTTTGCCTTCGCAGTTCAATATTTGTTCAAAGTAGCGTTGACTACAATATAAAGAAGTGTTTTGTACGGTATAATAAGCCACTAAGGGATAATGTGCTAACACTTATATATTTCTTTATTCGCAGCGTTGTTGTTGTAATTATATACGTAATCATTTAGACGCATTATTCTGAAGTATTTATTTAGAAGTATTATGTTGAAAATTATTATTCTGCAAAAGGGTTCGGTTGTACTATCAAATTAAATATATGACATATAGTTGAAATCTGACATAGATATTCAGTAGTAAAGAAAATAGAAAGCAACAAATGTATCAAGAATACATAAATGCACCAAAACAGTGAAGCAATTCTCAGGAACACTCGGGTTTTTTTTAATTGATTTGCATGTATACAATTGAATTCAACATTATTTATGTGAACGTTTCATTCTGAAACTATAAATTGTAAAGCAATTTTTAAATCACCTATTGCAAAGCAGTCTAAATCATTATAGCGATTGAACGTGTGTCTGGGTATTTATAAGGTACAGTATTTTTGTTTTCTTTTATTTATTATTGTTTTATTTAATTATTATTATTATTATTATTATTATTACTATGATTATGATTAATAATCATAATAATAATAATAGCATTATTATTGTTGTTGTTGTTGTTGTTGTTATTATTATTATTATTATTATTATTATTATTATTATAGTTTGGCTGTCGGAAGTCGGCCATGACGTCACACACCAACCTCAACCGTGATTGGCTGAAAACTGGTCAGTACAGCTGCATCGCATTCCTGGTGCGGTTGTTGAGAGCTGTTGATAATTTAGAGTTGGCCTTTGAAACCCGATGGCCGGCTCGCCCTAAAACACAGCCCTGCGACTCTCTACGCTGGCTTTAAGTGGCTATGAAGGTACAACCACCTCACATCTCTTTCGTTCCCGAGTAGTTGTCTTTCCTAGGCGCTTTCGCCAACCATGCTAGTCACGTCATCGCTACAGCTACATCAACAGAACTTTCAGCGTTGAGTTGCGTCGACTGATCCATCGCGTAGATTTACTCCAGTCGATCGTGTTTAGCAAATGTGTGTGTTGTGATCTGCGATGCGATTGTTTTGACCTGTCGCTTCCACGTTGTGCTTGTTTGGAGATGAGACCTAGCAACATGACTGATATTTCCCATGCGATACAGTGACAGCTGGGAGATAATTATCATTTTGGGAAAAAAAAACCCCATCTCACACACAGCATGGCTACTCCTGGTAGAGCCTTACTGGGAACTAGCTGCTGCCACGAGTCATTTAAAGCTCACTAATCCCTCGTTATGGCTCAGCCCTATTCCGATCCGTCTCTAATGAGATTGATCACGGTCGATGGGAACTATTTTGACGCGGGACGTTTCAGACGTCTCCGAAAACGTGGGATGGAACTAAACATGGCAGCTATTGTCAAATTTGAGTTTGCTAGGGGCGAATCCTCGCACAGAAGCCTCCCCCTTAAGTACGCGGGTGGCGTACGCAGCGCGCTTAAGTACGCGAAAAAGTACGGAAAAGAACAATGTGAGTACAACATTACCCGGCGTGGATTTTTTTTTCGCAGGCGCTTTGTTGAACTTTGAAGATAGTTCCCAGCGAGTTAGTTTCTTTTACAATTATGAGGAGTTACGCAGGTGCTTAAGTACGCACCTCCCGTTTAAGTGCGCACAAGATGGCGTACTTAAGCGAGGGGCTATTGTGGTCTGATGTGTGCAAACAAAGTGTTCTGTGTGGTTTCAGGCGGGGACCTCGTCCATGTGGGCATCATGTTGTGGTCTTCTGAATGAGGTTATGGGTACCGGAGCCGTCCGAGGGCATCAGTCGGGTTTTGGAGCAGGCGCAGGGCCTTTTCGTTTCGCTCCGACCGCGGGATACTCCACGTACCCACCGCCCAGCTCCACAAGCAGCTGCCTGGTTTGTCAGGCCTGTAGACAGACCTTCTCCGTCTTTAGAAGGAGGGTAGGTCGACTGCTCATTTAGTTCTGATTGGTTAAGCTGATGCACACGAATATTTCAGATAATAGAAAGACCTTTATTTGGGCCTATATTTGGACCACAAATTGGATAAAAATATTAATGCATTAATACATGTTAAACATGTAACACATCAAAATATACATTGACAAGCACAAAACATGTATTTAAAGACATTTTTGGCAGACTATTTGTTGTGCGTTTGTGTAGATTTTAGCTGTGGTACTTGTTCCATAAGATTTTTCTGGAAAACAACATGTATCTTTTTTTGTATATTTTTAGAGCAGGGGTTGGGAACCGCGGGCCAGACGTGGATCTTTTGTTAAATGCATTTGGCATTTACAATGTTAGCTGACATTTCTTAATACAAGTGATGAATAATTCTGCTGACAGTAAAACTGTACTGACATCACAGTTTTAAAATAATTTTACAAAATAGTTCTTTTTTTAGTTCATTTTATAGGCTAATACAAAGTATTTAATTCAGCTGGGGCCAATCGCATCTGCACTTCGATTCACGAGAGGGTTACACAAAGAGATTTTTTTATTGAAATAACAATGTAGCTCACACTGGTTATTGTAAGGTGGAAATTTTTTAATTAATCCTTAATTCATATTTTTCATAATTCGTTCATATTTTTTAGATTTAACCCTCCTGTTATGTTCCTTTCAACGGTTCAACTTGACCTGAACATAATCGGAGGGTTAATAGATTGTTCTGATAGTTTCCTTAAGTACTGTAGACAGACAGTGTTGAGGACGAAGGGCTGAGAAGAGGGAAACCGCCCCATTACAATACATTTAATGTAATGTTTTCAGGTAATTGTATTGTAATAGCATCTTAATGTGTTGCTTGACGCACCTAACATGTTGTTTCTCTTCCAGCACATCTGTAGTGATTGCAAGAAGTGTTTCTGCTCGCTCTGCTCGGTGCTTCAGGAGAACCTGCGCAGCTGTAAGACATGCCAGCTGCTGAAGGGAACGGCGTTCCAGCGCCCGCAGCTGATGCGTCTGCACGTGCGAGACCTGCGGCAGTACCTCACACTCCGCAACATCAACACTGACACCTGCAGGTGTTTCTTTCACACTTTAAATGCGTGTTTACATGAGAATATAACACAATCCATCCTGTAGAGAAAAGGAGGACCTCGTGGACTTGGTGCTGTGCCATCAAGGTGTAGAAAGCGATGAGGATGAAGACACGCCTACTATTCCATCACGCCCACTTTATAGCCCACCCCCTTCCATAAATGAGCCATCTTCCCCTGTGTCTGCACTTTCTTCTACTCAAGGAGAGCCAATCAGCAGGAGCAACAGCTCAGAGTCTACCAATCAGGTGATCACATCTATGTCAATATTTACACAAACACTAAGTTTTACTGAATTGCATTATTTTTCTACATTTATGGCAGTTTACCATAGTCACTTAGATTATATTCAAATGTTAGAACCACTTTTTGCTTTACCTAGAGTTTAAACACAGGACATTTTGTGTTTTATGGCTGCTGTCTACTGTAAATTGTGTCTACTCTGTTTGTGTTGTATAAGATATGTTCAAAATATCCTACTGGCTTTAACTGTAACTTGTTGGCTCAAAAATAAACACAAAAACCTTTGTTCAGATCGGACAGTAGACTTGGTAGTGTTAGTGTTGAAGAAAGATGAAGACAGCAATTGTACTAACTTCTAAATATATGAGCATCAGATCATTTACAGTAATGCCATTTCAGGAAAAAAAACTATTTGATAAGAGAAAATATAAAATAAATATTTTTTTCTGTGTTACAACACAAATTAACTTCGGCTTTCTTGGCGCGTACAGACAATTAATTATGAGTAAAAATTCTCATCACAATATTTTCTGAGAGGGGGGGTTATTTGTGTAACATTATGTGTAATTAGGGTCTACTAAATTAAGACACGCGTCACGCCTTCTTTCTCTCTTTTCAATTGAGCGTGAGTCTGTGAATCAAAGATCTTAGGCTTTGATTAAAAAAATAAAAATAAGCAGAAACGCGTCTTTACGGATCTTTACGGTCTTTCTTAGTAGAGTCGCTCTTTAGTCAGTAGTCGCGGGTGATCTGATCTATTAATTCAGCCTGTTACTAAGTTTTCTGCATTCTATTAGCAATGTCTCCGTGTCGTCATTAAAAGTTAAAAGTTGTGTTATACCACATTAATGTGTTTCTTTACGTGTATAAAAATTGAATTCATGAATGTGTGACTGTATCCATGGTATTGCTAAATCCATAACGGTTTTCACGTTAATTTGGTTTACCGTCCACCCCTACTGTATGGGCATTTCTAAGTCTGATGTTTTAAAAGTACATGAGAAGTACAGTAATAAATACAATACAGAATGCTTCTCTAAATGTAATCAAATTAAATGTTGTATGTATATTTGCTGCAGTCAGTGATAATCCTTGCTAAAGCTGCACTAAGGGGCTTAGCGTGGTGTGCTAATAATATTCTTTGAGTGTTAACATTCTTTGCCTACAGGATAATGAGGAGTCCACTTCAGTCACACTTCTTAACCTTGACCAGACGGAGACGATGCCAGAGGTTCGTTCAGTGCACAATAACCCATGAGAAATGCACTAGTCACGTTTGACATTTATACACAATGATATTTATAGTCTATACATTTAACTTGTCTATAAAGCATATTTGAATCGACTGTGATCAACTGGATGATATTAGACGGCGTTTTTATTCAGAAAATGTTTTAACAGATGTTTTTAAAAATGTTTTACCACAAAAGGTTTTACAATTTTTAACTGAAACATTTTTTATCAAATTTGTAGAAGTTTAATTGAAAAGTTGTGTATTTATTGCTATTTAATGACTGTTACAGCGATGTTTTTCTTTTTGAAGTGTAAAATTGTCAAAGACCATGTTGCCATCAATGTAGCCATTGAAGCTAAGCTGAAAAAAAATCAAACACATGAAATACATTTGTACATAAAAACCTTAATACCGTAGGCATTAAGGCACTCCTTTTGTTTAAATTTTAGACGTGCAAAAACCAAAGGGGGAGGGGCTTATATGTGCATATTTCATATGAACGTAAATTTAAGCGCCCATTTGACCATATTTCAAGTCAGGAGCAGTCACAAATAAAAGGAAATTTGTCGTCTTCATGCAACGGTGGGCGTCTGCGTTGTCCTATTCTCTTTCTGTAAATATTGGTTCCGGAGGCAGACATGCGTATATTCTTTTATTACTGCAATAACAGAAATAACTGAAAGAGATAAAAATAACATGGGGAACAATAACATAACTCTACAAACCACGGTTCTCTGTCTGTATAAACCGTGAAAACCTGCATGGCATAGCAATTGCCATCATAGCACCCCATACTGCAGATAAACTCTACATTTTAACATTTAGAAATAGTTTTTAGCGTTCTATTTTTTTTTTTAATTATCTATCATTCAAGTAAAAGAGTCTGAAGTTACGTTTATTAAAAGGAGTATTGTTAAAAGAAGTATTTGGCCAGAATCCTAGGTTTCCAACACACAGAACGTAATGAGGTGCTTATGTTTGCACATTAATAGAATTTTAATTTTGTGCTCGTAAAACGGTCCAGGATTTTATAGTTAATCAATGACATGTATATCTTTTAGACCAGCTCTTGCACACATTTTGTGAGTCAGCGATAAATGAGAAGTGAAGTTGAAGTGTGTGTTTGGCTGGCAGGTGAGTCCTCAGACGCGGCGGCGGGCCAGAGCGTCTCTGTCAGACCTGTCTTCACTCGGAGACGTGGAGCAGCTGACAGTTCGCCAGCTGAAGGAGATCCTGGCCAGAAACTTTGTGAGTTTCTCCGGCTGCTGCGAGAAGTGGGAGCTGGTGGAACGGGCCAGAAGACTGTACAGAGAGAACGAGGACAACCGCAAATCCAGTGAGTGTTAAACGTCCAGGCGGATGTTAAAGGCTTTTGACATTTGTACAGCTGTGTGTGTTTTTTCCTTGGTTTTTACCTGTCTTGATATAATTTATGCATGTCTCACACACGCACACACACAAACAAATACAGTATTGCCACTTTTAGTTGATAGATTGAAGCTTGATAATACAGCAAATTCTAGTGTGTTAAAATTAAATGTATTATATACAGTTTTAATTTTATATTAAAGTGTGTGTGGATAAGAATAGATAATTTTTGTATATTGTATATTATAAATATAGTTAAATACTGTCTATTGATTTTATGAAGTTTTAATATTACTGATTTCATGTTTAAAATACACAACACATCATACAGTTTCTATTCACATAAAATATGTATATTATAACAAATTAGAGTTTTAAGCAAGCTCATTTCGTCCATTAAATTGGGACATTTCTTAATTTGATTGTCGATATTCTACTGTTTTAGTTTAATTTTGTCCCAATTTGTAAACATTTCTTGATTTATGGTTGCAATATATTTTTTGTTGTTGGTAATTTGGTAAAAAAGCTCCACTTGTTAACACCTTACACTTGTTTTTGCAGCAGCTCCATTTTTCGTACCTAAAAAAAGGATATAAATGTATTGTGATTATTAAAATATAATAGACATTTTAAATGCTGAAAGTCTCTTTTCTCTTCCAGTGGAAAATGTCATCAACCCGATAACAGCAGGTGAGCGACACTTTTAGCTTTTCAGTCTTCTGCTTCGAGCAGTTAAACCCAGCAACTCGTCTAGAACCAGTTAAAGACTTTCCACTGTAACCAGACTGTACTAATGGAACCCACAGCCAGGTCTAATAGATCTGCTTTGCTCCTCCCACTTAAGTGCTCCCTTATCCCCCTCCAACCTGCACTGGCCCAATCAGAGGTAAGGGTTAGTTTGTGACGTCATCGCCCCTCAGCCCCTCCCTGCATGGCCACAGCTAGAGAGCATGACACGAGTAAACAGGAAGTGACGCCACTAGAGTTTGGAGTCAGAAGCTGGTCGTTCCATCTTCATTCCATTCCTTCTTCTCATCACGTTTTATACTTGCATGAATTGATCAAGACCGCAACTGATGGTTCCATCTTCTCTTCGGCAGATGGTTGCAAGGGCCAGTTGTCAATGGACGACAACCTCTGTCGCATCTGCATGGACGCGGTGATCGACTGCGTGCTGCTGGAGTGCGGTCACATGGTCACCTGCACCAAGTGCGGCAAGCGCATGAGCGAATGCCCCGTCTGCAGACAGTACGTCATCCGGGCCGTGCATGTGTTCAAGACCTAATCCTCCGTGAACACCGGGGTCCGACTGGCCAAGGAAACGCGCTTCTTTCAGGCCGCCGTGGCTTTTTGTTGCAAAAACTGCTTCCTGGAACAAGACGTTATGTCATCATATGCAACACCTAACAGCCTTGATGTGACGTCATCAGCTCGGGACGCTGCGGACCACTCGCCGTAACTCAGGAGACAAGCGTCTGAATGTTCTTGCTTTCATTTTTCCCGCGAGCTGTGCAAGTTTGATTCCCCTTTGACACTTGCTACGAAGATTCGAAGGGTCACCTCTTCGGCCAATCAGACGCTGAGCTCTTCTGCAGGAGACCAATGAGGATTGACCTGAATTTGCATACAGGTCTTTGCCCCCTGGAGTATCTGGAGCTACTCCACGGAAAGGTCACGAGGTCACAGGAGCCGATTGGACGTCTTTTTTTTTCTTTTTCATCAGCCTTTCCCTGTTTTTGTTTGAAACATTTGCAATTCCCGCATTGATTGCACTTTTTAGAGGCTTTGCGTCTGTGGCTAGGTGATGGGCACAATATTGTTCGCAAATAAAGAATTATGAGGACTTTATGCACCAGACTACTGAGCGGAACATCACACGTGCGTTATTAGCATTAGCTGGACGTCATTGCTCGACGTTATAGAAATATGGTGCCAAAACGGTGCATTTTTGTGTCTCCAGTACTTGAATAAATTCCAAGTATCGACCAGAATAAATGTTCTAACCTGATGCGCTTTTTTTCCCCGTCTTTAAGTCTAATTGGGGTAAGATTGAAATAACGTTTAGCGTGAGATGAATGTCCTGTTTGTGTACAAGATTAATCAAAGTATCTTTATTTTTCCTAACAATGGCAAGTGTGTGTTTCTCGTGTCACAATGTTAAAATAGTAATAAAAAATTTCAAGAACTTGTGTTCACTTTTCATGGATCGTTGATGACGTCTTGTGAAACGAACAGGAAAAAAAGGAGCTTCAAATGGATTTACTGAAATTAAACTTCATTTTAAAGTTCACTGAAACCAAACACAGGACCACTTGCACAGGACGTATATACAAAAAAAAAAAACAATCCTCTATTTAGTTCCTCTTTTCAGAAAAAAACAAAACATCTCATTTATCAAATAATACCTTACAGTAAAATCTTTTTAATTACATACAAATATAAATAGTCAAATGTACATTAGAGAGTTCTGGATGGCGTGCGTCGCCTTAAGTTATAGCGGTCTAGCGGCCCACTCGTCCCACCTGACGGACACGACAACATCAATACCAGTAAAAGCATCGGTCTTGTACAGTAATTACAGTAAAAAAAAAAACCGAACGCTGCAAGTATGGTTTGCAGTGTGTTTTGGCTTGGTGGCGAGAGAGATGACGAGCTACCTGAATTTACACTGCGTTTTGCTTGGCCGTCACAACCGCGAAGCACAACAGATGGAATATGGCACCGTTTTATAAATAGACCTCAAACGAACAAATATCACTGGTGAATCTCCTCTGAGATTAGAACAGCAAGTACTTGAATTTCAAAAGCCGCCGGAACTCGTGACTGAAGCACACGGCTCAGAAACAAACCCTAAAAAAGGGGAAAAAAAAAAGGAATAATACACATACCAAGTAGCGAATATAGCACTGGAACCTGAAACAATTCATCTTTTGTACAAAAAAAAGGAGGGTTTGAAATAAGTGTACAATCATGCTTACGGTCAAAATGCCCGCCGCTATTTTCCAATACATTCCATCGACGTCCAACACATCTTCAGGAACCGTGTGCCTCTTCTGTCCATGTCGGCCTCGCTTTTGAAAACGAGCCGACACGTTGCTCGTAGTGCTTGGTTTTCTCGCTCAAACGTCTAAGTTCCACCACAAGAGGGCGCCTGACACACGCAACGGCTTCAGCTGGTGGCGTTCAGTCCTCCCAGACACCAGGGGGTGCTGTGGACCTTCTTGAGCAGCTTGTCCTCCTGCAGCTGGAAGGGAACGCTGACGGACATCTCGGCGATGAAGCGCTCGCAGGCCTGCTGGCTCACCTGCTTGCAGAAGCGCAGGTCGATGCGGCAGATGCTTCCGCAGCGCTTGAAGTAGCTCAGCGATTGGTCGGTCACCCTGTTACACACTGAGGGAGGGGTCAGTGAGGAAGACGCGCGCACACACACACACACACACACACACAGCGCACTACCTGAGAGGTTGACCTCGGTGAGCGAGTCTCTAGTGGTGGTCCCCGCAGCGGTCAGCAGGTTGACCGACTGGTCGTTGATGTGGTTGCAGTAACTCAGGTCGAAGCGAGACAGCAAGGGCATGTTCTTGATGATGAGACGCAGCGAGCTGTCCGTGATGTCCAGGCCGGCCAGACGCAGCTCCGACACGTTGCGCAGTTTGCTCCGCGTGTCCAGTTGACCTGTTGGACAAGAGCGCAAAATAATGAAAGTCAGTGTCAAGTTCAAGTTCTGAGCATTTGTAAGGCGCTTTTCACAGTTTTAACGGTCTCAAAGCGCACAAAACCGAGTTTAGAATAGAATAAAAAGATCAGGACATTTGAAAATAACATTGTATAAAAGCGTCTGATAAATGACTGTAAAGTACACACTTAATGTCAGAGCGACTCGACAATCAGTACAATTTATACAAATCATGTCACCAAATACTCAAGTTTTTTCAGGGTTAGGGTTATTAAGAAAGAACAAAATATAGACTTTCTGGCTATGCTTCTCTTAAAAATACTTATTTTACTTCTTTATATATGCCTAATGTTACTTGTTTATCTAGTATTCAAAGTTTAGGTTTATTTAATGTATTTATGCACATATAAGCACCCCCCTGACTTTTCAGGCACTAAAGTATATATATATATTTTAGTTTTTTTTTACATTTTCCTATTTCTGGCATACGGAAATTACGTTAATTTTCTCTTTAAAATGCTATTTTTTCTATATTTTACAAACCTAACTTAACTCCCATCACTTCAATCTCACTTCATTTTCAAGTGTGCTAAGAAATGCTAAGAAAATAATTATTCTAGCGATTGCAAACTACACGTCCCATAATCCTTTGCTGCTCACTTCCTGCTCGAAGCAAGCCAGGCCAAAGCTGTCTGAGCTTGATTTATGTTAGACGTAAATATCAAAACAACAGTATTGTTTGCTGTGCAGCACAATGCGATCCCAAAGCCCCTTGCGGAGGTGGTCTGTGGTTTGGTTGCGGGTCGTTTGTGGTTCGATTACTTTGTGATATGTGAAAGCAAAGAGATCCGGGTCCACTCTGCACAAAACATGAGAGGAAAAAAACACATCAGCTTGTGTTTCTCACACTGGGACTCGGGCCAATTCATCTTTGTAACCGTTTTTAACCTCGATGTATCAAAGTGTCCAGCAACAACGTACAAAGTTGCTTTGGAACAAGAACAAAAATGTCAAGGTCACTGTTCGGCCTTCGGTCTGCTATGCCAAAACCAAACCTTGTTTTTATTCCAACAGTCATCCACCTTTTAAAACACTCGATTTATTCGCCTGGGTGTTAGCGCTGCACAATTAATCGTTAAATGATCGCGATGTAGATTCTACCCCTTCACGATCTTAAACCAGCATTTATACGATTCTGCAAAACTCTGATTTTCGACAAGCGGTGTGTGTGTGTGTGTGTGTGCGCAATCATTTGAATATGATAAAGGACAGACGATCTTGCATTACTTCTGATATATTTTGAGGCGCCTCCCAAATTTACTGGTAGGGGAAACGCTCCACTATCCCAGTAATGACGCACAGAACAGTCGGGCAGCCGTCGAGTTAAAAAAAAACAGAAAATAATCAAGGAGAATGAGCGAGGAAACACAAAAGTCAAGTAAGTCTGTCATCAACTCCGACTTTTAGTACCGGAGAAAGGATTTTATTCTGAAGTGTGTGTTTACCAGTTTCAAACCAGAAGATGACACTCAGCAAACCACAAACAGTTAAAGACAAAATTATTACCCCCCCCTACAAAATAATCATTGTTTGTACTTCAAGTGCTTTTAAACACAGCTAACACTATTGTACTCAACTGTACATAATACTGTACCCAGGTACGTTTATTTTAATCGTTCAATAGTGATTTTCTTTTATTTACAACAGTACTTGTGCAATTTTCATTGTTATCTTAATTTTCATTTTCATGTTAAGGGTCAAATATTAAAAATAAAGTATATCCAGAATCGTGAAAGAATCATGTATTATCCCAAGTAAAGAAACCATGATTCTCATTTTATCCAGAAACGTGTGTGAAGGCGCCATTAGAGAAGAGAAGTGTAGATGTTGGACAGTACCAGGTCTATTGTCCGTAGGTGGTGAGAGCAGATCCCTCATCTGTGGATCCTTCAGGCCCTCCACCCACTGCAGGTCCAGAGTGCGCAGAAGTGGACAGCTGGAGGTGCACAGCGCTGAAACAGCCACCCAGGAGCATCCGGCCAGGAGCAGCACCCGCAGACCTGCGTCCAGAGGGGAGAGCGGTCAGAAGAGCCCAGACCTTAGAGTCGCCTCACACGGACACACACCGGGCAGGCGGTTGATCAGCCAGCTCAGCTGCTTCTTGGAGATGTTGGTCCAGCTGAGATCCAACGTGATGGGCTGTCGACGAATGATGCCGCTTAGCATGAGCGGAGTGATGGACTTGCAGCGTTTCAGATCGATGTGGGTCCATAGTCGCTTGTCACAGCACCTGAAAACACACACACATTAAACTACAGTTTGGTGATTTTTATCAAATTTGAATGACCACTTGAGTCAATTGTGGTTAATCGGATTTATTAGTGAGTTTGTCAATATTTTCACTAGGGGCTTAATCACTATTGTGCTCTGCTTTCAACAGTGTAAAGTGCTTGAGTAAATTGACTTTGTTACTTTACTTAAGTATTTTGGCTACTTTGTACTTGTACAGAGTATCAAAAATATAAGCAATGATTGAGTTATGTTCTCTACTTGACTACAATGATAGAGTTTGTTTCTTTACTCCACTACATTTGAATGAACACTTACAGTTACTTCTTAAATTTTGATGCTATTTATTATAAACTGGTTGCTATTTATGAGCTAAATCATGACAATTAGTTGCACTTTCTTGCACATTTGAGATTGACCGAGACTGACTTTTTGTTCTATTGTATCCATTTTGTTCTGTCATTTTGAAACATTGTTAAATTTCATTTTTATATTAGGAAATTCAACCTCATAAAAGAGTTTCTTGTTTTCCACATTTCTTGCCGTTTCTTGAGCCTAAATTCAGCACAAGTAATATACTTCAGTTCTGCTAAAATGGGATACTTCATGACTTTTACTCAAGTCTTCTTGGAATTGGTGACTTGTAATGGAGTAATTTTTACAGCAAGGTGTGTATAGTTTGATTCAGGAACTCTACACCTCTGGTTATTCTTACCAGCGGTTCCACGTCCGACAGACCCTCATGCAGACGCAAAGCTCCCGATGGCTCAAGTGGCTGAAGATGGCGAGCCAGTTCTCACGCGGCGCGGCGTGGTTCTGCCCGTCAGCTAGCGGCAGCCTATCCGGCGGCGGGCAGATGGGCGGCGGCCGGATGACGTGCCGCTCCATCTGGACGCACTTGGGTGGGGAGCGGGGGGGCAGCGGCCTGACCGCGGGAGAGCTGCGGTTCAGGCCCAGCGGTGTGATCTGAGGGTGATAGAAGTGACCCAGCTCCCACGACATCCCGTTCATCTCCCGCGCCCGGAGGTGTGGCCGCTCCCCCCCGCCCTGCTCCAGCCCCGCCCCCCCGTCCCGTAAGCCCCTCTTGGGCTCCTCGTTCTCGCTGTCTTCGGGTTCGCTCTTGAGCGGCTGGTGGTTCTCGTTGGCCAGCGAGTGCTCGGTGCGGCGGATCTCCATGTTGAGCTGCTTGCTGAGCTCGGCGCTGAGCTGGCGATTGGGTGGTCTGCGGCGGTGGCGTTTGAGGCGAGCTCGGGGGGCTTTCTCCTGCGTCTCGCTGCCTTCACTGCTGGGTCCGGCCCGGGGCGAGCTACACCGTGACGCGTCGCTCTCCAGAGACAGAGACAAGTTCTTCAGCACGGGGCTTCCCTCTCTGCCTCGTCTGCCGTGACCGTCCAGATCATCCTCCTCCTCGTCCTCTTCGTCTCTCTCTTCATCACGTTCGTGTTTTCTTAGGATGCCGTAGTCCTTCAGCGATCTGAACGGCGGATCTCTCTCCTCCTCACGTTCTTCCTCTTTCCTGATGGTGCCGTAATCTTTCTTGAAAAAGCGGCGAGAGATTTCCTGCCTGTCATCCTCTTCGTCGGAGTGATCATCCTCCTCTTCGGTTTTGATGTGTGAGAGTTTGGGAATCAAAGGGTCGTCAGGCCTCCACGGCTTTTTGGGCTGAAAAGAGGGAAAAAAGCATCAGTAATTGTAAAAGGAGCATGGCGTATTAGTCTCGTTCAAGTTACCTTCTTTTTAAAGTCCTCGTCCTCTTCATCGTCGTCAAATAGCTTCCTCTTTTTTCTCAAAAAGTTGGGCACTTCGGCTCGTGGTCTCAGAAGGCTGCTGGGGCTCAGGAGAGGAGGCAGACGTGTGGTCAGATCTTCGGTCTTCAGTCTGGGCGTCTCCTCTCGCTCCATCTTCCTCTTGATGGAAGACGCTCCACTCGGCACAAGGTCGCTCTCGTCTCGGCCTGGCTTCTGCTCCCGCAGTAAAGATCCCGGAAGGTTGGATGCGTATTTGAACCCTGGACCCCGTTTTTGCTTACAGGCCAGAGAGTGGCAAGAAAACAAAAGACAACTTTATACCTTCTGAATGCCACCATTTCTTCAATTTCCACTATCCACTATCGTAACTGTTCTGTGCTTTTGAAGATCAGTTTGTGAAAAAACTTGAAATACATCTTCACAGGCGGATGTGTGGAGAACCAATGAAGTTCACTTACATCAACACCCCATACACAATCATTGCATGTTTAAGTCAAAAGACATCTTTTACAAAGCATTACACAAGGTGTTAAACGCAAATTGAAATCTTCAGGGCTGATGATTGACGGTTACTTTTTCCAATCAGAGGTGCAGGTGACACGTGAAACAGCTAAATTACCTTGAGAACAAAATGCTCAGAATGTTATTATGCCAGAATTGCAAATTATAAAGTCAGAAATCTGAAATTATCAACATAACTGGCAATTTCGTATTTAACTTTGTATTTCAGAATTATAAAGTTATAAAGAGTTATAAAGTCGCTATTTTAGATGTTGTAAAGTAATAATATTTTATATTTTTTGTGAGAAGGTAACAGGCTTCTATACCTTTGTCCGTTGCAACAGTGTTTCTATGTTATATTGTTGCGTTTTGATTTTGTGTCTGCAACATTTTTATCCACTCTGCACTTTTGGTTTCGTCTTTCTTTAATAAAAGCAATACTGTACAATCCTGCCATTCTCCTCTCAATATGATATGTCATACAGGACAGATACGAGAACTTAACATATACATCCACGCTATAAAATATTTGTGAAAGTCATCCGATCTTGGATAGACTTGCGACAAATGCAATGAGTCTAACATTAACAGCCATATGTTACTATATAACCTAGTTACGTTTTGCTGCTACATGCAACTGCGTAACCCTATGAAAAATAAACGTATGGTTTCCTTTGATCTCTGCCTTAAAAAATGCAATCTGCACATTTTTAAATGTAAAGAAACAAAATGTATGTTTGAATAAGGACATCGGCATCACATTTTTAGGGTTGTCGTTTAGATATGACTTTGTTAGTATCGGATTTTTTATTCAACTCAAAAACTTTTATAACCATGTACAATAAAGTGCTTTTTTTCACGTGTGATTCAGTGTTAATAAAGCGTGCAGCCTCACTGTGAAACAAACTAGTCAACGGTCAATCAGAATGAATTTTACCCTTACTCAACTTCAATAAATCGTTATACATTTTTCCAAAACTTGGAATATGGTCGAACATCTAAAGTGTAATTGATATTTTAGGTTCTCCACATACATCTCGAGTCCTAGAGACACTCACTTTTCCAGTTTTCCCAGCATAGTTGCACTTGGGACATTCCCAGCAGTTAGGAAGCTCGTCATTAACCACTCCAGCAGCATCCTTCACCTGCCGACATGAGAGATCCAGAAGAAGATCTGTGGTCAAGCGCTTTGACACCACGTTTCACACCAAGAGAAGTGTGTAACCATTTTATTTGACTTTATAGATCGATATAAACGACTGACCTTGAGACAGTTAGGGTGAACTATTTCGTTGCAGATGGAGCACTCCATGAGCATGGCATTAAATTTTTCATCTTCGTCATCAAGTGTGTCTTCCTTTCCCGCCTCTCCACACACCACACACACCGCCGTGTGTGGTAAAACAGGCTGTGGGATCACATGACACGGTGTTAGCATTCTACTCGCACTGAAAATAATCCAACTGGTTATATAATCCATGCAAACGGTCTTACCGCGATACACTGCCTCATGATGCAGGACTGTTTCATCCGACCAGGCCCTCCGAACTTCTTCATGTCCTTGCAGAAGTGGCATTCTCCACATTCCGTCCGCACACAGGCCTCGCACTTCCGACATCGCGTGCGTCTGCGACGAGCTCCGGACGAGGTTCGGTTTGAGGGCAGCTTGACCGCTCCGGTGGACGAAGAACTGGTCGCTGCCGGGGTCGTCACTGCTGATGCTGCCATTTTGGGTTTTGGTCGGTTTTGCAGCCGTAGCTAAAGGACAGAAAAAGTAAAGGAGTGAAACGCAGACAATAGTACCACCATCATTTCACTTTTTCAGTTTTATTTTGATATCATGAAAAAATTCGACCGAGAAAAAAAAAAAAAAAAAAAAAAACACATTTTTTGTTTCCAGAAATTCCCAATTTTGAGATTTGTATGTTGCAAGTGCGGATCACACAAACTACACCTCATTTTAGAATTTTACAATTTCTGAACCACTACTGTATTTTTAAGATGCACGTAACAATGTGTAAAAATGTGCGTGTGCCTTGTTAATCCTGAAAAAGTCAGGAAATGGACTCAATTGTCATACTACATTAATACACAGTCTTCAAAACAATTCACACTCACATGCAATGGCTATTTTTTTTGTTGGCCCTTATAGATCTATTTGATGACATGTGAGACGTATTTGCCATCGGACACTCAGATGTCCTCAAGAAAGGGCTTTAAAATAGTGTGGCCCAAAGAACTAACAGATATTACATAATTTACATACAGGGTCATTTCATATAACAGTAAAATATGACAAGGTCACTTGTGTTGCCGTGAGATAATGTTTTAACATTGCATTTAATAGGTATTTACTTCATTATTTATTCAGTATTTGTTTATGATCTGCACTACTCCGGGTAGATTAACCAAGCAGAGGGAGAAAAAAAAGCAGCACAAGCTCTGTGTGATTAGCTCAGTGGTAGAAATGAAGTGTCAAGTGCCACTCCGCTCCTCCGTAATGACCTGATTCCATCGCTGGAAGCTCTCACCAGCTGCTCCGACAATGTCCGCTCACTCACCACTGCTCCAGTCTCAACGCACTGCATGATTTTACACAAGCTTTGCAAAAAAAATATTAATTTTATGTACATTTAGTGCATTGTGGATTCATGCAAACTACAAGATGAATTAACCACGCTTGGAGAAAAGGAGTCAACCATCTCCCACTCTTCACCCGTGCTTTCTATTTTTAGTGGACATTAATAATGGATTCCAAGAAATGGCCTCATCACATCCGTCAGGAAGTGAACTTGTTTTGACAACACACGACCAACAGTAGGACCGAATACTCAACCGAACTGTAAAACCTACTCTTCATGCTCTCCAATATTGGGACATGTCTCATTTCTTGTTTGTTCTTGGTTCGATGCTTCTACTTGATGTTTTTAGCAGAAATCCAGAAAATCCAAATGCAACCTTTTTTGCTGCATTGTCTTCAAGGTCAAAAAATAAAAAAACTTTTATATAAACATATAATAATTAAAAAAATGAAGAAAACTAAATTCACACATATATATATATATATATATTGTTTTAATATATATATTATGAATTATAGATTTTATTATAATTATAAATGTATACACTATATAGTATATTTATTATTTATAATACAATCTAAAATTAATATGTACCGTACATACACACTGTAAATATCCACACACATATACATGTACTGTACATGTATTTGTATATATCTATTTCCATTTAAATGTATTGTATACATTTAAAGACAAAAAATACACCAGGTAGGTCAAGTATGCAATTTAATAAACTGAATGATATAATAAATGTAATATAATTTAATAAATATACAATAATAAATTGTAAACATAATTCCAAAAATATTTTTTGCAATATATGACGGATGTGTCAAATGCAGTCAAACAATAGAACTATATTTGCACACATTTTCAAATAAAGACAAAGATCCAGTTCCAGCTCAAGCTGATTTTAACCGGCCTGTAAAACAGAAGATATATTATAGGTGAGGACGAGACTTCTTTACTACACCAGATTTATTTCCCCTCCACAATGTACAGTAACGCAGTAACACGTGATTGTAGATTATGCCGCCCTGCACTCCAATAATAATCCATGTTCCCAAATGCACCACTAAAAGCCCCTTCATCTCGGTTTCCTCCATAATAAGTGTGGTTGTTATCTTGCCTCCCAGCTCAGATAATGAATATATTACAACTCAGGCAAAAAAAACTGCAGTGCAGTACTGGAAATCTGTCCTTCTGCGTGTAACCATGGCAACACAGCAGTTCTTGCTGACTGGTGGAGTGAGAGAAACTAAGGCAGGAATAGTTCTTTCTGCTAAACAGGGCTGGAAATGGTGGACAATGTGGGATTTGTGCTGCTCATTGTGTTTTATCGCCAAGCACTGGGTTTTAGTCCATGCAGATTGCACGACGCGAACAAGATCAATCGAGTCGATCAAGCATATAATAATTGTAAAGAAAATGCCATCACGATTTGTAAGCGATATAACAGTCAAGTCTCCGATTTCGGGCCATTAGCGCTATACGCTTCATTCAGAAGTTCTCCGGTTACGCTTTCATTATTAACTCCGACACCAGTCGACATCCAGATCTTCCAGCTATTCAAATATGAAGGTTAGGAATCATTCTTGGAAAGACCTGGCAACAAAAGCAGAAGAATGTAATCCGTCGACCTTCAGAATTATGCCTTCACGTTTCAAAGCTAAATTATTAGGTAATACATTACGTACAAAAAATTCCTCCAGGACCATCTGAACATAGATTGGGTCAGAGGGTCTTTAAGTGGGTTTGCACATAAAAGCCAATCTAAAAGATAAAGCCTTCACATTCTCTAAGAACAAAAAAAGAACACAACATACGGACCTGTGTGTGTTCATATCAGACGTAAACAATCAACGCAACACAGTGAATCATAAACAAACAAAACATGACGTCTTTGGATCTAAACAGAGCATTTAAAAACAAAAGTTCTAAATACAGATCATCGACACTAACAGTAAACTATCCATTTTGTACAAATCCTTTTAGTGAAAAGCATTTCACTGCATAATGCACATTGTGTCAATCTGCGTGTGACACATAAAAAATATGATTTAAAATTGTGAGTGTGACACCAACAGGATATCTTTATTTTATATCCTGTTTATTTAAGAGTTTGTGTGAATTCCTTGAGAACATAAATTCAGAATAATCCTGATGAATTACAATCCAGAGGAGCAGAAACAACACTTTTGCCTAAAGGTTACAAAAGGTCAAAGTGAGTGACAACAGTTTGAACTTTAACACCTCGCTGTTTTGGACACTGTGCTTCGGCTTATTAAAATAATGAACTGACGAAGACTGGCCTGGAGAGTGAAGGTACCTTCCTGACTTCTGGACCACCGAGAGCAGCCAGACCCTCCTATTGTTCCCCCACACTTTGCTTCTCCCCTCCCCCAGTCTTCAACAGCCACAGAATCTGATTTAAAGACGCAGAACTCAATAATACGTCACTTGAGGATTAGGAGATCTGAGCTTCTCGCTCAACCATTAGGTGTGTTTGTTCAGACAGCACATGTGTCCCTCACTCAATCCTCGGACGGGATCTGCATCTGCATCCAGCTACTTCCCCTAAAACAGCAAAATTGGAAATGGACGCTCCAGCAAAAAAAAAAAAAAAAAAGTTCTCAACTCCCTCCACGTTTTGATCCCTCCACGCACTCCTATGAACTGACCCAAACTGCTTGAACATTTGGCTGGAGGTGCATCATGGGAAATCAACTCGAGGGCGACACATGTCCAGTCATGCAGCTGCTTTACAGAAACTTCTCACTCCCTGCAACACTATCACGGTTTTGCAAGCATTGGGCAACACGCCGAACTTCTCCTCGCAGATTGTGGAAGTGTAAACACAGAACTCAGATCTCAAGCTGCACAACGCTGGCCAACCAAATGATAACAAAAACACACACACACAACCCCAAACATCTCAACCAGATAGCCTCCTGGTCCAGGTTCCTCTGCAAGCCAAGCTTCCCATTCATATCCCAGCAAAGCACAAGGAAGCAACTGAAAGATGGTGGGAGAGCACGGGAGAACTTGAGGAGGAGGTGAAGGCCGAGGGTGTGTGTGTGTGTGTGGTTGTATACAGACAGAAAGAGAGAGAGAGAGGCGTGCTGACCTGTTCGGCTGTGTCCGAGTCGTAATCCTCATCGTCGGCGCTCAGTGACATGGCCATGGCCGCCCGATCTCATAGCCAGCTGAAGAAACAAAGCAGAAACATGACGCCCAGCAGCCGCGCGTGCTATCTCCGTTCCGTTCCTCCTTCTCGATCTAACCTTCCTCGGAGCGTCTCCCTCGCTTTTCCTGTCGGGAACAGGCAGCTGCACACGGGCGCGCGCGCGCACACACACACACACACACACGCACGCACGCACGCACGCACGCACGCACACACACACACACACACACACACAGCAGCCTGCTAGCTCATGCATATGCACCAGAAAAAAAACAAGGCAGCGTCTCGGCCAATCACAGACCACCGGGCGTCCAGTTACAGGCTTGCCTACAAAGAGCACACATTGTACCGTGATTCGGGTGGGAGGCGGCGGAGGGGGAAGGGTGACACGGCGGCGCACAAAAGGACTACTGACGTGACGTTACCGTGCGCGAGAGCAAGGTCTTTCTCGGCGAGCGATTGGCACTGTCTTTTTCGTTTTCCATTCGTACACAGGAAGTCATCGGTGGACGTGGGTTTGATTGCTTTGGTCTGGTGGAACGGTCTGCTGGTTTTTCGCGCACATTTGGTTTTGATGTTTTGGGAACGCTTTTGTTATCGGATATTTTCTATGCTGTTTATATCTGAAGAGACGCAGTGAAATACAGTCAAATCCGCTTAAGTGTGCCGCCGGTTAAAGGGGACAGTCGTCTTATTGGGAGTCCAAATCTCATAATGCATGATTACGCCGCTTTATTGGGGCGAATTACGTCCTTAATAACAGAAGTAGATTGTACATTTTTCTTTGATTTGCATTATCAGATTTTATTTTGTGAAACGTTTATTAAATGTGATACCTTAATAATATTTCCTAATTCTTAATTTATTACCAGCATCCCAGATTATAACTTTTCTGGAATGTATTATTTTAAGGGGTACTTTTAGGCTTGATCTTCACTACATTTACAAAGAAAATATCTTTCTAAACTACAGCACATTTCCGGTCATAAATATTAAGAAACAATATTCATCATCAATTTTTACAAAGGCAAAGCATAGTACTGTTTTGACCTCTATTTCTAAAATTAATCCGATAAAATAATTACTAATATGGTAAAGTATATTTTCTCCCCTCAAAATGTATTGTGCACTTCTCGTATTTTGTTTTTACTTTTCTTGAATATATTGCTTTTATGGATACTTTTTATTTGACCTTCACTAAATCTAAAATAGAAATTAAATATTTTTGAAGTGCCACACATGTCAGGTCCTACATGATAAAGGAATCATATTATAAAAAATGTAATTCATAACACTGTTATTATGACCGTTTCCAATTACGCAAAGCTTTTGATCCCACATAATGTACACCACGGTGTTTTCAGTAAGTAGCTTCAGAGGAACGAGCTGTTACAACGGTTTACATACAACGGTAATACTCAACACGTTCCCCGCTGTAAGAAATAACAGTAAAATCCACGTGATTTATTCCTTTTCAGAAATAATCCAGCGACACCATGTACTTTTGAAGATGATTTACATAAGTGGTTCGGCTAGCATTTGTTTTTTCACAACAAAGATGTTTTTATTAGACACTGGTCACATTTATGTAATCACTTAATAAAGACCCATTCACGGTTCAGCCCGTTGTTACTATGGTACTGCTACAAATATGCCAGAGCTGCGGTTACCAAGCAAAATAGCGGATCCTAGTAAAAAAGCAATGTTGAAAATTTGGTGAACGACATCATTATTGTTCATGGAATCAGTATGATAACGCACACTGATAGATAAAGGGCGCTTTTTTTCTAACCCGTTATGAAACTACCGGCTTAAAACAATTTAAAAGTCGAGATGAAAATAATTACCTCCAGTCATTCATTCTGAGGTTCCGTGGTGCCAGTTTGTCGTCATATAGTTGTGCTTTTCGGTCGATCGTTGAAATAAAAAGTTAGCTTTACGATAAATTACGCTTAAAACGTCTCGATAGTCTACGTGAAACGTTTAGCTATAACAATATAGTAAAGCCTAATAAAAACCCACGCCAATTTAAACGTTTTAAATTCCTAATCAAGAGTTTGAACTTGAACGACAAAATGACGTAAAACAAATAGGAGTTTCGGACTACAAAACCCACAAGCCACGTGGATTTTGCGACATTTGTAGTTTGGCGCGGGAACGACTGTAGTCCGAAGCAGCTGGTTTCTTCCTGAAGTTCGTCGTCTCACAACCGCAAAATGTTCCGCTGTGCTGAAGTGTTTCGGCAGACGCAGGAAGGTTAAACCAGAAGTTGCACCGACGACGACATCTTATAACTCTAGGTCAAGCTTTAGAAGACTTTAATCCGTGCGCTATGAGTTTGAACGAGCATTCGCTTCAGGCTCTGTCATGGAGAAAACTTTACTTGAGTCGAGCTAAACTAAAAGCGACCAGCCGAACCTCAGCCTTACTGTCCGGATTCGCGATGGTGAGTTCAGAAAGCGAGTTGTGATGACACGAAGAGCAGAAGTAAAGTTCCGAACTGTCTTTGAACTGTCCGTTTTTGACGCACATGACGCAGAGTTTGTCACTGATTTTGACACCTGACACGGATGAAGCGTAATTAGGTGACACCGGTCTGGCATCGGCCATTAAAACGTAGCGGTGTAAACACAATGTAAACCACTAATTCGAATATCGCAACACTATCGATATTGGTTGATGACGCTGAGACTTCAATGCACGTTGTTTTTGTTAATGCTCTTCATGTTTCAAAAAGTAAAAATGAAACGATTAAGTGATTAAAAGTATTAAAGTGAATGCTCATTTGCAGTATTTGTATTTTTAATAAACAAAAAGCATCGCATTTACAGTATACTGTATATCTATTTTAACTCTTTTTATGGCTGAAGATTATACAGTACTGTATTAATATTACAACACTATATATGGATTTATCAAACAACTGCACACACACACTTAAAATTGTATGTACATATTAATTGCATTATGCATATATTCTAAATTCGTAATACATAAGGTTTAAGTATTATATGCATATCAACTGCATTATGTATTTTACAATATTGCACACAATAATGTAATAATGTAATCATATTTTCAAATTAAGTGTTTTTTATGTTTGGCCTAATATACACACTTTAAACAGTATATGCATACTAATTGCATTAATTATCATACATGCTTAACAGACACACAGTGCTTTTCACAACTAGACCTTCAACTAATTCGTGATTCTAAAAAACATATTACAATGTGCCGAAATACTTTTTTTATGTTTACAAATTGTAGATAGAAACTCCTGTAGCGGCAGCAATGAACAGAACTTAAGAGAGAACAAGCCTCTGAGATATACAGCATGCGAGATTATTCCGTGCAGGAAATTCATGCTTTGATCATACAAACTTCTACTGTTTAATCCTACTCACAACAGTGTTTCAGGTATTTTGAGATTCCTTTAAATGCAAATCTATCTTCCCGTCCCACGCCTACAAACAGCAATAATATCTTCAAACTAGCAATATTAGTTAGGAATATAAAATGTGTAATTTCCCCACCAAAATTCTCATCTCGCTTTTCAGAGCCAGTTCATTTACTCCTATGTACAGATTATTTGTGCGATTATAATTATTAAGTACATTTTTTAAATGCACTTGGCTAAAAAATATTTTTTCGTCATGTTCAATTTACTAACATCTAATTTAATCATAATTCAACAATGGCTGCTGAGGACTGTAAGACTTTGTTAACATTGTATTCTCTTGTTTTTAAAATAAATCCATATATTTTCTAATCCGCTTTTCCATTTCTGGGTCACGTCAAGGGGCAGCCAATCACAGCCACTGTAGCCCTGCCGGCGGGACACATCCTGGATTGGTGACCAACCAATCAAAGAGCAGGACATACTCATTCACACTCACAGTCTCACACTTCTGGGCTATTTTTTGCACACTATACTTCTGAGCTGCCCCAAAGTTGAAAACCTTTAAATTCCATTTTATTATTCACAAAAATGTGTATAATAGGAATGGCCTCTAGCCAGCAACAGACTTGAGGCAACATCCTGTGTGTTGCAAACCGGGTTCTTAATAACAGGCAATGGATGTTTTGTGCAATGCATTTCCCAATTCTGCCGTTTTTCAAGCGTGTGAGTGGAGACGAGTCATCGAATATACGCAAATTTCAGTCCCATTTTTTTCCTATTTCAAGTCAGGAGCAATCACAAAAAAATGTCTTTCTTCAAATATTGGTTACGAAGGCAGACATGCATTTATGCTTTTATTAGCTCAATAATAGAAATTAAGACATTAGCCACAATGTGACACTTGACAGTAGCTAAATTAAGTGTTTCAGGTATTTTTCACTGAACAAAACAAATTCTTAAATGTACATAGTTTGTATTGCATAATTGCACATTTAAATTATGACTCAAGTAATAAAGTTATACTACAGTTTACTTTCATGTTTTACATTTTAAAATTTCATAATTTTGTACAAACCTTTATAAGTAAAGTTTAAACGCTTTTTCTTCATCAAAACAAACCGTTAAATCTACTTGAAATTACTAAATCTACTTCAATTGTGCCTTTTTGTGTAGATGCTGGTAATGAAATAATTAACATATGTAACAAAGTTATACTGCATTTTATTTTCAAAGTTTACACCTACAATTTAATGTTTTTTTTTTTTATAGCAACTTTTAAGTAAACTTTCCTGCTACGAGTCTAGTAAATTAGTTTTGTTTAAAAAAGTTTGTGCATATTAGGTTTTTTTTTCCTTAAAAGCGTCTTAATATTTGCTCAATTAATTAAATTTTTTACCTAAAATTATCTTGCCATATGTGGGAAACGTTTTTTTTTTCCCCACAATAAGACTTTTTACCAGAACCACAGTAGTAAACGTAAAAATATTTGTGTGAAACATTCGAAGGATTTTATCACTTGTTTTTCCCCAGTGTGAGCAGAAGATGGCTTGGTCTCTCTCTAACATCTCGCGTGTGTTCAGGTGGCGATGGTGGAGGTCCAGCTGGAGGAAGACCACCAGTACCCGCTGCCCCTGCTCATCGCCTTCAGCGCCTGCACCACCGTCCTGGTGGCCGTCCATCTCTTTGCTCTGATGATCAGCACTTGCATCCTGCCCAACCTGGAGGCCGTGAGCAACGTCCACAACCTCAACTCCATCAAGGAGTCGCCTCACGAGCGCATGCATCGCCACATCGAACTGGCCTGGGCCTTTTCTACAGTCATCGGGACCTTTCTGTTTCTTGTGGAGGTGGTTCTTCTCTGCTGGATGAAGTTCCTCCCTCTGACCAACAAGAAGAAGGAACCGGTGGAGGAGCCCACAGAAGCTCCCGAGATAAGTCCAGGAATGGCCGCCGCCATCGCCTCCACCGTCATCATGGCGCCCTTCATCCTGGTGTTTGTCATCTTTGCCGTCCACTTCTACCGTTCTCTGGTCAGCCACAAAACGGACCGGCAGTTCCAGGAGCTGGAGGCTCTGTCCAACATCACGCGGCTGCAGAACGAGCTGGACCACCGCGTGGAAGCCTCCTCAGCTCACTTCGCCTGAGCAGACGTCTTCACCCTCACATCACTGGACTTTCTTCAAGACGCTCTCTCTGGCATTTTGTGATGCTCTTCTTCTCAAAAACTCAAATATTTCTTTATTTAAATCCGTAGGAGCTGTTGTCAGGCCAATAGGAATGTGTTTTGTAGCTTCGATTAAGTTTACAGAAAGAAATCGATGACCTCAGCACTTTTTTTATTATTAAATTGGTAAGTTAGAAAACTGCACCGCTGGTGTACTTAAAATCCCAAAAAATGAATCCTTATAATTATTATCCAGAAAAAAATGTGCCGTATGTGTGAAAAATACAATGGGACAGTTTGTGTTTATAATCCAGTGCGCTTTATCGTGCGAATATTGTGGTTAATCTAAATATGTGTGTTGGGTAGAATATACTTGAACTAATCTAAATTTTCATTGCGTTAAAAAAAAAAAAATCTTTTTTTTTTTTTTTTAAATCTTACCCAACAGTACAGGAAGGAATTTTCAGTATTTGAAATGCGAATAAAAATAAATGGAAAGAAATAACCATTTATTTTTTACGTTTTACATTTGCAAGAGTCGTCCTGTGTCGATGTTGTTCACTGTTGTGCAATACTGGTACGTCTGAGATTGAGTGATTTGTATACAGATACACACAGTATAAATGTTGTAAATAAAGAGTACTTTTTGTGACGTAGTTTCTTATCTTGTTAAGTGCCCTTTTTGGACTTCAAAAACAATTTTTTTCACTAGTCTAATAAATTTAGGTTTTGAAAAATTTTAAATTTGTAGGTTTTTAAATAGCTAGTTGTCTTAATGGTAAAACGAAAGCAGTATTTGCTCTTGGTTACTTGCGCCCTCTTGTGGACTGTTATGGTGACTAGAATTCAAGTACTGTACATTTTTTCACGTTTAATTTTGGTTCTTTTGGAAGGCGAATTATTATATTGGTTGATTCAATGGTGATCGTTAGTATATCATAAAATGTATAGGCCGGATTTTTAGATTGAGAGATAAATTATCTGAATTAAATTTGAATATTTGGTAACGCAAACCACAGAAAGAAATGGCAGGGGGTAAATAAATGTAGTAAAAGACTTCACTAACAAGAGCAATTACAGTATGTTTGCACGGAGCCAATTAACGTATATGGTCTTAATGAAATGCCAAAACGTGTATGACTATATATATGTATAATTGATTTTTGAATTTTTACTATAAATAACTATATAAGAAAATATAATTATTAGTGTTAAAAAAATAATAAATAATACACATACTGTGTCTGCATATAACTGCCGCTTTTAGACACTCTACGTTTTTATAACTTAATGTAACGCATAATTTCATATTTTACAGACATAATTGTCTCACTACAACACATACATTTTCCTCAACCACCGTAAATAATGTACAAGACAAGTATATGACCGTATGCAAGTGCACGATAGTATGACCGGTTTTTAATAACGGTCCCCGGTAGGTGGCAGTGTTGACTCTTGTGTTCTTAAACAGATAAACGCTGGATTACATTTGCACAAGAGCATCTTTGAAATGTGTGTATTCTAGTGTTCACCTTTTCTTACATTCTTTCTTACTTATTTCCAAGCACCAAGTGTTTCTGGACTTTACATTTGTGTGTTGCAACCCCACAAAAACAACGTTAAGTGTGCTTGATGCCTGCGTTAGTGCAGGTGAGACTCATGAAGGCTTCATTGTGAAGGCCACAGAAGGATTCTCAGGATGATCAGTGAAGTCTCTGTTCACTTCAGCACCACTGTGTTGGTATGCTGCCTCGCTTCTCCAGACGTTCTGGGGATCATCTCTCTCTCTCTCTCTCTCTCTCTCTCTCTCTCTCTCTCTCTTTCTCTCTCCCTTCTTTATTTTTTGCTGTTTCTGGTCACTTCCCTTCTTTGATGGGCTGCCATGCTTCTCTCACACTGGGGGTCTTTTCATTAAGAGCACCTGTCTTGAAGGAAGTGGACGTTTGGTGCTTTGTTGTTACAGGCCGGGAATGGAGGCAAAGTGTGTGTGTGTGTGTGTGTGTGTGTGTGTGTGTGTGTGTGTGTGTGTGTGTGTCAGTGTTGTATGAACTACTTGAGTAAAAGGACAATAGCTACATTTTGGATCGTTACATGTCTCTTTACTCCACTTTACACTCGTTACATTGTGGGCGACAAGTCAGCATATTTTTCAACCGTGGTTAATTTCTTGGGTGGACAAGGTGATATCGCCATCTGCAGGATGCTGAAGGTACTGGATGCTGTTTATGGGCTAAATTTTGTGATTGTGATGCACTTTTTTGCCCATTTGAGTTTGACTGAGACAGACTTTTCGTCCTTTTTTTTAATCAGTTTTGTGCGACCATTTTGAAACATTGAGGTGTGTTTTTGAGCCTAAACTGAGAAGGGGTAAAATACTTAATTTCTTTTAGTTCAATACAATTACTCAAGTATTTTGGGAATTCTTCTTGCGACTTGTAGTAGATTCATTTTTAAAGTAAGGTTCTTGCTGTGTGTGTATAAAAGATACATAATTTTAGGAAAATCGTTATTTTACTGCAAAGGGAAACAATGGCCGAACTAGGATATTTAGTATTGGTTGTTTTTTTTTTTTGACCTAGCATGCAACACAGTTAAAGTTCTGAATTAAAAATTACAACTTACAGTCCTCTTTAGAAGCAGTTACTTTTTAACTAAACAGATGGTCTGTTGATATAAAATCAAAAATGCATTGTTGTTTGTGCTACTGACTGTATATTTTATAAACACTATATCACAAGCTATGGTGGAGGAAAACAACCGACCAATAAATGAAACAAACCAACAACTGTCGAACCAAGCCAAAACCACACATTTCCCATATCCACTGGATGGCAGTGTTGTGCAATGATAGCTCGAACCACATAATCTCTGCCTGCAGCTGTATTTCAAAATGCCTTTTTTAAGAATAATTGTGGCTGTCAGCTTAGTTTGGTGCTTTATGTAAGTAAAATGTCCCATTTAACCAGATTTGGTCTTCAGTGGATTGTTAAAAATAAGCAGGCCTAGTGGTAGATAGTGACCAAAAATGGCTCTCTGGATTTATAGGAAAGTTACATTAAATTACGGAAAGTCACCTGCTACGTTTAATGCTAACGTGTTAGCATTACTAAGAGCATCCGGCACACACACCAACTGGAGGAATAGTGAGGTTTCGTCGGTTGAAACACCTGTATGTGTGTGTTGGCCGGATCTGGATGCAGAATCGACTCATCCTTCCTCCCGCGGCCACAAAGACGGCGTTTAGGTGCTGGTGAGAGGATGGCATTGTGTGGACCTTCCATCCCTAAATGATTCCGCTGTCACTGCCAGTCCAGCTGGCCGGCCGCACAGACTGGCTCATATAACATCACACCACATCCTCCCACCAAAAAAAGCCGGTCCAGACAGCGGCAGAGATGAGCAGAAGGAGCGTGAGCACCTAGTGATTGTCACGTGTGTGAGCGGTTCTTACACAACGACCCCGGTGTCCCGACCTACTTGTGGCATCCTGGGGAAACCGTGTGTTTGATTCCTGAAGAAGCACAATGCCAGAGGAAGACCTGGCTTTCTGAGGGCAGCCGGACACTCCAGTCTGGAGACGCGCAGAAACACTGCTTTTCCTTGACGGGGGGGAAACAATTGTAAGACGCACACCAGTGGTGTAAAGTACTTGAGTAGAGGGAGTTTGTTACTTTACTTGGGTGTTTATGGCTATTTTGTATTTGTGCTGAGTATCAAAAGTGTAAGGAACATTTACTCTCTACTTGACTACATTTGTGATTGAGTTTATGTCTCTTTACTCCATTACATTTGAATGGACACTTACTTTTACTCGTTACAATGTTAATTTATTGGGCGCCATCTGCAGGATGCTGAAGGTACTGGATGCTATTTACCAGCTATAGAATGTGAATTAGCGGTTGCCCTTTTTTGCACATTTGTGTTTGACTGAGACTGACTTTTTGTTCTTTTTTTGCATCTATGTTGTTCTGCCATTTTGAATCATTGAGGTGTTAAATTTCATTTCTCTATAATACCTAATTTTTCACACTTCTTGGTGTTGTTAAGCCTGGTAATTCAGTACTAGAGAAATAATTAAGTTATTTTAATGTTGGATATTCTTTACGACTTTTACTCAGGTGTTCTAAGAATTGGCGACTTGTAAAGGAGTACATTTTACAGTAAGGTATCCATACTCAAGTATGGTTTTCAGGTACTCTTTACACATCTACATGGGAAAAATAGTGTATTAGGCCATATTATAGGTTTTAAACCAATGTCATTGTCATGACTCAATCATAATTTCTATGACAAAATATAAATATTTGTGCATGCGTGTCAATTGTAAAACATTTTTCGTGTTAACAATGTTTTAATGTTTTGTAATCAAGCAGACTGAAACTAAATTAAAGCAAAAACCCTGTAGTATGTGTGAAAATATACAAATATGTATTCAATATAAAATGTGACAATATTTTTTATATATAATTATATAAAATAAATATAAAACAAAAAAAATAAATGAAAGATGCACATACGATATACACAAATACGTACGTGAATATAGGTTTCTATTTAAATATATATAAATATTGGAAAGCAGGAGAGAATCCAAGAGCCTCTGAGACCAGTAGGTAGGCCACACCCTGGATGTATGACTAACCAATCACAGAAAGACACACACACACACACACGCACACACACACATTCATACTCTGACTCATACCCATGGGCAGTTTTACAGACTTTACAGACACTCAATTTTACAGACACTGGAAGAACATGCAAACTCCATCACAGAAAGACCCAGACTGGGCCTCAAACTTGACCGAATCCTTCAAACTGATGTTAACACCACTAACTTTGCAACAGGGTTTGATTCCAGAAAAACACAACCTGTTGATTCAGTGCTCACGTTTAACGCTTTGAACGCATGTCTGTTAAATGCATACACTTATGTGTAAACACGAGTCCCAAACACAACGCAAACATTATAAACAGCCATTACACACATCCTCACCTTACACAGCCGTTTGCCGCTCGTCATTCATGAATGCATCTTCCCAGCGGCGAAGCTTGTAAGGCGAGTCTAAGAGGTCAGACCGGCTTGATGGTGAAGCCCCTCGTGCTCGTCCTCTCTGACTGTGCTTGAGAAAGTGATTGAGCTGCTGATACGCATCATAAAGGGAAGAAGCGCACAGCTAATGTGGATGATCCTGTTTTCACAGAGTCAAAGCAAAGGAAAAACATGTCGTTGAGTGTGTGTATTGCTTTCCACTCCCGCTGGACACACCCAAAGAAAACCAAACCTGTCCATGTGTGAATTCAAATCTCACAAAGAGCCACGAGGCCTTTCTATTCAGGAAGCGACAAAAGCCGAGTAAACTTGTTCCATCGCTCTTTCAGCATCACTGATGTCACGTCACGAGGTCTCATCGCCTCTGACAGCTCCATCAAACGCAACTGCATTTTCATTCTGATTTGAATAGATTTTGAGTTCATTTAACAATGAATTGTGGTTTCCGATTCACTTTTTATTTGCAAATAAAAAAAAAAGTAGATGTTTTGACTTTTGATTAAACAATTATAGACTTGGGCTTGTTTGTCAAATACAGGTATCGTAATATTCAGATTTGTTCTGAGATTCATAATTTGGAGACACTGTATTGTAGATAAAGCAATTAGAAAGTATTGAAATATAGCTAGATGGATAGATGGATGGATGGATGGATGGATGGATGGATGGAAGGATAGCTAGATGAATGGATGGATAGGTGGGTGGGTGAATGGATGGATGAGTTGACAGACAGACAGATCTATATATATATATATATATATATAGATAGATAGATAGATAGATAGATAGATAGATAGATAGATAGATAGATAGATAGATAGATAGATAGATAGATAGATAGATAGATAGATAGATAGATAGATAGATACACAGTATGTAGTGTTGCAACCACAAGTCCCATCGGAAAACATCAGTCTGGAGTTTCGTCCTCATCTGTCAGAAGAGGAAACTTGTCTCGTACTGAATGTTCTCCGGGAGGTTTGTGGACCATCATGCAGTACAGAGAAGATCTTGGACATGAATTCCTCAGTACGTTTTTCAGCAAAGATGGCCCCCGTGTTTTGACAGAGGAGAGGCTTTATTGTGAGTGGACTGGTCAGACACACTGCATTAGGAACTTTACAAGCTGACTGCTCAGTTTACCTGAAAGGAAGGAGTCTCTGAGTTCAAGATCATCTGAGGCCATGCACGTCCAGGGAAAGACTGTGTTTGTGAATCCAATGGATCATTGTTTTTGGGCCGATGAAGATTGAGAAATTGTAGAGGGAGTTTAACGGTTTAGTGTGAATAAACCCACCTGCCGAGGACGGGGGGACGCAGGCGATGACAGAGCGCACACACTCCTGCTTCATCTGTCGAGGGCAAACAGCTGGAATCCACCAGCAACTTTAGAAAATTTGAACATTTGTTTTTCAATCCATAAAGACACAAAAATCTAAAATGATTGTTGATTTAAAAAAACTTAGATCTTCTTAAGAGCATTTGAATTTGATTAATATTTTCCATAATTGGTGAAAAAAGTTGTTTTTGAATAAATTGTTTTGATTATCAAATAGAATTATAAATATGTGTGTGTGTGTGTGTGTGTGTGTGTGTGTGTGTGTGTGTGTGTGTGTGGGTGTGTTCACGTGCAAACTGCTTCACTTGCTCTTCTTTTTGTATGTCGCTTTGGATAAAACATCTGCCAAATGACTGTAAAGTGTTGTGTGTGTGTGTGTTGTGTTGTGATGTTTGTGTAGATTAAGACATGCATAGGGTATATATATTTAAACTAAATGCTCAGAAATAAGCTATATTTTTTATATTTTAAACAGTATCATTACATTGAATACATCAATACAAATTTCATACACATTTAAAAAATAATGTATTTACACTTAGTGAACACGCTTAATCAGATTACTTCATATCTCTCGTCCAGACAGTGTATCAGACAGTCTGCACACACACAGAAGAAAATCCCGTATTCAACTTACAGTAACTTGTTGTTTTTCACTCTCAGCAACTCAAATTTTTACATTCACATGACTTTTGTTTCCCGCTTTGTTTAAGCCTAAAATTTCTAGGTCAGTTGCCAGTGTTTCGACAGTAACGTGTGGCGTCCCTCTCCAACCGTCGCCTTTGCTGGAATTGAAAATAAAAGGCGAGCTCGGAAGCGGAGACGTCCTCGTGCGTCGCGGGGCCTCCACGTGTCACTGTGAATTACAGGCCGTCATCTGAATTCCCTTCATTTCACTCATGCGCTTCAAACACGTCGCCTGTTTCGTCACGGTTGTGTGTTTAACTGAAAAGTTGGTGAGAAACTCTAAGTTTAAAAATGGAAATTAAAACATGTTGATGGACGCTTCTCAGATTGTCCTTACAAAACAGGTTAGTTTTGTGCGTTTATTCATGTTTACCTGCAAACTTCATCCCTTCCTCCACTTTTCTTCTCAGACATTTGTCCCCAGCCATCTGTCTGTCTGCTCCCCCGTCCCGACTGTCTGTGCTTTACACTATCTAATCAAACCGCAGCACTTTGTACCAGTACACACACACACACACACTGGAAGAAAAACACACACAGTAGTTTTAGTTTCACAAAAACTTTAGTTTTATATCAACTCTTAACAAGTGCTACAGATTCTAAACACATTTTTGTTCGGCAGAAAAGTATGAAAATACTGTACATTTTGCAGTAGTGTAAATAGGCTTTAACTCACACACAACACACACACACACACACACACACACACACACACATGCACACACTCACGCACACAGCAGCACAAATAAGTTCATTCTCAGTGCAGCATCATTGAAAACTCAAGATCTTTTTTTTTGTTTACATCACCAACGGCAACAAAGTAAGAAAGTCTTTTTGGAGTGTTTCAAAGCCACACACACAATCACCCAATTCATCCATTAATACAGTAGAATACACAAACCATGTGTGTTATTTACAGACATTTAGCAATATGTTCTTCAGGGTCCATTAGATAATTTTATCAACATATAGTCTTTGTTTTTTTCTCGCTTTCTCTCTTTTTCTTCGGCAGAGCTTGAGACGGACCAGCCGCCTGAAGGTTCCTCCTATCCCAAACGCAACTTCTCTTTTCATTCCCGTCGTTTCACGCCATCACACTTTGGTGGCGAGTGACTGCACCTCGGACTTTTGGGTCTGGGCACTAAGGGTGGAGGACATGGAGCTCATGTGTCCATGCATGGCCTTCTTCAGGTTCAGGAGACACAGGCACTGGGAGCGGAACCGGAGGTCGAAGAAGGCGTAGAGGAAGGGGTTGAGGCAGCTGTTGACGTAGGCCAGGCAGGTGGCATACGGATGAGCCAGAAGCAAAAAGTGAAGGAAGCCACATGAGCTCGGGGCCAGATCCAGGTAGGACAGGGCGTCCATGCTCTTCAGGACGTGGAACGGCGTCCAGCAGAACGCGAAGACCACCACCAGCGTGGTGATGATCTTCAGCAGCCGCCGCTTCTTCTGGTCCTCCTTGCGCAGGTGGCTGAAGTGACGGGTGACGGTGCAGCCGATGAAGCAGTAGCAGACGGTCATGGCCAGGAAGGGCAGGAGGAAGCCCAGCGCCGAGGAGGACAGGCTCAAGCCGGCGATCCAGAGGGACTCGTGGTCCTGGTTGAGAGTGACCAGGCTGAAGTCCATGGCGCAGGTGGTGCGGTTGCTCCCGGCGTCGTCCACCGTGGTGCGGAACAGCAGGGTGGGCACGGCCAGCAGGCACGACAGGAACCAGATGGCACCCAGAGACGCCAGCATGGTGGCACGAGAGCGGAGACGGCCGCTGGACAGGGAGTGGACGATGGCCAGATAGCGGTCGAAGCTCAAGCAGGTCAGGCAGAAGACGCTGGCGTACATGTTGACCAGCACCACGTAGCTGCTGATTTTACACAGAGCCACGCCGAAGGGCCAGTGGTAGCCCAGCGCGGTGTAGACGGCCCACAGCGGCAGCGTCACCACGAACGTCAGGTCCGCGAGCGCCAGGTTGCCGATGTAAATGTCCGCGGCGCGACGCTTGGACTTGGCGCGCCAGACGGTGAAGATAACCACTCCGTTCCCGGACAGCCCCAGGATGAAGATCAGCATGTACAGCACCGGGATGAGGGAGTAGGACGGCTCCCACTCAGAGTAGTCGCACCCGGTCTCGTTGTCTTCGTAGTAATCGTACGCGTCCGTGTATTCCGACGTCGGCTCCATTTGGTGGCGATGCGCTGGTTCCGTTAATCTATCCAGTTGTTATCATTTAGCTTTCTACGAGACGAATGAACGTTTTGTCTTAAAAAACACGAATCAGACAAAACGGGGATAAAATTGTTCGGGAGAAATGAACGGCAGAAAGTTTCTCTGACTGGGAACAGAGCGAGCGCGTCTGAGCGCGGATGAGAAGATCCTGTCTTTATAAACCCCGGACTTCTCACCCCTCCCTCCCTCCCTCCCTCCCTCCCTCTGCACCCCTATCGGACTTCTTATCTTCACTAAACCTCAGCCCCCCATGCGTCTCTCGCTCTCTCCTCTCTCGTCTCTCCTCTGCTCTCTTTCTCTAAGTATACTATGCATTCTCTCTCTCTTCCTCTCCACCTCTCTTCTGCTCTCTTTCTCTCCTCTCTCTTTCTCTCTCTTCTCTCGCATTATCTCTCATTCCTCTCTCTCTCTCTCTCTCTCTCTCTCCTCTCTCTCTCTCCTCTCTTCTCTCTCTCTCTTCTCTCCTCTCTCTCTATCTCTCCTCTCTCTCTCTCTCTCTCTCTACTCTCTCTCTCTCTCTCACCACACAACCATACAACACCACACACACGCACACGGTCCATCAATCAGAACTAGGCGAGCGTGTCAACAAAGTTGGCTTGACTCTTGTTTTTCTTCTTAATGAAACAGTAATGACTCGCTCGTTTTTCTTTTTAATATTTGGCTTCATTGAATTTTTATGACGTTGTTTATTTTGCGTTTCAACGACACACGCACGCTGGTCGTTTGTTTTACGTGACGTTATTTGCTTTTGTGGGAATTGGTCATTCACGAAACCACGCGGAGTAAAAATTAGACGGATTGTTAATCGCTTTTGGCAAGTCGTGCAAAGACGTTTGTAATAAATTCTTGTACATGTTCACTGGATTCAGGACATAATAAAGTTAAACACACCTTAACATGTTTCTGCAGATCCTTGGTGAAACCAGAGCTGGACCAAATGAAAATGTAAAGCAGGCGTTGCTCTGTGATTTCCTCTCACTCAAACATTACATCAGGGTGACATTATTCACTTCAAACACACACATTACACTCCAACACATCGCTGCAGTCTCCTTAATAAACACACGATCACACACATTATAATGCTTCTTAAACGAAATAACGTCTCTATTGAACGTCATCAAAATACAAGTCGCACGTGCATCTATTTACAGTAATTAATGGTTTGTAATCGGTTGTTTTTATTTGATACTTTCAACATGAATATTTCATTCAAAAATGCGTTTCGATATATTTAATTCCTCCTTAATTTAAGCGTTCTGCGCTGACCAGGTCGTAAAGCGCTCTGATCCCGTTACAGGTCAGCCGAGAATCTGGATATGTGTGAATGTAATTCTCACTTTCTAGCATTTATTTGCATGATAATAGTGCTCGTGAGCTCGCAAAACAAACAAAAAACAAAAGGAAACGACACATCGGAGTTTAAAGAGTTTCTAAAAGTCGCGCGCTGTTCACGAGTTACACCCAGTTTGCAAAACCCGAAAAGGCAAATACGGCATTAGATGAATAAAAGTCAATTTACATTCAAACAACGAGGAAAACGAAAATAATGCAAGTGCAAATTATTCGAGAGAGAACTGCATTTCATGTGTGTTTTTTGCATGATTCTTATCATCAGTCCAAGCCTGTTTATTTGCCGTATAACTGCATCTTACGCGCACGCGCAACAGGATCAGTCTGAACCAAAATCTCTTTATTTCAAAGCAGTGCGAGTGTCGCTGATGCGATCAAACATTAATCAATTGTGACTTATATTTGCTAAACAATCTTGTTAAATTAAAATGTCGCTAAATTTAAACAATTTAAACGTTTACTTTGACTTTTAAATGTACGAAATATGCAAATTAGAGTGTTTACGCTTCAGATTAGAGCAAAAATGTGTGAAAATGGACACTTAAATGACAAATTATTTATTAAACGCTTATTTCTGTTCTAAATCAGCTCATTGATCTCGTAAATGGTTAAATACCACGAAAAACGTATACGTACCTCAAATTACAAATAATCAAACAAAACCTTTAGAGCAAATCGTAATTTAGTACCCAAACATGTCTTAAATGGTATTACGCGATACATTGTACATTCACTGCTCAGCTGATAACATATCAAAGTCAAGAGTAATCCTAATAAATTGTTTCACGCTATCACTCTGCAAATATTTAAGGACAAATATATGTTGTTTTATCGGCTAAAGTTTTATCTTCGAGTGCTGAAATGTTGCGTGCTGCCATTAATTAAATCATTCCAAAGTCTTGGATGAAGTCAGTGAGAAGTTCATGCTGTGCATGGAGGCGGCTGGGTTGCTCTCTGTGCCCCCATAATCTTCTGCCCTGCCCCTCTGTCTGCCCCTCACCCCTTCCTCTGCATGTTGTTTTTCTTGGACTTCAGCGCTTCATATCGGGAGAAGCTGAAACACTCACACACCCAAGCAGACGCTCTGGCAAAAACAACAGACAGCTTCCTGCTTAAATTGGGCTCGCGGGCATATGAGGGCGACTGCCCCCTGGTGGATCTCTGCCCACATGACATGCTAAAAATATGCTTGTGCTAATATCATATAGATTTTAGTTGGCCTGCATTGCTGATGTTGGACAGTGATAATCCAGCACACAGACTCCGGGGTCAGTGATAGCCGAGCTTCTGGCTTCTTCAGACACACAGCAATCTATCACGACGGCCACTATCTAACGCACTGCTGAGAGGTGCGGACGCCTGCTGCTTTAATAGATCCTTTAGATAAATAAATAAATCCACACGTTTAAAATATAAAAGAAATGCTGATAAGAAGCAGATGGCCAGATTAGTCATACGACTTTCAAGCCCACGGACAAACACACAGCACACACCTCTAATAGCGAGATTAAGCAGATGAAGACGGCGATCTGGAGCGAAGGGTCTTTTGTTGAAGCAAATCAAGCTTTTTCAGTGAAAGCTTTGTTTGAGAGTGATTGATTCACATTTTTTATCACCCTGATAATATTAGGCTGACGTCTGAGGCCGGGGTCAAAGGTCAGGAGTCAACCTTCAGAGAGCCGCTTATTAACAGAACGAATGGCTGCATTTCTGCATTCTTGGTTAAATCAAACGTAGAATTCAATTAAAATATTGACCGTGCACTTTCATAATTTGTATAATGTAATTATAGTGCACCAATATGTTCCTGTGCACCTTATGATTGCATCCTTCTACATCATGCTTAATCAATACACGCATAAAAAAAGATCTACTATTTTTATTATGCAATTACGCCGCCTGGGACAGTCACTCCGAGGCTTCTTTAGGATGTTTTCATCGTTTATCCGCCAGCGTAAGGAAGTCGGACCACACAAGAAACAGCAACACCATCTTACAGCAGCTGTGTTGTCTTTCGCCTCTTGTCCAGCTGAATGAAGCACTGCTAATGGGCAGGTTAGCGTGGTCTGCCATTCACACGTGGCACACACAGAGAGTAGCTGATATATCAGAGTGGGGTCTCACCATTGGCAAAGCCAATTCCCCACCCTACCCCAACAACACTGACCTTCATCACCATTCTAACCAAAATGTTAGTGGCTGTTGGTAATGGCAAGGCTGTCTACTGCTGCGGGTTTGTGTGTCTACTGTGTGTGTAATTTCTCTAAATGGTTAAAAGCAGAGCAAAATTTTAATGCTAAATTTATTAGCCTCAGAAAATCCATATTTACCCTCAAAGGTCATTAGGCCCAGAAAAAGGTCCCCACAAGTGACCATAGAACCCCACTTTACTATAAAAACCCTATATTTTGGGTTCCACTTTGCCGTAAATGTCAGAAACACACACACACACACACACACACACACACACACACACACAAGCGCGATCTAAGCGCTACAGGAGGTGTGTGAGCTGTAATTTGGGGCTTGTTTGAAGTTTACAGCTGTCGGGCTCCTCACACATCAGATCGGATATCACGGCTTGATTTTGAACCATCAATCCCCGCAAATCACGAATGGTGTGTTTGCGTATCCTCATCAGAGCATGTAGTGGTGTAACGTGTACTTGAGTAAATAGACTAAGCTGTTTTACTTAAGTATTTTGGGCTACTTTGTTCTTGTACTGAGTATCAAATATATAAGCAACTTTTACTCTCTAATTGACTGCGCTTTTGATTGAGTAAATGTGTTTTTACTTCACTACATTTAAATGAACACTTACTGTTATTCGTTACGTTGTAATTGTGTGCAACAATTCAGAATCTTTTTCTACCGTGGTTAATTTTTGGTTGGATAAGGTGATATTGCCATCTGCAGGATGCCAAAGGTACTATATTTATGAGCAAAATCACGTGAACGTGAATTAGCGATTTCACTTTTTTGCACATTTGAGTTTGACAGAGTCTGACTTTTGGTTCTTTTTTAATCTAGAACCTTTTTTTAACCTAGCCTGTTCTGCCATTTAAAATTTCATTTCAAAATAACAAACAAAACCTCATAAATAAAGAGTTTCTTGCTTTTTACATTTTAAGTCTAAATTCAGTATGAGTAAAAGTTATTTTTAAACCGGACACACGACTTTTACTCAAGTCTTCTTGAAATTGGTGACTAATGGAGTAATTTTTACAGTAAGGTCTCCAAACTTTTTCTGAGAGAATGAAGAGCAGCAGTGACTTTCAAGAAGCTTGCTACTTACTTCAGGGATCCTCAAACTAAGCTCTCCAGCTTTGTGTATTGTAGTTGGCTTCTCTTGCTGTTAAACAGAGTCGGCAGTGTAGTGCGGACATGCTAAAGACAGAGAAATCTCCCACAGACGATCTCACACCCCAGCGCCGCTCGACACCCCTCTCCTCTCACGGCACATCAGCATTTTACTGTTGACTTAGGCCTGTGAAGCCACTCGTGGTGATCAGGACGATCGGACGGGAAGGTCAGCCGGGTTGAAATTCCATGGATCTTCCTCCGTTGACCTTCAATTAATCAGGGTGGAGGACACCGGCACGTTTTCTTGTCGGATGTGTGTTTAATCCTCCTCTTAAGCGGTCTGTTGTTCTCTTCCTCCGGGACGGACCGGCCCACTTGATGAGGCTGCGGGCCGCGCTCTGACTCTTTGACTCTTTAACCCGAGACTGATGGGACAGATAACACATACTCACCTGGACGCCTCCTTTCAGCTTCCGCCTCGTAAATCTCCTTCCTAATGAAAAGGCTGTTGAGCAGTGTGTTCTTTACAGGTTAATATGTGCAGCCAAGTTTTAAGTTATTGTCTTTTGTGAAGCGAGCTATTGAAGTTTGACATACACTTAAGGTGATTATCTTTGGATGTTATTATTATTAGTATTGTTATTTAGATTTTTAATGTATAGTTTTTTGGTCTTGTCAGCAAAATTTTACTTATCGTGTCTTCATACGTTCTTTTTTATTTCAGAAATTTCAGCAACATTACTGCTGAATTTACTTATAACATTCTTACATCATTGTCAATTTTTGCAATACTTTACTAGATTTGCCTTATTTCTAATATGTTGTTCTTTGACAAGATGTGATTTTTATCAGTACGTATTATATACTTTATAGTATCTTTTTTTTTATTTAGTGTTTTTGTATATATTGTCTTTTTACCTTAGTGCTGATTTTACCTTGTATAGCATTCTTCCTTTATTCTAAATGATTAATATGTAAATAATATGCTTTTCTGTTATTTATCCATTCTGTTTTTTTTTTGCTCAAGATAAACTATTCTCTATTCTTAATATTCTTTACTTCTAGTTGCATTTACATACCATCGTCCTCCTTTTATTTATTTTTTTTGTTTGTTTTAGTCATTTCTAGTTAATTTATCTCATTTAGTACGTCAATTTCTCAGGTATGCATTTCTACTGTAAAATGCATTATTTTACTTTTGTTTTTTTATTTTATTTTTTTTAGTTATGCTGCTGGAAATATTTCTGCACATTTCAGCAAAATTATGAATCAATGACCAGGCCGGGGTTGAGTACTACAGTACGACACAGGAACACACAAATGGCACCGTTTCCTGAGGATGACAAAAAGTAAAATTATGGCTCATAAATAGTTCATTCTCAGTGGACACACTCATCTGTGATTTACGATCATACTCAGCTCAGATGCACCTGTGTGTGTGTGTGTGTGTGTATCCGAAAGACTTGCTAAAAACCCATTACAGTAATCTACACACAAAAAAAAACACACAAAAAACAAAACTGCATAAATTATACAACACTTGTGAAAACACAAACGCTCCAATTAAAAGCAAGCTCCCAAATTAAAACTATATTAGTTTATTTCACAAGTATTGTTCACTAAATTGTTCACTATTGGAATTAGGAACAAACAAGGGTCTGCAAGGTGTTTCCCCTCATGAGGGTTTAGTGACTTTTGACTTTTCCTTTAACCCTTGACCTCTGACACTACAATGGGTAAAGCAACCAGTAAAGCAAAAAAGCTCAGAATAATAAAGTGTGTGTGTGTGCGCGTGTGTGTGTGTGTGTGTGTGTGTGTGTGTGTCAGATAGAGGTCCAACATTAAGACCTTCTGATGTGTTAAAAAGTTGTCATGTTGTCAAAATGCATCTTTCATATTTACCAATTTAGAGAATAAATAAAACATAAACACAATTAATTTATAATACAAAATAATACAAAAATTATTTGTAATTGCTTTCCACATTTTGGCTCATCTGTAATTTCTTTAAAATGTGTTGAGAATTTCTTTTTTCTTTTTTTTACCACTAGCAATTTTTATAAAATGTCAAATATAACCAGTGTTGCTTGACTACAGCACTGTATCTGAACGAACAGGAAACAGCTTCTTTAATCATTTGCATAAGCAGAAATAATTGTGGAACCCTGGTGCTGGGGAGAGATGATGACAGAGAGAGGAAGAGGAGGAGGAAACAGGAGTGAAAACATCAAGAGAAAAACAAAGAGAAGAGGAAAAGCAGAAGGTGATGAGACGCCGGGAATATATAATGAAGAGAATCAGAAAAGAAAAAAAATTGAACCATAAAGCACCAATACAGCAGCCACACACACACACACGCCCATGTACATGCGCAAACACTGACGCGCATTCACACCGATGCCCTTTTTAAACAGGGATAAAGTGTACGTGCTATCTGGTTACCTCTTTTCCTGGGGGTCCGTGAGGAATGTGCCCACATCTGGACCCAAATCCTGAAGAAAACAAAAGCTTTTTCGCAGCTTTACCTAACACACTCTAATTCACGCACACACACGCACACACAAACACACACACACACACACACACACTCACTATTTCTTTTACACAAATTCACTTATGCACACTAATACACACACCCACACACACACACACACACACACACACACACGCACAATCTTAATTCTGGGAATTTATTCCGACCACGTAGAATAAACACCCAACTGGGTTAGAGTTACAGCTGCTTAGTGTAATTTAACTCTTTGCTCAAAACTTCACTGCGGTTTTTAGACGATCTGAAATTTTTTTTTACATTTTCCCTAAATGATCAAGCCAAATACAGTTTCAATGGACTTTCCTGAAAATTGGAATATGGTTCCAACGTATAAAATCCTCTAAAAATCCCAAAGATGCCCAGAAATATATGAACTGGCCTGACAGTAAGACCTAGTCATCAGCGCTTACGTAACATACCAGTTATAATACAAATTCAAAGAGCCAGAACTGCCTCATATGTTGCATGGGTTAAAAAAAGATGGATAATCTTAGATGGATTCTATCATGTAGTCGCAAGTTGAAGATCAATATGCTACCGTATACTAAACACTTGCTTGCCATTTTGTGCACGTTATTTAAAAAAAAAAAACATGCTTTCTCTGAAAAAGGATTAGTTTGTTGCTGCAAAACCACAGTAATAACGTATTGTCTATGAATGGTGTAATAAATGATGCTTTAATGATGCTGTATTAGACGTTTTACAAATGTATTTGCTAGGACTCGTTTACCATGTTATTTTTACGTTTTGATTTACCTTGTAAAAATGCAACAATAAAATAACTGATTTATGAAATAACTGCCATGAATCAATGTATAAAATATAATTATAAATCAACGTATGAACCCCCAAAAAACCACAAAAGATTAGACTGAATCCACCACGTAGCAAACAGTGGGGAAACAAACACTTTTTTATAAATAAAAAAACAGTCATTCATCTAAAAACTAATTTACTGCTTAGTATTTTAAAATATAAATCAGTGGATTTTTTTTACAATGCTGACGTGTATTTGCAGAGGAAAAGGTGCTTCATAACTTTGAACTGTTCACACCAAATATTTTCTTAAAGTGTGTGTGTGTGTGTGTGTGTGTGTGTGTGTGTGTGGGTGTGGGCTACTCACGAGCCCCTTAAGGGTTGTTTAGGTTGCGAACCACCATTGTTTTCACATTCTGTTTTAAACCTTTTTAGCCATATGGTTTACAGTGACCCATATGTGGCTGTTATTGAGCAGCCACATGCATTTAAACTTGTGTATGAGTGTGTTTTGTCAGACCCCCATAGTGGCGTCCCACTGAGATGCAGAGCTTTCGCAGTTTGACTGACAGGTGGATTTAAACACCCAGGACCCTGTTTAAGTAGAAAGCTGCGTTTGTAGCTGTACTGTGTGTGTGTGTGTGTGTGTGTGTGTGTGTGTGTGTGTGTGTGTGTGTGTGTGTGTGTGTTGTGAAAATGGTTTCTTACTAATTCCACATAGATATTTATAGTGTAGCGACAGCACTGAATGTTTGTGTCTTTCTCTGTGATTGGTTGGCAATTGAAGGTGTGTCCCGATTTCAGGCCCAGAGCTGCTGGGATTGGCTCCAGCTCCTCACAACCCTGAAATGGAAATGCAGTTCAGATAACCCATAGATTGATGAATACAATTATTATGCAAAATTGTTGAAAAGTTTAAAGATCCATCACCACAATTTTCAGACTATAAGCCGCGTTTAAAAAAACGGACTGAAGGCCTTATACAGTACTCTTGAAAAATGACTTATGGGCAATGGATCATGATGTAGTTGGTTGGTGCATCTTATCATCCGGTGTGAGTTATAGTCTAAAAAATGTGGTTGATGACTGTGAAATAAACACTCCGTCTGCTGTCAACTGGTTCTGGTGTGTGTTAGTGTTAGTGTGGATTTGAGGTGACTCCGTGTGTGAGGTGCAGAGGAGTAAAGAGTACCTGAAAAGCAAATTAGTAAAAGTACCTTACTGTAAAAATTACCAAGCAACATTACAGGAAGTCACCAATTCCAGGAAGACTTAGTCATAAAGTAAAAGTCATAAAGTATGCAATTTTAAAAGACTTTAAATATTGTTCTCTTACAATAGACTCAAAAAATACTCAAAATGTTCTATTTTTGTGGGGTTTTTCTTGTATAGAAATTGTATTTAACGCCTCAATGTTTTAAAATGGCAGAGCAAAATAGATAAAAAGAACAAGTCAGTCTCAATCAAACTCAAATGGGCAAAAAATGCAACCGCTAATTCATGTTCATGTGATTTCCAGCTCATAAATAACATCAAGCACCTTCAGCATCCTGCAGATGGCGATATCACCTCTTCCACCCGAGAAATTACCCATGGTAAAGTGATGCAGACTTGTCGCACACAATCACAATCAAACACTTCAATCAGAAATGTAATAGTAATAGTAGCTTATATTTCTGATACTCAGTACAAATACAGAGTAGCCAAAAATACTTGAGTAAAGTAACGAAGGCCACTTGTGGTCCCGGTGTGGTGGAATTGTCAAGCACGTGTGTGTGTGTGTTGTTGAAGGTCTAGCGCTCAGCTTGCTTTCCACCAAACACAATAAACTATCCATCAGCGTCTAGTAGCTGTATTTATACTATAAGGTGCTACACACTGTACGTATCTCCACATGCTTGTACTCATCCCAGCAATCAGAAACAATCACGAAAGGACACCAGTCGCTTTCCTTTAGAGCAGGGGTGTCAAACATACGGCCCGCGGGCCGGATACGGCCCGCAAGTAGGTTTGATCAGGCCCGCCGAATTGTTTGGAAAAAAAAAAAAAAAAAAAAAATTTGCTGCAATTCATTGATTGCGTTTCCATCGGAGTAGAACGCTGCAACACTGAGACGGACAGAATCGTGTTAAGAACGGAAAACAGGTGTTATCCGCTACCTATCTGCTACAACCTCATTAATCAAAATGTTCCAAACGGAGAAAGATAGATAGTGTAAATGCAAACAGTATTTAAGGCTTAAATACTGTTTGCATTTAAATATTGCATGTTTCATTTATGAAGTTTACGAATGTGACTTTCTTCATTGCACATTTAATATCACTCTCCTTACTTTGTAAGGTGTATGCAGGGATTTAATTTATATTTTATATAAGTGGTTTAAAATTCAGTTCTTTAAAAGTCTCAAGTGCAATACTATATTTTTCATTACCAATTTAAGATGTGTGCCTTTGTACAATCAGTGGGATAAGTTGCAATGCCTAAATGTGGATGATAAAGGTAAATTGCACATTTGTAAGGATTTAAGAGGAAATTCTTGGAATGTTTTGTAAAAGCATAGTTCATTAAAATTCAATATGTTTTTAATGTTCTTGTGATTCTTTACACCAAAACAAAGAAAATACATGATATTTTTTATATTTAATGCAGAGTATGGTATAATTTTAATGGTCCGGCCCGCCTGACATCTCCTTAGGTCTTATGTGGCCCGCTATGTGAAATGAGTTTGACACCCCTGCTTTAGAGTCTTTTCAGATTTTTCCTCGACACCACTTGTTATTTCCTTCATATCTAAAATAGAGTTGAGCGCTGTTTAGTCTAATTTCTTCACAACAGCTGATATTCTAGTATTGCATTCTGTATTTTTAGAGGCTCATTAAAGCCGGGCCTCGGATCAGCTCCATATTTAAAAATGCAGGAGAGATAATGATGGAGACATGTGCTTTTGATTTATTTTATGATTTTAAAGGAAAGAAACAGAATTGTACTGTGACGACTATCGTTACTGTAATTTTCGGACTGTAAGATGCATCGAATTATAAAGCACAATTATTAAACATCTATTTTCCAATTTCCAAGGCACATACATTTTTTTATTGTAAGTAGCACTGTCCATTTTTAAAAATGTAAAATATTTTAATATTTATAATATATATGATTCATATAATATACATGATTCGGTAGTTACAAAATACGGTTAAAAAAAGCCAATCGTGAAATGTCAAGAACAATTAACAGGGGTTTGATGTTTTTATTAAAACAGAAACAACTTTAAAATCAACCCTTTGGTTTAATTCTTTATTAAGAACGTGAAATAACTCCTAAGAGACCAATTTTTCAAAACCTAAGAGACCATAAAAAACAAATTGAAAAAAAATGTGCGGTCAACGCAAGGCTATTGTTGGACACTTTGGAAGCTAAAGTTGTCCGGGGCAGGACTTTAGACAGACTGGTGTGTTTGCGTGTCTGGTCCGCACTGACAGACGGCCATTTAATGATGGCATGTGGCTCAGAGCCAATGTCAGAGCCATGTGTGTCTCATACGCACTTAAATAACAAGCTCAATGGTCAGTGTGGGAAAATATTTGCACTTGGTTGATGGCTGCTTTCTTTAGATGCAGAGGTTGGCTCGGTCCTGACCAGAGAATTTGACGAATAATAGATTTAGATTTTTAAAAATGATTTTTGAGAGAGAATGACTCCTGCCCACATAAACATAAAGCAAACACAGACTTTCATCTGCTCAACGCAAATAGCATTTCTTTTTCAATTCTACTGAGGATGCTATTTTCGAACAGTTCCAGGAACCTTACATACATATTATAAACAGTTTTTTTTCTGGGTCACAGGGAGATTTAGCCAATCACAGAAACTCTGGGTCTAATGGCGGACACACCTTTTTTGGCAACCAATCACAGAACAGGATACACACACATCTACAAGCAATTGTTCAATTTCCATGCTTATATATTTATTGATTACAATAATTACTTACAACTTAAGATTAATATTCGCACTATTATGATCTCAGATGTTCATCTTACTTTAGTCAACGTCTTTAGCTCGTATCAGCGTAAAACGAATCACTTTCAAAATTCAGGTAAAAAGTTAATTGTTTTAACATTTTAGGAAATACTAAAATGTTTTCCTCAACTTATTTGCGGTTAAACTGCAATTAAGATGCAGTTAAAGATCAACTGTGGGACTAATAAAGGCATTTCTTTTTTTTTTTTTTTTTTTTGCAGGATTGCAGGACATGCGCCATTGTATTGATGATCACAAAAGACAAAAGAGGGCTGGTTAATTGTTTTAACGAACCAAACACATGCAGAATGAATTTGGCAACTACATTGATTTTGATCTTGATTTTGGCATTTAAACGTAATATTGCTTAAAGACACACTTTGGAAAGTCCCTAAAATTGACAATACACAAACCTGCGTGTTTAAAATCGTGGTGTGTTAACAAAGGATGAGCAGACGACATGGCTTCCCGTGGGCAATCTGGTGTGTTTGTGTCTGTGTGGCTTTGTTCGCTGTTGTGTGCTTTATGCTCTGTAATCCAAGTAAGCATTTAATGGTCCATGACTAGGCCTG
>CM051498.1:18661600-18674100 GCA_028031935.1 Paedocypris micromegethes | reverse complement strand
GTGCAAGTAATACATTTTTATGTGACGTTTCAGCTCTTTCAGTACGTACATCAATAACTAGAAAAGCTAATAATTACATCAAATCAACTGTATAACATAATTATTTTGAAAAACAAAATCATTAGTACTTGTATGTTTTTTCACATATACTGAGTTTTTCGCCATCTCTTATTTCAAGACTGTGGCAATGAAAGATACTGTTTAAATATATTTAGAAACAAACTAATAAGTAATAATTGAATTCTTTACGCTTTAACGTTTGTTCAATTATTTGAAATGTAAAAATAAGTCTGCATTAAAGATGATCTCCAGACATGCTGAAAAATTAGTTTGAGGCTTACAAATGTGAATATGTGTGTCTCACGTGTTGCTTTAATTAGCTGTATGTATTATAAATAAAGAGAAATTTCTCCTATCATCACTCGTTCGTCCTTGTTCCCGCGCTGATGAAAGAAGATTAGAAGTGTTTCACACACCCAGGAAGCTCTAATACTCTTCTTTTACATCGTCCGCTCACCGTAATTAAAGGAGATGTCTTTTCTCAAACACAGCAACACGACTCTACTGTTTCTGGCATTCAGGCACAAATAATTACTATTATTTCAAATGTGAATAATAAGGTTAATCCTTATAATGAATTTAGTGAATTTAGCTTTTACTGTCGATCTAATGGATTTATTTAATTTATGTGATTCTCCATATAGTTTTGGAGGGCTTAGTGTGCAGAAACGCTACCATATTTTTTTAACTCTTAAATTAATTAATTTTGTTGTCATATATTGTCACATTGTGTAAATACATTTAAGTTGCTCCTTTGTTGTTCCTTTTGATTTGATAAAAATAAATTGTGATTAAATTCGAAAGTACATGTATGATAAAATGTAACTTTTGTAATTGTTCCTGTTTATTGTTCTTGAGGAACAGGATTCAACATAAAAACATAAGTCAGTCAGTCAGTCAGTCATCTTCTACCGCTTCATCCTTTACAGGGTCGCGGGGAGCTGGCGCCTATCTCAGCGTCTTAGGGCCAGAGGCAGGATACACACTCTGGATTGGTGTCCAACCATTCGCAGAGCGGGACACACAGACAAACACATTCACACACTCACTCATACCTATGTGGTCAATTTTCCAATTCCAATTAGCCTGAAGCGCATGTTTTTGGACTGTGGGAGGAAACCGGAGAACCCGGAGGAAACCCACGCAAACACGGGGAGAACATGCAAACTCCACACAGAACGGCCCCGACCGGCCTTGAACTCACACCTCAAATGTCAAACGGAACCATCTTGCTGTGAGGCGACAAAAAACATAAGTTTAAAAAAAAACATAAGTTTAAAAAAAAATTTATGCATAGAATTAATTAGTTCAGGTGATATCAATTAAAAAGGTCGCAAATAATAATTTCAGCCAAAACAACAAATATAAAATTATTCTTTCTAAAAGAGATTATTTTTTGTATGAAGTCTCTAAAATTATAATTTGTTAGTCAGAAAGAACAACAGTGGCAATCAACAACAAACAAAACCGGAAAGCAAAAGAATCTGTGGCGAGAAAACAATTCATTAAAAGCTTTTGTAAAAACTTTACAATTTTCGTTATTACAATTTGTCCAACAATAATCTGGCAAAAAGGACAAAAATCTGGATAGCAACAGCGTTAACCATATACGAAATAAAGAGTCTTTTTTTAAAAGGTCAAGAAAGAGAAAACTAGAAAAAGACTCTCATTTTTTTGGTTTTCTAAGTCTTCCGTGGAGTGTTCTCCTAAGAGCTGGTTGATCTCTTTCTGGGGTGGTGGGTTCTCTATGACATCACAGATCTGGCTCGCTGCCATGACAACATCTGCACTAACCTGAACATCCAACTTGAGTTACTCTCACGGCTACAAACTAGTTCCCGCACACACATAATTGTGTAAATTATCTTGCCACGGTTCGGGCCCTTCAGCTTCACGCAGAAGTGTGTGATGGGATTTCTCCTCCGGGGGAAAGAGACGCATGAGGCGACCTCCAACTGACAGATTTAAACTTGTGTGTGTGTGCGTGTGAAATAGAGGGAGAGCTAATGAGAGAATGGAGGAGAGGGAAAAGGAAAACACTGAGAGAGAGCAGAGAGAGACAAAAAGAGAGTGAGAGATAAAAGTGTGCAAAATAAGATAGAAAGCGAGAAAGTAAGAAATTGAGTGTATGTTTGAAAGAGAGACAACGATGAAAGAAGGAAAAAATGGAAGGGAAGAGAGAAAGAAAGAAAGAAAAAAAGAATTAAAGAAAGAACAAAAAATAGAAAAACAGAAAGAAGAGTGTGAGAGAGTGAATGAGAGAGAAAGTGAAGAAGAGAGGTAAGGAGAGAAGAGAAAGAGAGAGAGAGAAAACACGTGAGAGAGATGGTGAGAGAAAGAAAGAAAGAAAGAAAGTAACATAGAGATGGGGCGATGGGCGAGAGAGAGAGAGAGAGAGAGAGAGAGAGAGGGAGGGAGGGAGGGAGAGAGAGAGAGATAAAGAGAGATGAGGGGTCACTGGCATATGCCTGTAATTAGTTTCAAAAACAGTATCATGTTGTAGAGAGAATCTAATAATAAAGGAGCGACTATGAGGGAGACACCTGTGGACACATATAGAATCACAATGAAATTATCAAGCCAATCAGAGCATCTGCCAAACAAACAACAAAAAAACGTGGGAAGAGTGAGAGACGGATGCTGACAGGAAGCACCTTCACCTCTTCACATTCATCCAGACTTCTCTGCCAAATCATTTTGGGACTTTCCTTACACCACTCATGAACAGGATTTTGCCAAATATGTATATGTACTGTATATGGAAAAATAAACACCATAAATCTTGTGTCTCTTTATTGTGTCTAAAATAATACACAATATTAATTTACTAATATTTAAAGATTATGCATGTAGTTATATATAAGTCTTAAATCTGAGACATATACAGGCAAAGCGCAAGTAACAATAAAAATACTATCAAAAGCATATTTTCAATATGCATATTTAAATCATATTATGTAGTGTATATTACAAAAATAGGGCAAAGCACAATAAAGTCTTAGCAAACCCCAAAAAAGCATTCTAAACTCACATTGTTACGCAAAAATAAACGTAATGAATAAAATAAATATATTGAGAATATATAATAAGCATATAAAGGAATTCAAAGATAATATACATATAAACCACAAACTCTAAATCCTTAATCCTAATCCATTAAGGCCTTAATGTATGAAACACACCCTGGATTGGTGGCCATCCAATCACAGAGCGGGACACACACATTCACTCACACTCACACCTATCGTCAATTTTTCAACACTTGTTTTTTTTTTCTGTGAGAGAAAATCGGAGACCTGGATGAAACCCATGCAAGCTCAAGGAGGACATACAAACTCCGCACAGAAAGACATTTAGAAAATGCTGCATAGTCAAAGAAACACCTGTATTAGGCTCCACCCAAGACTCCGCCCACTAAGACTTTACATTACATTTATTTGACTCACTAACTTTGACTGGTAGTTGAATTCCAGCTCTCTCTGATCCCTGATCATCCTCGTAAGTTTTCTGCAAGGCTCCTCCATCCAAACTGAGAATATCCGACGATTCTGCACACACACTAACCTTTCGTTAGTAACCGAGACTGGAATTCTGAGACAATCTAGTCGTGGTCTTCCTCAGTGTACTTCATCAGACTCATCAGACTTCTGAACCACACTTGGGATGTGGAGATGATGTGGATCTCCAGCAGCGAAGCTTCACACGACTCTTCTGCTTTGCTAAACTGGTTCATGACTTCATGCAGTCGACAGTTTAAGTTGTTCCACTTTAGTTTCTAGATCTATTTGTTTCTACCAAGGTTGGCTAAACTTGGCGCTCTGGTGGTGTCAACTAAAGTACTTGAGTAAATGGACTTTGTCACTTTACTTACGTATGTATTTGGCTTCTTTGTACTTTGTACTTTTGATACTGAGTATCAAAAAAATAAGCAACTTTTACTCTCTACTTGACTACATTTTAAGTTGAGTACTATGTCTCTTTACTCTGTTACTCGTTACATTGAGATTAAGCGATGAGTACATTTTGTGGTGTTTTTTGAGCATGAATATGGTACGGGTAGATTACTCAAGTTCTTTTAAAATTGGACACTTCACGACTTTTACTCACTTACAGTAAAGTATATGTACTTTTACTTTTTACTTAAGCATGGTTTTTAGATATTCTTTTCTATCTCTGGGCTCAGCTCGGGACATATTTCTTAATATTCTTTATTTCAAAATTACACAATTAAGTATTGTCATAGAATTATCCAATAAAGTTTTAGTTAATTTAAATTCAATTAAATTCAATTAAACAGGCTCTGTGATTGGCCATTAATGCAGGGTGTGTCCCAGAGTTCCTGTGATTGGCTCTCTAGCCCCTCTAGCTCCTTGTGACCCAGAAAGCAGTTCAGAAAATGAATGGTTGGAAGGAGACATGGCTTTCATGGTATATTGGTATTTCTATAAATGTTACAGAAGAACATTAACAAAAAACGTTTTGTATCAATTGTGGCTTCAACACAACACAAAGACAGGAAGTGACACTGAATCACAGACAGAGTTAAACAAAGACATCTTCACAATCTGGAGCCAGAAGGGATGAGAACGTTTGGCCTGTTGTCAACAACTGAGCTGATCTGAGTTCAGTCTGTCGTGTGTTTTCAGTTGACACTGTTTATTAATACTAATGCGTAAATAACTCATCAAGCTCCACCCATCAGCGAGTATCCGCTCTCCTTCTTAACAATGCCACTGCAGCGACCCTTGACCCCGGTGGGTTTGCACTTACTTCCTGCTTTGTGCGTGTGTTTACTTTGATGTGACCGGGGGACATCTTTCTGCCAGCTTGTTTTCACACACGCAGACACTGACACACACTCCGACACACAGGATGAAGGCACACGGTGTGTGTCGTGATGGTAAACGCGTTAGAAAGGAAAAAGACGCTTTGCATCCTACAGGATACGGCTTTGTGTGGAAAGTCTCTGCACTTTCTCTACAACCCAATTGTGATGTATGTCAGATGTCCGCTAACAATCAAAAGGCAATTCATCACAATTTAAAAAAAAAGACAGACAAAAACTAAAGTTTAAAGAGGGAGCTAGGCTGATTTATATAGATTAAGAGGTCAATAATAACAAGGTCGGTTGGAATCTGAAATAAATGCAAAGCAAATTAAAAGAGCCGTTTTTGTTTTTTAAGTAACAAATTGTGTCAGTTGCAAAGAATGCATAAAAATGCAAAATATTAACGTAAACATCAATATTATTCTTAGGCTAAATGTTAGATGTCTGCAACCAATCAAAAAGCAACTAATCAGAATGAAAAAAGAGGCAAAATCAAAAAGTAAAGATGGAGGGAAGAAGTGGGCCCCACTTTAGCACAAAAAACAAGCATTTGGGACCCATTTTAATGTAACTACCTTCACACACACACACACACACACACACACACACACACACACACACACACACACATACTAGCTTTACCGATACATATATAGAATATTACCAATAAAGTAGCAAAAATGTTTTTAATTAATTAAAAAAAAAATGAATCAATGAAATTTAAGAAAATACATTTTCTGCTTTGCACATGCGAGCGCCACATTTGTTTAAACAATGTAAATTAAAAACAAAACATTGTCCTCAAACACAGTCCCTAAACAAGTACATTTTTTGCAACAATTAATTGATCTCTTTCATAGTAAAATTGGTTCAACGAAATAATAGTAAGTGATTGCAATGAAAGTTAAATTCACTGTGATTTGTCTGTATTAACATTGTTTACAAAAGAAAAATTTACATATTATCAAAACAATTTTGTCATTTTTGAGATGTAAATGACTTGATTAATGTGAGTGTAAGGACACACCGGGGCGTCTCTAATATCTACCACATGTGAGTTACTCCTCATCTTACACACACACGCTTACATACTTACTCGCTGACACACTAAGCCAACACTTCATTACTTTAGCTCTGACGCATTTATCAAAATAACAAGCCCGAGTCTAATAAGGCTTGACTTCAGATCTTAACTCTGTTCGAGGTCTTACACTTGTAAAGCTGAGTTTAACAACACAATTTGAGTTTTTTTTTTTTTTTTTTTTATTTCTTGTACATTTTAGTACAGTATTTAATCTGACAATTCTCTCTTATTTTTTGTGCAATTGACTTTTTTAATAACCTTTGTTTTTTCGATCTCTTTTTTTTCTTTATGTGACATTTATAGCATTAATAGTGGCATTTTTACTTGCTACTAAACATAATAGTGGTTTTTGTTTACTAGTTTGTTGTCGATTGTTTACTAAATACTAAAAGAACTTAGTCTATATACTGAAATTATAGATAATTATAGAAATATAGAACTATTATTATACAAATGTCCATTAAGAACAATTTTGCTAGGAGGGACAAAATGAACCAATCACTAAGGCAACCAATCACAGAGCGGGACACACAGACACACACATTCACACTCTCACTCACACGTATAAACAATTTTCTAGACTATAACTCACCTTATGGTGTGTTTTTGGACTGTGTGGGAAGAAACCAGAGACCTGGAAGAAACCCACACAAGCGCAAGACAAGCTAAATAAAATAAAATAATCACTAAATAAAATACAGTTTAATCTAAAATAAAAGGTCAATAACAACAAGAGTGGTTGAAATCTGAAATGAATGCAAAATCAATAAAAAGAGTCGTTTATTTATGTGACAAAATGTGTCACTTGGTTGCCAAAAATGCATAAATGCATAAATACAAAATATAAAAGCAAACATTGTGATTCAAAGAACATTCTTAGACTAAAAATAGCGAGAAACACTAAGACAAATCACTCATATACAAGACTAGCGTGTTTATTTTTGGTCATTTACATTTATTGTGCATAGTTTCACGTCTGCCACAAAATCAGTCATTATTTTTGAAAGATCACAAAACAAAATCATGAAGCCACACATTAACGTAATTTCATAGTTACAAAGTATCAAAACTGACGTAATTGATCACATCATCAGAAACCTGTGGAGTGTGTGCGGACCCTCAGGGGCCCGAGAGACAGAGACCTGGAACCGCTTTCTTCACGGAGACAATCCTGGTTCTGTTGTGGCATCTGACTGTACTTATCCTTCACTCTGCGGGGGCTTGATTAGCTGGATCAGGTGTGTTTGTGTGGGGGTAACGCCAAACCCCTTGATTCAGGACCCCCTCTCACTCCCAGATAATGACTTTATATTTCCACCGCATCTCATTCGTTAAATCTCTGCTGAAGCAATGGCATGTATCAGAGGTGTAAAGAGTACCTGGAAACTTTACTTATGTAAAAGTACAAATACCTTACTGTAAAAATTATTCCATTACAAGTCACCAATTCCCAGAAGACTTGAGAACAAGTCGTGAAGTAACCGATTTTAAAATAATTTATGTATTTTACTCGCGACCCTGTAAAGGATGAAGCGGTAGAAGATGACTGACTGACTGACTGAATTTAGGCTGAGAAAACACCACGTGAAAAACTAGAAACTCTTTTCCTATGAGGTTTTACTTCCTAAATGAAATGTAACACCTCAATGTTTCAAAATGGCAGAACAAAAGAGATAAAAAAAAAACAAAAAGTCTGTGTCATTCAAACTCAAAAGTGAAAAAAATTGCGAACGCTAATTCACGTGATTTAGCTCATAAATAGCATTCATTACCTTTAGCATCCTGCAGATGGCGATATCACCTCGTCCGCTCAATAAATTAACCGCGGTAGAAAAAGATGCCGACTTGATTGTTGCAGCACAACAAGTAACGGTAAGAGTCTATTCAAATCTAGTGGAGTAGAGTATAGATAATCAAAAATGTAGTTAAATAGAGTAAAAGTTAAAAGTAAGAGAGTATTCAGTACAAGTAGCCAAAAATACGTCCATTTGCCCAAGCACTTTACACCACTGCTTGTTCTGATGAGACAGAGTCCAGAATGATGGTTTCTCCTGAGGCCTGATATGGTTCTCACAGGTAAGAACCTGCAGCTCTCGGGGCTGAAATGCCAGTCACTGACAAATAACTTCAGAATGAGTCTCTTTGCGCGTGGATAAACCTTTCAGTCATATTTACAAAGTTGTTATAATACATGACACGATGTGTTATACGAAATTATGATTGCTTAAAGCACAAAACAATTTAGCATGTTTTTGACGAACGGATGGATGAAACCAAATATGTACAAATAACTCAACAAATAACGGGAAATACGATTATATACTGTATATAGTTATACATAAACACACACACACACAAATGTACTTATATATATAATAATAATAATAATAATAATAATAATAATGAGTATTTGTAAGGCGCTTTTCACAGTTTTAACTGTCTCAAAGTGCACAATTAACGTATTTATACTGTATTTATATATTTATACTGTATATACTGTACATACATATATTGGATACCGTAGTTACGCAAATATAAGTACAGATATAAGTATAATGAAAAATAAGCTAAATTATAATAATATAAGCGCACAGCCACAAAAATATGACAAATTTACATATATCTGTAAATGCTCCTGGCTTGAAATATGGAAAAACAGGCTATATTTACATGCATTTTTTAAATATGCGGATATAAGCACCCTCCAACTTTTTGAGATTCTAAAAGTGGAAAAAATAAACTCTGTATGAATAATTATTTAGTGTGTCTTTTAACAAGTCCAAATGGAATATATATTTTTTTATTATTTATGATAAAAATCATGAAAAAAAAAAAAATCACAGACTGGATATCATCCCACCTACTGGTTCTAAGACGATGTGATTGGTTGCATGACCAAGAAATGGAAAAGTCGTGCATAAATGACACACACAGCATATAAATGTATAGTAAATTAGCAACATATACTGTACAGATCAAGCAGGAAGTCTCCACTGGTAATTAGCGGTGAGACGAGCTCATAACACGGCGGGCAGAATAAAAGTCCCGGTCTGTAATCTGCATCTCCGCACAGGACATCAGAGACGACCCCGAGCTCGAGGGTCTCACTTTACAGTCTCTTTCATGATTCCCCTTAAAGTAAACCAAGGCGGTGAGAGAAAACAGACACGTCCTCGGTGGAACGTAAAGAGATTTACAGGCTCGTATTAGAAGTGCTTTTATTGTACAAAATCCCGAAGAAAGCAGCCGGGGTTACATACTAGACCGAACAGAAAGCATAAGACTTAGCGTAAATCACTGCGAATAAACACTAACAACTCTCCCATAACGTCCAGCGAAACACACGAGATAAACAACAGAATAGTGTTGGAATAATCCAGCGAATATAACATCTGAAGTAAATAAGACTTTGTTACACGTCACGGATATGCAAGATGTTCCAGAGGTGATCGCGACAAAATAATCCCAAACGTAACAGGTTAGTTTCCACGACGATGAATTAGTGTAGTGGCGCCACCTAGTGGCGTGAGATGAAAACGCTGTTCTGTTGTTACCTGTTAAACACCTGTGTAGGTCATTAACGTATATATAACTCTGTATTGCATCTTACGTGAGTCATATTGCGATATAATAAAGCCTTGTTTTGTCAGTTGTGCATGTTAAAACTTTAAACTTAAATCCTAAATCGCAAAATAATAATAGTGATGAAATAAGTGGTTACAATTTCAACAAACTTCCTGGAAACTAATGGAACCGAGTAACACAAACACCGAACACACTGCGTTATGTTTGAGTGATCGCGTGGAAAGCGTTTTCATCCGGATCTCTACTGAACTTTTTGACTTTTAAGTCGGAAAAAAAAACCACAAAATAAACAAGAATATAAACGTGAAATGTGGAAAACTAGTGGTCTTCCTATCAACCACAAATCCCGTTTAAATTCACCGGAAATAAATGATTGCGCAAATAAACTGCATCCCACGGGAGTTTCACATTGTGGAAAATCCAAATACATTCAGTTTTTTCCCCCCAAATATTGAAAGTCCAGGGGCGTTTGCTGGTAAATCAGAGTGGTCTTGTGAGGGTGGTCTTCTGGAGCGGATCTACAGGTACGTGTCCTCGGATCCAACGCTCTCGCACGAGTTCCGCAAACTGGGCGCGGTGGGCGTGGCAGATCCGTTTGAGTGCGTGTCGTCTGAAGTGTGTTTGTCTGTAGGGAGTGGGAGTGTCTCTACAGCTGCTGGAGTGGGGGCGGAGTATGTGAGGGCGGGGTCTGTAGGGAGTGGGAGTGTCTCTACAGCTGCTGGAGTGGGGCCGGAGTATGTGAGTGCGGGGTCTGTAGGGAGTGGGAGTGTCTCTACAGCGGCTGGAGTGGGGGCGGAGTGTGTGAGGGCGGGGTCTGGGGGGATGTGGGAGGGCGGTGGGCTGCTCTGAGAGGCTGAACTCGGGGCTTTCTGGAGATAGGGATGCTGTAGTGTTGGTGTGTGATGGTTGTGTTGCTGGTCTTCTTCGTCAGGCTGATTGTGGAGCGCGGCTGGTAGTGTGTGGAGGCCGGTGGGCAGGGCGTATGGGTTGGGAACATCTGGAATGGGTGGGGCTCTTTTGATAGTGTTTCTCTTCTTGATGCTGCTGACCTCTGGTGGCGTCTCCTTGAGCGGCGGGTAGTGGACGATGATGGTGGGGTACTGGCGAAGGTCTTGGCGGCTGTGTGGCTCGGCGGCCATGATGGCCTGAGCGCCGTGCATTCTGGGAGGAGACTTGTAGCTGAGCTCGCCGTGAGTCTTCCTCCAGCGCTTGAGCTGTGAGCGGTGCTCGCGCTCCACGTGACTGGCCGACAGATGCAACTCTAACACCTGAGAGCATGAGGGATGAGTTAGTCAAGCAGGCCTGAAAAGTGTGAGTCTTGATCCGTCACCTGCTGGACCAGAAACCCCTCCTGCATGTATTGTGGCTCCAGAGCTCGGAGAAGCTCCATGGTCTCGTACTGACCCGGACACGCCTTCAGCTTCTCTTTAGATCCCAGCATGCACTTCAGCAGGACCAGCCCGACACGAAATATTATCTTCACCCCTATAGAACAGGCAGCGTGTGATTAGCATGTCGGCTAGACTATGTGAACAAGACTATGTAAGGATGTCCTGAACACAATTTTTGGGGGTTCTGATCTAAACCCAGAAATATTTAGACAATTCAATGAGGATTCCTGAGCTGATGCTGTTACACGGCAAAAAATGTATTTATAATTTATTCACATACATACATACTATCCCCCTGATTTAAAAAAAAAAAAACAATTATGGGCTAAATTAAGTGGAATTTCTCTTAAAAATGCTTTTTGTTTTCTTTATTTAACAAACCTAATTTGTGACTTGATGTGGTTTTACTTGAACAACAGATAAAAAAATATATATTCTTGTCATCAAAAACTGCATCTCCCAGAGATCCAAGAGGCACAAGGCTTCCATGAGCCTTTGCACGCCAGACAGAGTCTCTGCCCTTAAAGCGACAGCCATTTTTAAGCCGGTCTTTATTAATTCTCTATTAAAAGAGTTTCAATAATAATTAATTTCTTCTAGTGTTATTTAGCCACTGCTAAGTGTTTCTACAGTTTCTTTTTTTCAGCCAATAACAGCCAATGTCTGCCTCCGGAACCATTATTTAAAGAAAGAAAAGAGGACAGGAGAGGAAAAGAGGAATATGGAAAAATGTGCGCTTATATTCGCCAATTAAAAAAACGCACATAAATATAAGCACCCTTCAAGTTTTTGAGCGTCTAAAACGGGGTGCTCATATTGGCATTAACAGTGTTGTGCAAGTTACTTCGAAATTGTAATATGTTACATATTACTTATTACTGTTTGTCAAAAGTAACAAGTTACATTACAATATTACTGTCTCAGAAATGTAATAAATTACATTACTTTTGTATTACTTTTAAGTTACTTTCACCAAAATAACTACAGAAGTAGAAATTAACGTCTTAAAATAACAAAATGTACCTTTTACTTGTACAGTAATTTATGTTACAACCAGTGGAAGACATAGAGTAATGAAGCGTAATGACTGTGGCCTCTCCAAGCTACAAATAACAATATACATAATCTATAATTGTAGGGTGACCATATATTTTGATTTCCAAAAAAAGAGGACAATCAGCGCGGCCTCGAGACAAATTCAGGCAGGCTTCTCGGAGGCTAATGAACATGCTTTAATGTGCTTCAATGTTGCTAAACTATAACTTGGATTTTTACTGATTTTTTTTTTAAGTTAAGTGATTATTTTAACTAAATAGGTAACTATTTTAGTCAGACTTTTCTGGAATAATGAAAAATGTTTTTAAAAATGTGATTGTTTTTTAAAATAAAAAAAAACAATCACAAGAAAAAAGTCTCCACCAGCGAAAGGCAACAATACGCGCAATTTCAGTCAGTCATCTTCTACCGCTTCATCCTTTACAGGGTCGCGGGGAGCTGGCGCCTATCTCAGCGTCTTAGGGCCAGAGGCAGGATACACACTCTGGATTGGTGG
>CM051498.1:18646760-18661579 GCA_028031935.1 Paedocypris micromegethes | reverse complement strand
TCAGTGAATAACTTGGGTATATCTGATATCAGACATAACAGGAGTATGTAAACTTCAGTGCGTTTTATTCATTTTGAATAAATACATTGCACAATACTGTCCTGCTTTCTGGCCATAAAGTGCAGAGAACACTGTCGTTGCTGTTTTCTTTCTCTTCCCAGGTCGAGCGGATGGCAGTTCGAGGTGTTTTATTAAATAGCTGTTTTTTGATGCCGACAATTCTGCGGTTGCATTTCACCACAATTTTCTTGTTTTTTACAAAACTGAAACAATGCGCATAAGACCATCTTGCGAATGTACCTTCGGCTGTTGTTTATTGAATGTTCAAATGTGCCGCCAGTGCGCGACTGGCCCGTGCACAGCCGCTAATCAGAGCCACAGCCGTCAGCCGCAGCTCAGAGCACAGCCAATCGCTGCACACCTCGAGCTCAGAGCGTTACATAATACAACGCTCCACCAGCGAAAGGCAGAACGAATTACTTGCGTGTCTATTTGCGAACAGGAAATATTAAATGTTTGATTTACTGTCTTGAAAGTGAAAGATTTGATGTAACGAGTAATATATTACTGAAAATACTAAAAGTATTAAGTTACACTACCGCGTTACAGCAAAAAGTAATATATTAGTGTAATATGTTACTTTTGTAACGCGTTACTCCCAACACTGGGCATTAATACGGTAATATTTGATCAACACAGCTTGAAGACATTTTTTAATTAATTGTCTGTAAAAGACACCTGCGTCACATCTAAAGTAATTATCTGAATTACAGTCGACCAATCAAATTAGATTTTTTTTTTTAAATGGGTTTAATCAGGACCAATCGAAACCTCGTCGTCATCCCAACCGTGTTGTACTGAAGTGAAACCTCACCGTCGCACAGAAACATGTCCCAGACCCGGAGCACTGAGGACCAGGGCAGAGTTCTGGAGAAGGCACACATGAACCACTCCGTCATGTAGAGGATGGGCTCGATCTTGTGTTTGTCGAGGTGGCGATACGCAGGAGGGCTCACACGCTTCAGCAGAGCGTTCAGGATCTCTCCGTCCAGCTGGATGGCTTCCTAACAACACAAACACTAGCAGCTTAACAGAGTTCACTAGCCATTACGTTTCAGATTTCATACTTTACAACTAAATGAGCGTAAAGATCACTGTTTCATGATCTTCTTGTTGCTGTGGCGCTTGTGATGGAGCTGATGTTCGCATCACCATTGTAGGCTGGTTTCCCAAAGAAAGCATGAAGTATGTCTCATTGTTGGACTTTAATGGAGCGCACGTCGCTTCGATTAGCCGGGTTACACTCAGGAATGTAAACGTGATGGTTCGTTGGCAGTAAACTACAGGATGAGCGAGCCCTTTTATAAATGATCGGTATGGAGAGAATGAAAACTATGTGGTAAAGAATGAGCCGGTACATTTCTGATCTAGTGTTTAGAGTGAATACTATGAGGTTAGTCTGGCTTAATCTCACGGTTTATTGAGTGGTGAAGAAGCGGCGGCTGCTTTTCATGTTGAACGGCACATGCTCGTGTTATCGTATTTTTGGGACCATCCATTAGTGTCTGGTTTTTAATCCAGATTATAAAACAAGTCAAGCTAAAGGAAACAAATTCATCACATTTCAACACTGTTCCATTGCAACACAAACACAAAGCGCACACACACATTTCCAGTTCCTTCATCTTCTACAAATCCATGTAATTCTTCGCTTTCAGTGTTAAACAGTTTTTACTATATTTTTCTATTTCTACATTTTTAATGACAAGCATCAAAATAATGAAGAGACACCGCAGGTTGCAGGTCAACAAAATCAATGACAAGGCAATTTAACATTAGAAGACTTAATTGTTAATAAATAATTCTGCGAGTTTCCGTACTGCTTCAATGAACCATCACGCGGCGCAGCTTCGTAGCACTGACGTCAAATTTTGACGCACAAAAACGTAAGTGCGCCTTCGTCAACGATATTCCTCACAAATCAAAAGTTCACATTTACTAAATATAACTAAACACATTGAGAGATCTTACCAGGCCGGCACTGTAGTATCCAGGCAGATACTTCTCACAAATCTGAACAAGCCCCCAAAACGCATCCTGTGACCACAAGAGAGACTCAGGAACCACAATTAACATCGCAGACAATCTTGGTTATACAATGGTACCCCGAGTAAATATAGGTAAGAAATGTAGTAAAAAAAAAAAAACATGCAAAAAATGTTGCCAGATTGGCAATTTATCCTGGGGGGTCTGGTGGCTTTTAGTGACTTGTGCAGAAAAATGTGGCTCAATCTGACAACTGTCACGCAGACAGGGAAGATAATGCCGCTTGGAAACAAATCTAACTTTTGGAAGCAACTCTGAAAGCAACAGTTGTTCTTGATGTTCTTGTTTATTTGAGGTGTGTGATTAAACAACTGTTTTTTACACGTCTCGTCTCCCTGAATTCTAGTGGTAAAAAAAAAAACACTCCTTTTTGCATCTTGAAAAAAACTGTCATAACGCGGGACGACATTTCATATTCGCATTTCGTAACTCTAAACTTTCATCAGCAAAGATATTCGTAAGTCGGGGTAACAGTTTATTGTGAGCAGCTTCATAGGAGGAATCAAGACCATCTGACCTCTGCGGGCATGTGCATGAGGAGCACAGCAGCGATCGGAGCTTGAGCCTGACAGTAACCCTCATCCGGCCGGTAGAGCGTGTAGGCCTTCAACACCCGGAAGAGGTCCTGCTGCCTGTTCACACCAGCAAAGACGGGTCAAAGCGCTGGACTGCTGTGCTATATAGACGGCATTATCAAACTAAACGTGAAGACGGACCCGTGGCCTCCTCGAGACACAAACATCTCGTGAAAGGGGAACTGTCTGTGTAGATCTCTCTCTATCACGTCAAGCCACTTCGGGTCTCCCTCCATCTCATCCAGCTCCTGCAGGACCAAAAGAGACAGAAGGTTAGCTAAAAGAGTCCGGCTGATGGTAACAAATTCGATTTTTTTTTACATATTTTTTTTGAGTAAAATGTTTTTATAATGTAGTGTTGAGATGTTTTGCCATGTTTATCTGTGTTCGACTCGTTCAAACACAAAAGACTATTACTTGTTTTATTATCTCTAGGGTTCCTACACTTTCGAAAAGAGAAAATTCAAGCACTTTCAAGGTCCATGTTCAAGTTTTTCCAGCACCACACAGATGTGGTAAAATTTATAGTTAAAGCTATGCCTAAATTAAAATGAAAAATTAAATTTAGAGAAAACTTTCCCCCCAAATGGTAAAGTTTAAAAAAAAAAAGTTTTAGTGGTTACTAAGTTCTACAGAAAGCTGTAAACATTTCTTTGTTTAAAGTATAAACGAGTCTGACATTTTAAAACAAAGAAAGCAAAAACCAAGAGATTTTTTATATAAAATAAAACTTCAAATACCATACCATAATGGTACGGTACGGTACGTCCAGTGAGTTAAAATGTTAAAGCACTTTACATTTTTCTTTAGGTATAACTGTTTTTTTTACTGTTTTTATTATTTTTTATGTTTAAATACAGATAAATGTTATTATATGTTAAATACTAAACTAAATTCCATTGTAGAATTACATTTTCAAGCACCTAATTTAAAATTCAAGCACTTTCAAGGCCTTGAAAACACTGTATTGAAATTCAAGCAATTTCAAGGATTTCAAGCGCCCGCAGGAACCCTGTATTTCGTTCTTGAAAACAGCTTGCTCTATGTTTGACAATAAAGGTAACAATAACAAAAATAATAAAGTAAAAGTAACAAAAATTGAATAAAATGAAATCATTAACAATAAAATTGTGTCAGTAACATTTTTTAATGCAAAGCACACCTAAAACCACATGTTTTACTCTTAGTCCCTTTTACTAGCAATATGTTAATCCTTAATTGGCCACACCCACATACCATAGTTAAAGGAAAATGGACGCACTGGAAATCCGTGAAAAAAATAATGAATAACTATTGATAATAAAATAAAACATTATTATAAAAATTGACTGCACACTATACTCTATAGCAGGGGTCGGGAACCTATGTCTCGCGAGTCATATATGGCTCTTTTGGTGGCTGCATATGGCTCTTAGACAAAGCTTTAAAAATACATAAATGTAAAACGTTCTCCGGTATTTCAATCCCATTCATTTCCTGGTGGCGGGCGTTGGAGCCAATCACAGCCTTCCTCCGGAAAACACCATGTTTCTATGGGATAATGCTTAACGTTGTCGTGACGTCAGGAGTAAACTTCCCTGCTCTTCTGTTTAATATTCAGTAGTTTGCTAGCGAAAGCGGAAACCCCCAAGATGGCTATTTAACCGAATGGAGTAATTTTCCTTTGTGGAGAGAGAGCAGCTTCTGTATGGAATCAGGTTTTAAAAATATCAAATGTAAATTAATAAAAACTAAAAGAATTCTAAGCGTTTTTGTTTTGTTTTTTTACGCTTACATTCTCAACTATCAAAACTTTTTTCCCGTTGCGTTTCAGAGCGTGCGCGCGCAGTGTCTGCGTACAAACACCAGGGTTTCTGTGTTGGAGAGAGTGACTTTTGCTAGACGTTATTCTTTTGCAGGTGTTTTCCAAGTTGTGTTGTGCAGTTGTGTTGTCCAGCGATCGCTTAATGTGGGGTAGAATAAGTAAAAAGTGGATGCCCTCCTGATATTTAATTTCTTTTATTTGTGTTGGATTTATTGGATACATATATTTGTGTATGTCTGAGTTTATTTTAAGCCATTTTAATTTAAGGCTTTGTTAAGGCTTTAATGTGCGTCAGAAGAATAATACTCGGCCAGTGTGGGGGTCCTGAAACAACCGCTGGATGTGTGCGCTGTGTTTCTGGTCTTCACGTTTGTTTTTGTCAGAATTAAAAGTTGAAAACAAGCCACACAAGTATTAAGACATTTTACATATAATAACAGAATATCAAACGAAATTATCAAAACGAGTTGAAAGACTTGTTGTCCTGCATTTATTGGTTTTACAAATATGCATAGATTTGTATTTAGTTTTAAACAGGTATGGCTCTTTTGGACTTCATTTTTACCAATATGCCGTGTTTATGGCTCTCTCAGCCAAAAAGGTTCCCGACCCTGCTCTATAGTCTCTATAATATTTGAAAAAAAAGGAAATTAGGAAATATGCGTTTATTAAATGTGTACAGGTGTGTAGTGTAAAGGTGCATATTGTGGTGGGCAGTACCACGCTAAAGACTCCACCCACCTTGAACCGCCCACTGTTCTGCTCTCTCTTCACTTTCCCGCCTGACAGGTAAAGCCACGCCCTGCCTCGCAACGATGGCGGGATTCCTTTCTGACATCGAAGTTGCACCTGCGGGTCACACGGGATGTGTCGCTTTGATAGATGATGTAACACGTTTTTTAAGACAACACAAAAACATCGCTACTTCATTTCCCCAGCAGACGGTGATTATCAAATGTAAGTTTTCACGGGGAACGTAAAGGAGCTGGACCATGCCGTTTAGAAGCAATGGAGCCGTCACGCCTGCGATTAGATGCTGAATCGTCCTGACTTAGACGTGTTCGGCGAGAAACCGATCAGACCTGTTTTAATCTCGTGCCTCATGACTTGCTTTGTGACACAAAGACAAGCACACACAGTAATACAGGCATGCAAACAAAAGAAGAGCGGTAAAAGCCCCACTGGCAACGTCTCCACTCGTCTTTACCTGAAGGTGATTCGCTCCCAATGGAGGCGTTATAAAGCTTGAGAGAAAAACAGAGGTGAAGACTTTCAGATTTATAGACACATTTCTGAAACCATATAAGGATGTCTGGCTTGCCCAGACAGGGCGTGGTGGAAACCATTGTGATGGTAGGAGGTTTTAGATTTCCACAACCAGAGACTAGAAGTGAACAACGTAAAATTTGCGTTTGTTGGTTTCGAGAAGCGTTTGTACCTTCTTGAAGCGTTTACTGATCCACTTGTCCCAGTGGTTCAGCATGTCCAGCCATTTGACTTCTCTGCTCCGCAACACCTCCAGGGGAACGTCCTGAGCTCTGGAAACCAGTTAGCAGCAGATAAACATGTCTCAGTGAATGGAGGACAAGAATGGAACAAGCTCTTAACACAACAGCCTTAAGTAACCACGATCTGTTAGGTTGCAAAGTGCTAAATATTTGACCTTTTATTTCTTATTTTGTTCTTTGCTTGTTGATCTTTTGAATTCTCATGAGCAAAAGCTGTTAAGCAATCAGAGCCTACTCACTTTTTATGTGGCATGATAGTAATACAAAATAATCACTGCAAAAATGACAGTAAAAAAAAAAAAGTATAGTAAATAAATACAAATAATACCATAAAACAAATCACTAAAACAGCAGAAGGAAATCATTTTAAAACCTCATTATGATTTCCGTGTTCATGTTTATGATGAATACATATTTATATTTAAATAAGCAAGCTTACCATAAAATATAAACGAAATAAGATTAGTCGCCATTAAAATTTGTAATTTTTTATTTGCCACTTGTTTATTTTGGCAATGTACGCAGTTTTCTGCACATTTTATGGAAGTTTGGTGGGGAAAAAAAGTACTTTCATAAAGAAAAATATATTCAATTTATAAACTGTAGAAAAAAAAAAAGTAAATATACACTTAAATTACAGTAGCCACCTGATTAAATTGCTAAAAAAAAGGTTAACTTCTATCACACGGCTACAAATAGTGCAACTGCTTCCGTAACAGGAGGAGTAAAACTGACTGAAAATGAAATTCTCGATTTTGAAAAACGGAGCAATTGAAAGCAAATTCATCTTTAAAAAAGGCAGAGATCTTTAGAAATATATGCTTTAGCGATTTAAATCGATATGCTTTGAAACAACAACACACAACAATCATATGAAAAGGAATAAAAGTGATAAGGATATTTATTGTAAAATAAATATAGAAGTATATTGTATATTTATTTCATACCATTAATATCCTCATCACATTTATTCATTTTCTTAAAATTTCTCCAAAGTCTTACAAGTCTTACAAGAGAGTATGAGTATGAGAGTATAGTATGATTATCAAGCTAATGTTGTAATGCTGTTACTTTTTATTCGACTCATTATCTATACTCTAGAAGCGGAATCTTTACTCCTGGCATTTCTCTCAGATCAGCATTTGAAATAATCTTTTTCACCACATCAACCAGTTTCCCTTTCAGTTAGAAAACGCAAGTTCCAGTTTCACTTCCTTCTCATTTTCCCGACTATTTTCTCGCAAAAGCAATGGGATGTAGTTGGACTTCCAACGGCTGGCAGAGTCTGTGCCACCTCAGGGCAGCAGTCGAGTCATAAAGAGCAGGAAGCGGAAAGCAGCTGTGTCGGTGCGGAGACAACTCTGTCATTTATCCCTTTCTCCTTCAGACGGTCACATGCCGCTTCACTCTCTCCCGCTCTGAAAATGACATACAGTTTCTTTCATAAGCACAACAGCCTCTGGGCAGATGGTTTGCGAAGAAAAGAGAGGAAGTGAAATCCCAGATGAACTTTTTTGACCAAGTCTTTGACGAGCCGAGCAAGGATGGAAAACACTGGTGCTCCTTTCAGCGGACTGATGTAAACTCAACAAAGTGCCTTTTTATGACCATTACGCTTCAAATAATGGCACATAAGAGGCTGGTGGTTTCCTTTCAGCTGTCAAAACTGGTTTTGCAGGTCTGACCAATTAAGAGTCTCATTAAAATGTGCTAATTATTCAGTAGGTAATCTTGATGAGGTTTGAGCGAGTAGATGATTGAACATATGTATTTATAAAAATGACATATTAAGTATTAGAGCTGCACGATTTTGGATAAAATGAGAATCACAATATTTTTGCTTAGAATAAAAATCAGAATTCTGATATTTTTATTTTAAATTATTCTCTGAACATCAGGTTGTCAATCAGCAATAAAATAACAACTTTTACTAGTTGCTTAAAATGTAAATGAATGTAAAAACCCAGTTGCTTGTGCAAAACTCTTTTTTGATCCCACATAAACACTGGAGAGCGTGTTATCGGTTAATTGTGCAGCTCTGACATGTATGTATGTGTGTGTATATATATATATATATATATATATATATATATATAATATATATATATATATATTTATACAGTTGACTTCTATCATTGGAAATCGGGACACACCCATTTTGCTACAATAAAGCATCATAAATTTGAGTTATGAGATATGATTTGTTAAGTCGACTGTATACACATTACATATATTTTATATAAACAAACATTTGTTGATCGCTTTAAATAATTAGAACACAAATAACACACTATTTTATTTCATGGAAGTAAAACAAAAGTCGCTTTGGCTTCAACTTAATGATAAATACCACTATATGAATTGTAAATTACAGTTTCCCAAATAATTAGCTGTAAACTGTATAAACGCATTTTAACTTATTATAAAATCCAAGTGTTTTTGATGGAAGTGTTGTCATTCACCAAGTCTGGCAGACATGCAAACTGGACGCGGAGTTGTGTGTTTAACGGTGTGAAGAATCCAAAGCACGTGACCGTCAGTCCGCGAGCTCGGGTTCGGCAGGCCTCGGTCACGTGACCCACGCCGCGGGTTCGGCTCGAGCTCACGGAGAGCAGAAACTTACGATTCGGCGCTGTATTGTTGGGCTCCACCGATGAATCCATATCGATCCGCGCGTCTGGAGCTGGTAAATCCGTCCATTTCAGAGTCGGAACCGAACGAGCTCTCCTCGTCGAACTGACTGAGAGTCCGCACGCTCATGGTGTCATCAGACGCCACGCGTCCGTTCTCCAGCTGAGCCATCATGATCCTCAATCCTGCGTCCGGCCGCATCCCATGCTCAACTCATAGATTACTTTTACTCTCCACCACAGATTACTTTCCCACTCCAGGATTGATTACTTGTCACTTGTACACAATTGCACACTAGTCATGACGTAAACAAGCACACGATCTCCAGATTCACCCAGGGGTTCCTTCCCGGTTCTTTATCACCCGACGCGCGAAGGTTTAGAAAGTCTCGCGCGGATCAGATTAGTGTGCGTTTAAATCACCCGATGCTAAATTAGCTTAGCACGAGACGTGTCACCCTGCGTTCCCACTTACGACCTATACCGACGCCGCAATCGATTCGGGTCGTAGCATATGGCGAAGAATCGTCTTGTAAACAACCGGACGAGCGAAGCGGCGCCTGGATTTCCTGAATCACATTTTTCCCAGTCTATCGCTACACGAGTCCAGCGCGACTGTTTTGCTTCAGCAGGCGGATATTTGAGGGTGTACGTCGGGTACTTCCGCGGTGGTGGCTCTGCTGGTCTTTAGGTTCCATGGTTCGGATGTAAACGAGGTAAAGAACACATTATTCGCGCCGTGCTGAAGTGTTAGGGCGGGTAATGACATTAGCGCCGCTTCCAGCCTTTCGCCGTCGAGTTTGACAGTTGTGCACATGCGCGGTCGTGTCATTTCCGGAAGCTACGGGAACTTTTTTTTAACATTATTTTTTAATGCTATAATGTGTGGTATGTAAACCCGTTTCCTAAATAAAAAAAAATAAATACAAAACAAAAAAAAACGTAGAAGGCAATCAGCCCCACATACTATTGTTAACCTTCATTTCAAAATAAAACATTAAAACACTTGACAATTCATTTCTATAGAAGCACTGACAGTCTGATTCTTCTATTTTGTTTACTTAAGGTAAAATAATGTAAATGTTTGTGGAAAAACAATAAGCAAAACAAATCTGGCATTCAAAAAAGAAGCAATTCAAGCCTAAAACAAATTTAATAATCACAGAAGGTAATTCTTTAAAACATCATTATGATTTCTGTGTCTATGTGTATGTTTACATATTCATATTTAAATGAACATGCTTGCAATACAAAAAAAAAACAAAGCAACCTTAGCCACCATTGAAATGTGTATATTTACACTTGCCATTTTTTTGCCGCAGTTTATTGCATATGGATGTGTGTTGGACAGAAAGTACTTTCATTAATAAAAATATATTTCTTTTTTCAAAACCAACTAAATATAAACTTAACATACAGTAGCAGCTTGATTACATTACTAAAAATGCTTCTGTTAGAAAAGACGGGAAACTGACTGAAGGCAAGCATTTCTCGATTTTCCAGAACGTGAATTTATAAAATTAAGCAACCATTGAATTCAAATCGATATGCATTTAAATCATATCAATTTTGATCTTGCAATTTTGAAAAACATGCAAGTGTTTACATAATTCTACGTCTATAAGTAGAAACAAATTGCAGATTTATTACATTACGCAATTATTATTATTTTCTACAGATAAGAAGAGAAGAGAAAAAAAACTTTTGATCAGAAACAATGTTAAGCTTGTCTGACAATAGCCGTTTATAGAATACTTTTCTTTCAGTAATTATAGTCTTATGAAAGCTTGGCTGTTTGCCCTGTTAAGTCACATGTCACTTTTATGAGCTTTTAAACTGCATATTTTGCGTAAGTTAATAACCAAGCAGAACTACAAAGGCTTTGGGAAGTTGTAAATAGTTTTTAAAAAACGTAGTAAGGAAAGTAAAAGGGTTGGAAAATAAAACGGTTGAAGAACAAGTCGACTTGTTTAATTGATGTCACAAAATGAAACCAAATAATTGGATTTAGTAAGGTTTTTTTTTTCCAACATTTTCATCAGATTTTAATCAACCACATGGACTCATGTCACTCTAGTGCTTGTCTCATTACTCTAGGTTGCTTCTCTAGGATCAAGTTTTGAACTTTAACTTTGACATTCAAGACTATTACTACATCAGCTGTCTGGTGCAGGTTTCATATCCCTCATGTCATCACAAATAAAGATTATAATCTTGTATGATTCAGCCCTTTCTCCCATTCTGCGGCCCTCTAGTGGAACAACCTATCTAATACAACTAGAATCTCTACCGCCTTAACTTTTTCAACTTACTCAACAAAAAAATCCCTATTCACATTGACTGTCATCAGCTTTTGTCTAGTTGCATTTCTTGATGTAGTATGTGTTACTGTTTTTAGGTATTTACTGTTTTTTAGGACTGTTTTTCTTTTTCAGGAAAAAACGGTAAGTGCAATTTATTTTGGTGCAATGTTTCTTCTCCCTCATGTCATTAGTATTCTTTTATTTATCTTTTACAGTCATTAGCATTCTTTTTTATTGTTTGTATTTACAATTGCATGTTCTTTTATTTGAATTTATGGCATAAGTAAGGGTTTATCTAATATAATCTGAGGTAATTTGCTTCTAACTCCCTTTGGATAGCTGTGTCTGCCCATCTTGCGTTATTCTGATTAAATCGCTTAAGTAAACTTCATGAACTTTTGAATACGACGCAGAATTGACAAAATTGTGACAAAGTTGCAAAAATGTTTTTTTAGTATTTCTTCAAAAACAGTTTTTTATTTAAGACTCCTCTTTCTCATCACCATGTGTGATGATGTAACACAAGGATTTATAGTCGATGTTCCCAGCCACGTCGATTGGAGCCACAGCGAAGGCCTGGTCAACCTAGCACAGAATCACGAACATCACAACAAGCCTCTTCTCTCTGTCTGAAGCCGAACATTTTTTTAAATTAGTTTTTGTTATTTCAAACCTCTTCTGCCGTAAATTTATCAGCCTGGTTCATCAGCAGCCTCTTGAACCTGCAAAACCAGCAAGACAGAGTTCTGTATCGATTTTGCAGATAAACCCCATCTCAAAGCGACTTACTCATCCTTATTGACAACGCCAGAACCATTGGGGTCGAACAGCTTAAAAGCAGCAAGGATGGTTTCCTCCGGGTCGGTGCCTGTGGGAGATCAGTTACACACGTACATTTGTTCAAACATATCGTATTTACGCAAATATAAGCACCCCCTGATTTTTCAGGCACAAAATAAAAATACATTTTTTTTGTTTACATTTCAAGCTAAATTACTAGTTAATTTTCTCTTAAAATACATGTTTTCTTTTTTAAAAGAAAAAAGTTTCACTTCGATGTTGTTTTACTTGAACAATAGTTTTACTAGAAAAAAAATTTTCTAGTCTTAAGAACTTTACCTCCCATAATCCTTAGCTTCTCACTCCAGCAGCTCCCATGAGCCTTTGCATGCCAGACTAAAGCTGATCACAGCTTCTTGTTCTTTTAGAGATAAATATCAGAACAGTAATATTTTTACGCTGTGTAGCAGACAGAGCGATTTGATTGTGTTTGACTGGTGTTCTTTGTTTTGAACTGTTTTCTTTCTGTTCGGTAGCTTTTGTGCACTGGTCTCGTTCCCAGGCGCTAGCTGTTAGCCGTTAACGCAGATCTACCGGGTGCAATATGGTCTATCTGTTCAAATATTAATGATTGTTTTTTAGGTTAATCTTACTTCTTTTAGTGTTATTTAGCTTATAAAAGCTTATATGCACGTCTGCCTCTAGAACCATTATTTAAAAAAAAAAAAAATAAGAAAGAAAGTTGACGTGTTTCCATTTATTCCATTTAAAGGCCGCTTATATTTACTCGCACATTTGAAATCGGCGATTATAAGCATCCTCGACGTTTTTGAGCGTCTGAAATTCGTTTAAAAAAAGGGGTGCTTATATTCACGTTATAATCACAGATAAATGCCGCTCGTACCATTGAGCTTCTCTCCGAACAGCGTCAGAAAGACGGTGAAGTTGATCGGGCCTTTTCCCTCTGATAACATGGACTCCAGCTCTTCGTCGTTCACGTTCAGCTTCCCTGCGCACAATATCGAAAATACAAACTCAATAATGGTTTTTATTATCAGTCGTTTCTTTACATACGAACCTAACTGAGCGTAGGTTTCTTTCAGGTCAGATTTGTTGATGACTCCATCGCGGTTCTGATCAATGCAACCGAATGCCTGTAGAAAAGCACTTCTGGTTGTTGAATATGTCCAGGATCTCTCAAGTAGTTTTTTTTTATAATTTTTGGTAGATAGAGCAAATGACAGACCTCTTTAAATTCCTGTATCTGTGATTGCTCAAACATGGAAAACACATTGGAAGAGCCTCGCTGAGCAGTTTTTCCTCGCTTCGCTGCAGATTTTTTACTAGCCTGACAAAACACACACACGCACATTTTAATTCCTGAATATATAATTGAAAAAATTAATTCAAACTTGAAATTATCATTTTTAACCTTAAACATCGAGGTAACTTTTTTAAAAATCAGAAGTTAATAAATTTTTCAAAATATAAACTTCTCACAATAGTACATTTTGTAACAATGTACATAAAAAAAATCATGATCTCACCGTTTTATGATTTGTATTTAAAACAGTTCATATTCTTTAGGAATGTATAAAAAAAAATTTAAAAATAATATATTAAAAAAGAGCAAACTTTACTCACCATAATGACAGTGGCTCTCAATGTTTCTCATTAAGTGAAGAGTGTGACCAGCTCTTTATGTATGAGGGCCCTTATCACTCGTGCCTCTATAAACGGCTCCACGGCCCCTGTAAGAGCCCTACATGGGCACCAGGGGCTTCTAAACAGAGGCTCCCTGATAAGGGCCCGAGTGCCCAGATTCCTGCAGGGTGAAAACAGATAAAGTGGCTTTGTGAGGACAATTGAAATGATTTTTAAGAAAAGAAAAAATAGTTCTCACGCAATAGAGTTTAGCATAGTTTATAATAATTTAACACACACACACAGACACACACACTGAACATTTCACAATTTTTTGTTTTATGTTTTAGAATAATGTCCAATACTTTAAGACATTTCATTTTTTTTTTCCAATAATCCTTCAATGTGTTTCTTTCTTTCTTTCTTTCTTTCTTTCTTTCTTTCTTTCTTTCTTTCTTTCTTTCTTTCTTTCTTTCTTTAATGCTTTGGCTTATTTGGTAAAATGCAACTACATTTTTAACTAAAAAATTTGCAAAGTGAATTTGCAACGTATTTTAAATTACCTAAAAAATTAAATAACTTTTAAAACCTTTATATTGAAACATAGCAAGGAAATTAGTTATATCTTAACATTTAGATCTTTCGTTTTTAAATAACTGCGTATTAACCGGGTCTTTCAAATATAGTATGATCCTTATTTTACCTGAATTTCATCACACACTCAAACACATATAGATTTTGGTGAGTTTTAGTATATTTATAATGTCAAGACGTGCATCACGCTATTGATTCCACGTTTGATAAACATCTGTTTTAAAACATGAAATGCTGCTTTACCTTTTTCAAATCCTGATTTTCCTCCTCATTTAGTCTTTCATTGAGGGTTAACTAGGGTTAACTTTTTTGTTTTTTTTTTATTTGAATGAGTTGCTTTATTGCTGATGTTTGCTAGAACTTCTCCGTTGCAGGTTGGGCATCTTCACACAAGCTTAGTATAGCGAACACATTGTCAATCATTCTCGCCAAACAAGAGTCATACTCCGCCAATGTTTTCCTAAGTAATGTAGCCTCATTTACCAATTTCCCTTGGGGCACTTAACCCAGGGCAAGCAAAGAATTTTCCATATCAGCAGAGTGTGGTCTTCACACATATCCTAGGTGACCCTAGGTGCCACGGCAACAGGAAGGTCCGAATTGGAAAAGGTGCGTTGTGTGTTTTTCACCAAAACAGGATGAAACAATTCTGTGGTTGCCCGAGTTACAAGAAACAAGGCTGGTAGAATTATGAATGAAACCTTCTATCATACATGTGCAAGTCTTTGAGATTAAAATACAGAGTTGGTCATTGGTCATAGACTTTTTTTTTTTTAAATCTTTTGGACATCTATGCGAACAAACAGAGGATGGATGGAACATACACGTGGATATTTTTTTTTAAGTTGTGAAGTTTTTTTTTTTTTTTTTTTTTT
>CM051498.1:18581249-18638467 GCA_028031935.1 Paedocypris micromegethes | reverse complement strand
GGGGGGGGGGGGGTAAACCTTTGCAAACAATGAAGAATATAGGCAACATTTAGAACTAAAAATTTTCAGCCATACACTAACGGTTTCACACTTTTCGCAGTTGACAATGAAAATATCACATGAATTGACTAATCAGTGCTTCCTTTGTAACCCTTCTCATTTTTTCATTTGCAAACTATCAGTTTTATCTAACTACCGCTTCACCTGTCTGCATTATAAAATGTATGCATTAATTTCAATGTTATAAATATTATATAAATCTTAATATAATATAAATGTATTTTGTGTGTCTGTGTGCGTGTGTGTGTGTGTGTGTGTGTGTGTGAACAATGACCGACACTACTGATGTGTTCGAAGGTCAATGGTCATTTCTGTTGAACTCATCATTTAGTTTGAAGCCTTTTTTTTTTGCCAAGCGACTGATTTTATCAGCTCTAAATGGTTCATTATTGATCCTTGCACAAGTTCTAAACAAGCAAAAACTGATTTCTGTCCACTGTTTGCATGTGTTGCTCAAGACAGACAAGCTCAGACACACAATCGACAGCATATGGCAGGAATCTGGATGCTTCAGGGCAAGAACAGGGCTTATGGTTGACATCACATGCTTTTTGTGTGTGACTGAGAGTGAAAGCGTGTGTCAAGTCGTTCTTCTTCTGTCATTTCTGCTTATTTTGGTCTTTGTGTCATAATGTCACAGTAATTTAATATGAATGCATATTAAATATAATAATATCAACATTAAAACTCTTAAAGTAAACGTGGGCCAAACAATAGCAACTTAATGAATGTTTATAAAAAATAATTAAAAAATAAAGCACAACGGAAATTACTATTATTTTGAACCACTAGATGGCAGCGTAATGCAGTGTATTCCTAATCCGCAGCACATTTCGTTAACAATAACCATATTAAACTAACGTGATACTGTTATATTTTGACACATGGAGCACATTCTCAGTTTTTCAGTTTAGCAGTTCAAGCTATTTGAGGGCGGATCGACACGCCCACTGATTTCAGTAGCCCCGCCCATCTTAGCATACATGCTTTTACATGCATTTATTATTTGCATCAGTCTTAATTCAGTCATCTGACTGGTGAAAACAGAGGAAAACAGGCAAACAGAATCATGTGGCCGGAAGTGAGAAACAGCAGTAGCTTTCTTCAAGAAATCGCAGGACAACACAACCTCAATCAGGTAGAACTAACAATTTTATTTTCAAAGTTTGCGGTAGATACTTGAACGTGTGAATCAAAAACACTTTGAAACAAAAGTAAGCAATTTTCTGTCCATTTTTCCATGTATTTATCTCTAGTTTACTCTTTTTCCTAAATTCCTTCTCCCTCCTTCCTTCCTTCTCTCCTTCCTTTTTCTTTCTTTCTTTTTCTGCCTTTTCTCAATTTCCTCCACCATCATTTATTTATTTATTTTTACATACGTATCTAGGGTTCAGTTATTATCCCACCGTGAGTATAGAGGTCTTTGACAAATACATGATTCTATCCCTCCAGGTCATTTTTCCATTGTGGTCTCACAACCCAAACAACGGTATGTGAGCAAAATCCATAATGATGATGATGTTCAAGAACCACTAATAATTCAGATTTACTTTATAATATCCAGTAACGTCCAGTCCCTCTCCTTTCACTGATGACTCCATGAAGAAAGAAAGTGGAATTATACCAGGTACATTCGTACACACACACACACACACACACACACACACACACACACACACACACACACACACGACATTACCTGTGCAAAGTTTTGGGCATAATTGGATCCAAACAAGACATTTTGAATACACAGAATTGGAATAGGTTCCATTTTTTAAGAATGTAAGTTGCTGTTAATATGTCTGTCTCTCTAATTCCTGACTGGCTCTCAGGAAAGGTCTCCGATCCTGAAGCACATGGACTCAGAAGATAAATGGACATGGCTAGAAACAGGCAGAGGTCGGGACAGGCAGCATTAAATCACAAACATAGGAACAGTAAAGTGAATCGAGAAAGACATACTGTATTAACTCGCTTATAGGTCGGGCCCCTAACTTCACCTCGGAGATTGTCAGTATTCGGTTTAGACCTGTTAATAGGACGAAAGAAAAAGCAAGTTACGAGATAAAAAAAAAAAAATAGAAGAAACCTAATTTTGGTTTCATATAAAGTGGTACCTAACCTTATGAAAGACCCATGTTACAAAATTGTCACGTTACGAAGTGCGTCTTCCAGAGAATCCCGCCCCTAATTACAATACAAATTTTTTTTCGGAATACCAAAAGCAATGGTTGTGATGATTGGGTAAATTGGCTTGCCTTTCCTGCTGAGCACACACAAAGCCTCTGGAATACAAAACGTGCCTCTGTGTTTTTGCATATTTATGTGAGTGTGATAACTTTTATTCACCATGAGCCAGTAATGGAGAAAAGGGCTTAGAAGAAGAAGAAAGCTTTTTTGTCCATACACAAACCAAGCAAGAGAAAAGTTCTGTTACCTGTGTGATCAGACATAAAAAAAAGCACACAATCAGAAAAAGCAACTTACACATTGTGTGTGTGGTGTGTGTGTGTGTGTGTGTGTGTGTGTGTGTGTGTGTGGTGTGTGGTGTGTGTGTGGTGTGTGTGTTGTGTGTGTGCAGGTGCAATCGCTGCTGCCGTGTTCATTGGATTCCTTTTATCACTCTACTCTGCGTTGTGGAAATGTATGGATACACAACCTAAAAGGTTTGGACCCAAACTACATAATTGTTATACTGTAGTAATATCATGATACATATACTGTATTTACTACTTTGTTACGACGTATATGTAAGAGTCCTGGTTCTGGCTCTTTCCCGCTGGAGATTATTGTCAGCTGGTTGATTACATCAATGTTGCTTCCCTTCATTGTCACAAGAGGGCGCCAAGGACCAGGACTCTAACAGTATATTTACACCCACACACAACACCACACACACACACACCACACACACACACACACACGCACACACACGCACACACACGCACCCACACACACACACGCACACACAATTTTTAGATTTATCAGATTTTTTTCCTTTTTTGAGAGAGAAAGAAAGAGAGAAGTTGGAAGGTCAGAGAACAGGGATCTTTTACCTGCTGATTTTCACATGGTATTGAGAGAAAATTAGTGTGTGTGTGTGGTGTGTGTGTTGTGTGTGTGTGTGTGGTGTGTGTGTGTGTGTGTGTGTGTGTGTGTTTGTGTGTGGTGTGTAGGTGTGTGTGTGTGTGTGTGTGTGTGTGTGTGTGTGGTGTGGTGATGTGTGTGTGATGGTGGGTGTGGGAGAGAGAGAGAGAGAGAGAGAGATAGAGAATTAACAAAGCCAAGTGTTACTGTGTTTTCACATGCACATAGTGTACAAAAATGTTTAAAATGACCACAGGATGGCGCAACGGCTATTTTTTGTTAGAGTTTGTCTTGTTTATCTTTATGGACGTGTTGGTTTTATTTCATATCTGTTATAGCAGTGCTAATTATGGCATTACTGATATGAGACATTACTGAGAGACTTGGCCCTTTGCGTTTTTTTATGGCCACATTGATCTCTGCACCAGTGAATGAGTTCATTGTGTGTGTGTGTGTGTGTGTGTGTGTGTGTGTGTGTGTGTGTGTGTGTGTGTGCGTGTGTGTGAATGAACAAGAAAAGGAAGCTGCATGTTTTTTTTATTGCAGGATCATTTCACAGTTATGACAGAAGTGGATCTGCAGATTCCCTTCATTACTGTATTGGTTGTGTACTGTTCTCAAACTTCAAATCCTCGGAAGAAATAAAATGGTGAAACTTTTAACTATTTGTAAACCAAGTGACCATTGAGGTTTTGTTGACTGCTTTACATTTTTTGATTATTACACAAAATGTAAACATATTTTGTTTTATTTGATTCTAGTTTCATAATTTGCATTTTGTTTCTTGACATAACAATTAAACTATGTTTTTATGTTTTGACATATTTCATGGGTCATTGTTTTCTTTTAGTCTTTTGTTTACGTGTACAATTACATCAGATTGAATATGGAGAACATTTGAGTGTGTGTGTGTGTGTGTGTGTGTGTGTGTGTGTGTGTGTGTGTGTGTGTGTGTGTGTGTGCGTGCATACACTTAGATGTCCACACATTAGTGTTTTCTAAAAATTAAATCTATTTGAACAGATTCAAAGACATCTAATGACATTTAAATACACACAGTGCATTTAATAATCCCACATTAATACTACAGTACAACAACAGACATGGCAATCTTTCTACTGGAGTGTTACTACAATAGCATTTCCTGTTTTTCCTGTTTTAAACAAAACAGAAATAATCACACAGAAACACGTTTAAACTTAAACAATGCAATTAAATAATATAGAGAGTAAAAAAGTGGACCAATTCTACATTACGCTTTTCATTTACTGAGTCACTTTATACATTAGCATAATCTTTGGCAATCGGCAGAGATAATCTCCACAGAAGAGGACGTTCCCTACAAGGGTGAAGTGCTAGACGTGTGGAGATCTTCAGGAGGTGATATGTGGTTTTATAGCTGAAACACTGGAGCTGACACAGCTTTGTTCCACGCTGGTGTCTCCATCGCCAGACCACCAATAATACCATCTACATTAACGTTCTAGAACTATAACACATCAATTTGCTCTTTGTGCTCTTCTTTGTTGCTGGGCTGAAGGTCGGCTTTCTGTGGAACTGAAGGCTCTATGTCGATCGGCTTCTCCTGGCTTTGGAAGCTGAGGTTGTCGTATGTGGCTTTGCTCTGGAGCTCCAGCTCCTTGGCTTTTTTCTCCTGGATCTGCAGCAGAATGGCCTTGTTCACACCGGGACCTGAACAACACACAGATGATTATATTTTATTTAATATCCACCTGAATGTATTTTCGGTTTTACCAAATGTTTATTAGTATTATTTTCATGATTTAGCTAGTTTGTAGCTTCATGTTTTAGCTAGGATATACTGTAACTTTAATGTTTTTAGCCATTTAGTAGCTTCATGTATTTAGGCAGTTAGTAGCTTCATTATATTTTCTTAAATATACTTAACAGTTTGTAGCTTCATGCTGGTGTTTTAGCTCATGTTATTGCTAATGTGAGGTTTTGTATTTTTAGCCAATTTGTAGCTGTTTTAGCTATTTTGTAGCTTCATGTTTTAGCTAGTTTGTAGCTTCATTGTTAAACTACAGTGGTACCACGACTTACAAAATTAATCCGTGCCGAGAGCTGTTTTGCTCGTCGAAAATTTAGTTAGCAGAGCAGCATTTTACATGTCATTTGTTGAATCCGTGCCATGACTTTGTGAATTAGAACATTTTTTTTTACAAATGACAAACTATTGTAAATAAATGTAATACAATCGTGCTACATAGCAGTTGTTTACTTTTAGTTGCTCATTAGCAACTGTGTATAGAGATACAGCATATTATCTTTATCGTGTGACGGCCATCTTTGAATTACGTCATGCAAATTTGCGAGCCGCGACTCGGAACTGACGGCGTCAGAATGTTTGCAACGGACTATATAGAGTGTAACACCCAGCGAAAAAACTCCCGCATGCCAAATTTTTCGTATCTCGGGACGAAATTTTTGCTGCGACAAATTTCGTTACTCTGGTTTTTCGTTAGAAAGGACAAAAAGTTAGGGTTCTACTGTAGTTTGTAGCTTCGAATTTAAGCTAGTTCGTAGCTTCATGTTTTAGCTAATTTGTGTCGTCATGTTTTGTCAAGTTGGACAACAAAAAATAGCTTCTAGCACATCCTTCACATCCAAAGCAGACGGACAAGTCATTTCAAAACGCAGTGGTGACTCAAGACATAGACAACCTACCAAAGAAACTGAGCAGCACCGGTAGAAATATCAGGCCGTGGGCCATGCCGAGCAGCGTGATCACCAGATTGAGTCTGAAGAAGAAGATCTGAATGAGCTGAGCCTTAGCGAAGGCCAGCACCACGATTCCAGGCAGGTTGGTCATCGCAACTCCGGCAAAAACCTGAAGAAAGATCTAAGTTTAGTGACATGTAGCGTTGCAGGCTGAGATGAAGGGGATTCGCGTACACACCGCACTGCCCATGTTAGCCGTGGCTTCCTTTGCTCGTTCTATCTTACTGCGTCCAATACTAAGTGCGAACGAACGTGTTAAATGAGACACAAACTCCACGGATATTCCCACAGCCTGGAGAGAAAAGCATAGTCAGCAATCTCCTTCATCCGCATCTCCATACGTGTTCCTCACCGTCACGAGGTTAATGAGCGACACAGCATTAAAATCAATTCCCCACAGGGTCATGACCCCCACAGTGTCCACGGTGATCATGACAATGGTCAGCAAATTCAGGAATCCCGATTTCACGTCCATGCCCAGCAGGATGCAGCAGACCACGAATGTGGGGATGAGGCACATGCCGATGTTGAAGAGCCCTTCAGGTACGATGTTCAGGTACTGCTCGTAATACACATACGTCACCCTGGGAAACAAAAGCACAGTTTGTGTTTTTCACTTCATAACGCAGCTCAAGGATTTGGTCAAAATGCACGTTGTGAAGTAGCACAAGGCTGTGCTTTATTGTTCAATGGCGTTGGATTATCTTCATATCTTATCACGACGCAAGAAACGGCAAAGGTGAAGGTGACATGTCCAGGGAGATAAGAGAGGAGGAGAGAAGACACTTACGTGTAAGGGAAAACCTCAAAATCCGGAGAAGTGCCTGGGATTTTCCGCATGGCTTGCGTGATGCTATCGGCTAGTTCTCTGGCTTTGGCCAGAGCGTCGCTGTATTCCTGTGAGTTTACCAGCGGAGTGTGATAGGCCATGAAACGAGAGGCTGGAAAATGTAGAGATTAACTCATCAATCTATGATTAAATGGAAATACTTCAATGAAATAATCCTACCCATGTGGTTAAATTAAGGATTAGCGCAAAAGTGACTCTGATTTTTTTCGGGATTTCATTTTTACATTTTTTTTAAAGATTGTTTTGTATTGTTGCATCCACAACTAAAGTTTTCTGCAGATTCCATTCATATAATATAGTAAAAATATACATTTTTTATGTTTCTAGAGTGACGAATTGTGGCTAAAAAATGATTTGCGTTTATGTTTTGATTATTTCTGAATTAAAATTAGCCTAGTAATTGTTGCATATGTTGAGTTTTTTTTACCTATTATTTCTCCAGTACCTTCGTCGACAACCACGGCTTTGTCGTAAGCTCCTAAACCACTGTGGGGGGGTGCATTAAAATTAACATTTTAAACAATTTTAGCTTAAAAGCATGGTGTTGTCTGCTTTAAAGACTCGGACATGCGACTTATCTTCTTACCCTTTTGGACACTGAAGGTCAGGTCTGTTGCCCAGAAAATCTGGTAAGAACCTTTTAAACTTCTTATAATCTGGTCTCAGAACTCCATTCTCAGGTATTTCCATGCATTTCTTCAGACATCTAAAGGCACCTGCAATCAAACAGAATTTTATTTTGAACCGCCTGCATATGAAGCTGGTATTAATCAGCTTTAATCTTTTTAACAACCTTTCAACGTGTTTGTTATAAATTTCTGATTATAGATAAGGGTAAACAAGAAAAAAAATTATGTTATATTGAAATATACTATGTTTAGGTTTATGACAAATTGTTTACATACAGAAAGACAGACAGTCAGCTACACAGACAGGGGGACTGATTGACCGACAAACAGACAGGGTGACAGACAGACAGGGTGACAGACAGACAGTACAGCCAATCTTACTCTCATTGGCAGCACAAAAGGTTCCGTTCTTCGGGCCGCTTGTATAGATGCGACAACATTTGGATCCAGGGTTTAACCAATCAATGTAGTCGTCCACCCAGGAGGATGCTGGGACGGCCAAATAAGATCTACAGGAGAAAAAAAGAGTTTAAATAGCAGTAGAAAAAAACTCTAACTGTAACTCTGTCTTGGCAAACACAGTACAAAAACACAGGCTAAACAATTCAAAAGTAATGATGACTTTAAATAATGAAAAATCTGTTTGAGTAAAAGTAGGATCATTTCTAGTAGGAACAAATCTATCGGTCATTTGAAGTCTAAACATTAAAATGAGTATATAGCCACTAGCCAGGGACACAAAGAACACACTGAAATTCACACATTTATTCACGCTTTGTGAGGACTAAATTATAATTGATGAGATTTAAATTACTTTAATTACATTATAAGTATATTAATGTTTAAATTATAATTAAATTTATAATATATATTATGTAAATATTTTGTAAAAGAGCACATATTCATTGAAAGACCAATAATGAATTGTTAAACTTATCAAGTGTGGTAAGGTTAGTGATAGAGATAAAAAGATTGTAAACTCACCGTTCCGGGTATTCGGTGGCGTATCGGATCTTCTGAGTAAGCGAGAACTGGTCACATCCTACGCTGGAACACACGGCGTTCATGCCCTCTATACTATTAAAGTTGAAACCTCTGGTGGTGATGAAGTATGTCGGCACACCGACTTCAAAATACTTATAAAGGTATGCAAAGTAATCCAGCATGTAGGAGTCCTGATGATGAATGGCACAGGTAAAGGAAACGGTATGGTCAGATAACTGGATGTGGTTTTAATGGTAAAAAAAAATCTGCAGCTTTTTCAAAATTATTTGCTCGTTTGAGTTTGTTAGGGTTTTTTATACTCACAGTCGGCATGGCAAGTTCCTGATTTAATCCCACTTTTACATGGAAAAGAAGGAAGATGGAAGCGCAGAACATTGCAAGGAAGATCACCATCTAGAACAGACATGGTGCTTTTATTAGCATGTCTTATTAATACTCAACATCGTACATATGTGCATATTTATTAATAACTGTGTGTTCCCTCAATGGTCAAAATGCATATTTATTGTTCAAAATATCTTATAAAAGCTTAATTTTCAAAAATATTATTTACTTTATTCAATTCCTCACAATAACAATAATGGATCTAAAATAATGAGATTTTAAGTGCTATACGTACTGTCAATGTCCAAAATTGTTTTCTCTTCTCAGCTAAATCTATATATATACTGAATATTTTAGATATTTTATTCAATATGTTTTGATTGTTTTAACCGACTATTAACAATAATATTGATATGAATTAATTATGTATTGATAATTTTACATAATCGGTTTCAGTTCTCTTTTTTTTAAGACCTTATTTTTAGCCTTTTGATTTCATGATCTTGCCGTGATTCTTCACACAATTGTAGTAGTTGTGTCAAATAATAGTATTAACGCTAAGCTACCTGTTATGCTAAGCTAATCATTTTTTTTTTTTTCTCAGATATTATTCATATTTGTTATAGTTTGTTGTCTTATTTTAGTCTTAATAAAGTTATTTGTTATTTTTTGATATTAGGAACTTTTATGTGCTTTATGGCAATTTGCCCTTGATTATGCTTATGACAATTTGCGACTGTTTATTGATTTTTTTGCTTGTGAAATATGTGTTTTGTACTTATAATAAATACTTTGTTCCCAGGTTTGTCAATATTGACAACATTGTCACGTGACTTTTAAGTGACTGCACTTTTAAAACCTATTCTTTGGTTTTTGTTCTTTTGAAAACGTAAATTGTGGTAATAACCTGCTGCGTGCGACATACCACTATTATCCTGGTGACAGGGTGGAGTAAAGCGGGAGCGTAGTATTTTTTCATCAGTGGGAGTAGGACCCCCTTGCTGGGTTTGGGGGGGCGATGGGTTGTCACGGTGACACAGCAAGCTATCTCGCAGCGGTTTGCGTCCTGCCGCCGAGCATCCAGTGAAAGCAAAGCAACAAAGGCCGTCATCTGCAGAATGAAGTCCATGAGCACAGCCAGAGCAGCGTAGAGAGCGAAGGACTTCACTGCAGGCATCGTGCTCAGAGCTCCTGCACAGACAAGGGTGGAACAGTCAGCTTATACGTTCCCTATGTGTGGAATTGTACTGTACTGTACTGTACTGTACACACATGGTTACACAAATCTGAAACTTCACTTTACTTCACTTGAGTGACTTTTTTGTTTTTTGTATTGTACTCATATTTCATAGATATTTTATCTTACTTTCGTTATGTTCATCAAGTTTTGTTTTTGTATTATATTCATATTTAATTTTTTTCATTGTTTTTATTGTATTTTTCTTTTTATCTCATTTTAATTGTATTTCTTTGCTTGCATGCAACCCCCCGTGTTTATATGCTGGACGATTGGAAAACTACATTTCGCTACATGTGTGTGTGACAAATACAATTTTAATTTGAATTTTGAATATGAATTGATCTGAACCCACTGACTTCAATCTATGACTCAGTACGAGTCAGAAGTAAAGTAAAGTCTGCATTATGAATGAATCATCTCTTTTTAATAAGGGCGTTACGTACATTGCTGAGGCATAAGACAGTGACTAAAGGTCAGGGTGAATGATAAACTCTTCTCGATTCTGTACTTGATGGAATCTGAAACTTTCAGAAATGCGATCTGGTGGAGTGATACATGTGAATGTATTATGGGAAAGTCTCACCCAGGAAGAAACAAACAGATTCGGATAAGCTGCACAGGAGCATGCTGGGAGCCACTTGTCCAAGCACCCGGCCGATTTGCTCCTCACGATGCTCTCCTGGTTTACGCATGTCTCTCTGGGACGGAAAAGTCAAAAGAAATTTTTTTTTTGCTGTGTGACCAAAATTTTCCCGACAAATTAACAGACAATTTGAGGAGAATTCGATAATTACAACATGGCTTACTTTCCAACAACAAGTATTTCATGAACATGGACAAGTTATTGGGTAGATATATCTATGGGTACAAAATATAAATATACACATAAATATGAGATAATACTGCATTTTGTCATCATTTGTCAAATGTACCTGGTGTAAACAAAAGATAGAAATGACATATCTGTGAATTTAAAGAACAATGAAATGCAATGCAATGAAGTTTATAGAACAACATATAATTTCCTAAACATTAGTATAGAAGAACATATAACAAATAATATCTCCCTACATTATGGTGGTATATTAAAAGCAAATAACTTTTATTAGCTTATATTCATGAAAAGTGAGCTTTGTATAACTTGATTACAATGAAATTGGTTGCTGTAATTGGTGCAAAGAGATGAAGAATCTAAATTAAAGTGTAAAACTATACACTCTTGATAAATAGAATAGAATACATTTAAATACAATATTACCAAAGATAATACAAATAGCAATAATACAACGTATATATAACTATGCATACTCCACAAGTAGTTATAAGTGACAAGTACCAGTTAAATTAAAGGGGTTCAAGTACAGTTACATGGTTTAGTTTAGGGTAATGTATTTACCTGATACTCCAGGACAAAAATAAAGATGTTGTCTGCTCCCACAGCTAGAACGAGGAAAGGGACCACCTGCAAGATGACCAGTGAGGATGGGACCCCGATCCAGGCGTAGAAACCCATTGAAGCCAAGACCGAGCAGCCCACCACAAGAATACCACCCAGTCCCACCAGAAACTTTGAGTCCACCTGTACCAAGGCAACATCAATTCCATTAAAAGGCAATTCTAATAAAAAAGACTAATGGTTTTCTGTTTTTAACCATGATTTGACACCTGCTCCTGCTATGTATTTTGCCCCAAAACATAACAGTGGAGTTATTCATAATGGTGTTGAAACTACCTGGAGCGTATTATAGTTCTTAGATCCATTAGTAGTTTTTCCTCATAATTGTGAATATTTCTTAAAAAGTAATTCTCTTTTCCCTGTCACTACTCACCAGAATCCGCTTACAGGAGGAATACTCCCCGAGAGCTACAGCTATGTAGAGGAAGATGACTGCATAGCTTATCATGAAAATGGGAATATCTTCAGCAGTTGTCCTGTTGATTTCATCCTCCAAAGACCTCTGTAAGAAAAATAATAATACATTCTCACATTCTTTGCTTCAGAGACCCTTTAATGTTGACCCTAAAAAATGCATCCAGGATCTCACCTCCGCCATGTAGGCAAACGTAAAGCTTGTCTTTGGATTATTTTGATATTCCTGTACGATTTTGAGGAACCTGCTCTCCCATTGTTCCACAACTTTGAATTTAACATGATCTCTGGCATAATTGTTGAGGGAGAACGTGAGGATCAGAGCCTCGGCTGTGGTGTACTGCTCATCTGAGAAAAGAACAGAAATCACCTCAGTGTCTTTAACGACATGCTTTGAGATTATAAAAGTCAATGTGTCTTACTATCATATCCTCCGACTGCCAAAAAAGGGAACACGGGACCTCCATAGTCTGCCATGCAACTCATGCCCAGCGCTGTGATGTCCTTGAATGATAATGGGGAGCTGTGGGTAAATACAAAACAACACTTGGTGAATTCAGAAAGCTTCAGAACAACTGATGTTATTTAACATGTCACTGATGTGGTTGTCTCCTTGCATTGGATACCATTGTTGCTAAGATCAAGTTCAAAACCTTAAACCTTTTTCAATTTCTGGTGCTGCACCATCCTACCTCAATTCTATGGGAAGGAAGTATAGTAGGTAGTGAAACTCTTAAAGTCTATTAGTGGGGAAATTTGTGTATACATGCACATAGACTGTAAATGAGTAAACACAAACCCTTGAGCTGTGAGGAACATCTCTTTAATTTATCTATTCCTACAAGAATCTATACCACTGAAATCTATCTAGCTGCCTAACAACCCACTTGTCTATCCATCTATATAATTTCAATTATAATCCAAACGATTTTAAGCTCTTTGTCTAGGTCTAACATCCCTTGTCATGACAATCATGAGATTCTGACAGTCAAGAGTCATCCTTGGGGTCGACAAGTTGCTCCTAATGATCCTTAGTTTGTAAGTCGCTTTGGATAAAAGTGCAAGAGGCAATTGACAAAAGACAGCATCTTGATCAGAACAAGCTCAGTTTCTTACTTCACACAGTAAATAAAATGGTCCCTCCAGTCGACTTCGCTAGTCACGCCTAGCTCAGTCATGTTTGCTTTTGCGTTCAGGTTCTCAATGCTGTTTTGAAAGTACTGTGGAAGACTGTTGACTGCACAATCTGTTAAAGATGCGTTGCTGGGATTGAGCGGCGCATAGCACACATCTTTAAGACTGGCGTTGCGATTCAATTCATCCGACCAGAATTCAATAGCTTGAATCTTCTGCTGAAGCTCCAACAGCTCTAAGATCAGGTCTACGTAAAACAAAACGAAGATAAAACACAAAACATTTGTTAAAAAGGGTTTTAAATATGTTAAACCAGTAACACAATGACGCACCTTTAGAGATAATTCCACTGAAGTTCTGTTTTCCAAAGAGTAGGGAATTGTAGAAATGGCTGGGACGGTCAGGGGCGGTCAGGATCAGCTGGTTGGTGCGGAAAAATGGATCGAAATGCTTGTCGTGAAAGGCCTTTTCGCGCATAGCACGGCTTTCGGGAGCTGACCAGAGCTGGACTGGATCTGTGGTCAATTCGATGTATATTATGCCCACCGAAAACACCAACACTACAATAAGGCATGCCAGGAGCACTTTGAGAGGATGTCGTGCCATTATGGTTCCCCACGTCTGGAATAGTGAACCCAGGAAATCCTGAGTTGCAAGACTTGCTCTGTCCGAGCATGTGATGTCTTTGGGATGGACTTTCCTTTCAATCTCGTTTTCGTTTTGATCCACGGCTTTCTTGCCTTTCTGCTTGTGTCTCCGGCAAATGCATTGAAAAGACAAAAAGCATATAAAAATACAGAGGAGGATGCAGAAGACTACAATGCTAATGACAAGGACGCCGTCAAGTTGACCAATCAGGAATGGTCCCGGAATGGGCTTTGGTTGTGGCACAGCTGGACAGGATTGCTCACAGTCCTGGCACGAGCATTCTTTGCCACCCGAGGGTGTCATCTCATTACAATTCAGAGCTCTACCGGCAAACGCAGCCGCTCCTGGTGGGATTTCAGAGCTCTCGCCTTGTGATAAGAGTCTAAAGTTAATATCTAGAGGTGCCAGGCCATTGCTCGAGTCCCCCTGGAAATCATACCAGCGCTGTGGTGTGCACAAAGATGAACCATAGCGACCACACATAGTGGCAATGGCAAAGCCCCCTGTGGCTGGGATCCTTACATTTTTACAAGACCGAAAAGATGCATCTGAGAAGTCGGTGGATATGTAAGCCTCATAACCCACAACCGCTTCCTTTACCTTGCCGCCTGGCTGTGTGATATTGGCTGTTTTTGTGATCTTTAGGATCTGACTTTGATTGGGGCTGCAGGTGGTGGCACAATGGAGGTGGGCAAAATTTTCAACGCAGGACGGGCAGCGGACGAGCACAGCTTTGGATAGGCCAAGGCTGCCCTCCAGTGAGTTCAGCTGTTTGACCGAACAGCAGGCCAATGTCTGTCCTTCGCCATTATCAAGCATTGGGCACACGGTCTTCAGACGCTCGTAGTGTTCCCCTGTCACGTTCACTGCCTTCCTGTAGTCCTTACACGGTACCCTGGGTGGGATAAGAGCCCCGTCAACGTCCGGGTTTAAGCCGCATTCCTCGTAAAATGAACAGTAGCCAGGTTCATGCTGAGCTCTGCTGAGAACCTGGACACAAGTCGAAATTCAAGTTCAGGATTATTTATATAGCACTTTTTAGACAAACTCAAAGTCGATATCATTAGGAATTGGAAATTAGGTACGTAATTATAAATTAACATTAGAGAGTTACAATCTAATGTTTGTCACAGCTAATACTCATGTTCATTTGACAATTTAAATCAATTTCATATTATTAGCAAATGTTTTGAAAGGTGTTTATTTAATCACTTTTAAAGCATGATATTATATTTTCGATTTACTACTTCTATTGTGCTAACTCCACCAAACCAGTCAAACTGAATTATTTTCCAATACTATTATTCTGGTATTAATATTCACATGAGAATATGTGATATGATGATCCAATCTTGAATCTCTCAAGGAAAATCCTAAATAGGTGGATGCAAAAAAAACATGGAAAAAATGTAATATTAAACTAAATAAAAAAAATTAAAAAAAAACAAAGCAAAAATCTAATTTTAAAACTAATTTTAATACTTTTTTACTTTTCGTTACACATTTTTCCCATTGCAACTTTTTATCTGTCAATAAAAATGTAGCAAATGGACAATTGCACTTCGCTGTGCAACTTGATTTTATGTAACGTATGACGCCAAAGTTTGAACATTCCAAGACTCATATCTTTAAAAAACTGAAAACTAAATTGTGTAAAAACAATATACTGTAATATGACACGATGGTTTCGATATTTTCGCAACCTAAATCTATACACACAAATATAATACTTAATCTTGTTAATTTTTGGTCACATTTTAGCTTACTTCCCACATGCTCATGCCGCTAGGTTTAATGATTAAACACTAATAACTACCTTATAACATAAGTTACTCAATGTCAGAAAATTATAAAGTTGTAAAACAGTTTTATAAAATTGACTACTTTTTAAATTATTTGTATATAATAATTTATTATATTTATTAATAACACAAACATAACTTACCACACAAACAGCACATATTAAAAACACAAAGTACTGTTTCTCATCCTTTTTTCTGGAATGCATTTCTATAACTGTTGGAGTGTTAGTTCCAGGGAAGCGAGAAGCTTCAGGCAAGAACCCTGCTCTACCTCCTTCTGTGGTCGCAATGTTGAGTAAGACAAGAGGAAATAAAAGTCTCTCCTGCTCTCATTGGATGAACAGATGCGATACTGATGATGAACAGAATCTTATCTGGCCTGATGTTTCCACCGCCAACCAGAATGGACAAAAGCCAATTCATCTACTGATCATTAACCAGATGAGCAGACGCATCGGAACATGTGTTATTGAAACTACGGTACATCAAGGACCAAAACACACCCACCAAACCCCAATAACACCCCAATTCCATTCCCATGTAAACCTGTTGCACATATTTGACCCATAAACCACATATGGACCTGGTGGCTTTAAGCTTTGTGGTTGGTGCCACACAATACTCTAGACGCATGGAAAACACTCTCATGGACCTTCACTTTAGCATGACTTTGCTTTTACAGATTCAAATGGACTTTATGGGTTTTTTGCTTAGTAAAATCGTTGAACTACCTAAAAAGACGAGAAAGTAATGCCTTCAAGAAGTTCAGAAGATCCAAAGGCTTGTTGCAGCTGGGTAAGGACTACAGCACAAAGCTGAACAGTCTTCTATGTTTTTTTCTTCGAAGTGCAATTTAAAATGAAAAGAAATGTAATAATAATTGTAAAATAAATTGTCGAATAGTGATTCTTGTAAAACGTTTTTTTTTTTGGAAAGAAATTGTGATAATGGAAAACTTGGTTTGGAAAAGAACCGTTCAAGGAACATGGTTTTACTGCTCAAAGTACAGTAGGTACATTTCTCAGGTTAAAGCTTTAGATTGTTTAGAGTGATTAGACCATTATCATATGATTGTCGATAAGATAAAAATATATACTGACTATAGACTTATTTCTCAGATACAGTAGATTTAGGTACAATATTTGCAATCTATGAAAAAAATGATGATGCAAAAGCTTTTTTTGCAAAAGCATTTTTTTTTCTCTAAAAGATTGTATACATTGTAAATAGTATAAATGATACATTTATATTGTACACCTTTTTAATTTATAAGTATGGTACATACAATTTAGTTGAATTTTTACAATTATTAATCAATGATTTAATAATTTTGCAAACTGTAAACGTTGTGGGTGTAAGAGTGGAATAAACCGTGACAACAAACTCATCACAGCAGGTTTTCGTCAGAACATTAGTCCGTCTGTGTCATTGTTTCCAAGTTACACTGTCTGGTTACACTTTTGGAAACACACTGCGTTTACATGTTATGCTTCAGTTTACGTGCTATAAAAAATTGAAGGTAAGAGATATAAACACAATTTGGTGTAGCAGTGTAAACATTTTGTCGTCCACGCAGTCTAAACGTTTTGCTGTTTTAGCATGGTAAACATTTTGTTGTTCTAGCCGTGTAAACATTTTGTTGTTCTAGTCGTGTAAATGTTTTGTTGTTCTGGCCGTGTAAACGCTTTATTGTTCTAGCATGGTGAACATTGTGTTGTTGTAGCCGTGTAAATGTTTTGTTGTTCTGGCCATGTAAACATTTTGTTGTTCTGGCAGTGCAAATATTTTCTTGTTCTTGCATGGTAAACATGTTGTTGTTCTACTTTACTTTACTTTACTTTACATTACAGTCATTTAGCAGACGCTTTTATCCAAACCTATATACATTTCAACTTTCAACTTTACAACGATATACAACTTTCACAATTCAACAAATTCTTGCTTTCCCTGGGAATCAAACCCATGATTCTGTGTTTCAAACACCAGCGCGTTGGCGTGTTGAAATGTTGACTAAGGAACCCTTCAGGGAGAGTGTGAGTAAGCTCACTCAACTTTTTACATAACTCAACAGCGATGCTCAAAACTACATAATAAAGTTCAGAATTAGCATTCATGCCGTCTGCTTTCTGAAGTAGTGAGTGCTGCAGTGCAATGAGAGATGATGAGAGAAGAGAAAAGTGTAGTGCTAATTACACTGTTTTAGGTCTGATAAATATCCTTTTTTGGTCATAATCATGATCAAATCATTAAATACATTAATGCAAATCACAATCTAGGCTGAAATGTCAGGATCATTTTTAACATTTTTTTGGACAGTTGTAAGACGCTTCTTGTGAAATCGACTGTACGATAGCAAGATTTGGCACAATGTGTTGTTATGTTTTATCATAGAAAATGGTCCTAAAAGACAAACAGAAAAGGGAAATTATGTAACCAGCAGGAATGTGAACGGAGGGATAAGGGCGGCAGGTGACGACGGTGGTAATTTATCAGAATATAGATGTTAAGTGTACATTATGTACCTCAAAAGGTTTTTGGGGAAACATCACAAGCTGTTACAATGAGGAAGAATTGTGTACTGATTAATAATTGTACAAAATAAAGAAAATTAAATAAAAATATATAGAATCATCTTATAATAAAAAAACTAAACTATTTATACTTTTTAAAGCTAAATTAACTTAATTAAATATTTTACTCATGCTTTGAAATAGTTTATTTATCAAATTATATCAGCATTTTGGTTTTGTGTAGCATTTGATTTGTCTTCCCTGCTTTAAAGTTATGAATGAAGAGATTTTGAAAGTGTGTCTTAAAAAAAAGGACCATTCTTGGAAAGAACTCTGAGCATTAGCAAATTGTTGACTTTCTCTTCATTGTTTTTAAGATTACACACACTCTTATATTGAAATATGTCAAGAATTTTGTTCACATTTTTGGGTTTGAACCCTAACACATTATATAGATTGTTGCTAAAAGTCCCTCAGAAAGTTTTTTCTTTTTAAAAGTATAAACTGTTTTTATTATTTTTGACTAATTTAATGAAATCAGACAGTAATGGAGCAAGACTAAAAACACAACGTGTTTTTGACTAAAAACTAAAAACAAGAAAACAAGACAAAAAACACAACGTGTACTGTAGCAGACATGACGTCATATATTTTGGCCTTTATGAATTCTTTATGAACGTTTTTTAATTAAAGTTTAGCTTCAATTTAATGTTTTAAATACTTTTTTTATGATAAATAGGCAAATAATTAAGAAAATATGAATCGAAAATTAAAATCAAAATGTTCTATCTGTAAATCTAAGACTTTAACGTCCAAAACATTGTAAATGATTACCAGCTCTGACCTTGAAACGCCAATTAATTATGTTTTTCCTTATCAAGCATGATATATATATTTGATAAAACAGATACTCGGGGCAGCATGACCGATGCTTTAACCTAGGTATTATAAAATAATCCACAAAAATTCACGTAATTTTTTCAATGCAAAACTATTTTAATATTTAAGTTCAGTAAATTTTATATCAACCAACTCTTACCAGCATGTAGTTGCAATGACATAGTGGGATAAAAAGAGCGTACTATAGTTTCTGTGCAAAATTATATATATTAGAACAAAATATTAGAATTTTTTTTTTTTTTACTTTTAATTACAACTAGTGGATTTTATTGCCACTAATCCTGCATAATAATCAAAATAAATTTCATGAATCACAGTTCAACTCTAACCTTAAATTATGTGTAGCTTAAATGCAAAATTCAGGTAGTAAATGCACATTTTTCTTAATTATATGAAAAAAAAAATGTTTTATTTATTTGATAATGGGATTTTTAAAAACACACATTCTAGTGACATGCTGCATGCTATTTTAAGCACAAAACATTGTCACAAAATAAGAATATAACCACATATACTAAGCATAGTATATTTTTCATTGACTAAAATTAAGTTTCAACACTTTGTAGTGTGGGATTAGTTTGAAAATAAATATATTTGTTAAAAAAAATCAACAATGTAATCTGTAATATTAAAAAGTAAATTATGAAGTCAAACCAAAAAGTCTTAAAAATTTAACTCATCTAACCAGATAAAAAGGATGTTCTTCAACCTGGATTGAGATTAGGACTGAGATTGAGTTTGAGATTGAGATAGAGACATACTTTCTGGAAAGTCAGAGACATTTCTGCAAGCATCAGGATAACATAAGCTCTGCTTTCTATGGCTGCAGACCGTTAAACCTTCCCCCAAACGTTCTTTCTGCTGATAAGCTATTAGGTAACTTCTAATCGCTTATCTTTATCCTTTAGATACATTTTCAGTAAAAAAAATTGTCAATTGCGATTTCAACTGTATGTGCCAGTAGGTGACAATGTTTATTTGATATCATTTTGTAAATTTAATATTGGTGTTTTGGCATCTTCCATCCTGTCAGCAAAGAGCTTTTTTCAAAACTTAGGTGAAGATGTAATTTATAGATTATTCAAACGAAAACTATACGAATTTTTAAAGTTCACATAGTATAGGAAAGTTCCTACCTAAACTCTTGACAAAACAACCACAGTACAAAAAAAACATCTAGGACAACACAGCTCAGAGATATTTATTTGGTAAAAAAAAAAAACATACGTTAAAAACACGTTAATGTGGCCGTGTGTGTGTGTGAGCGTGAAAAAAAAACGTTTTTTTTGTAAATTCAGGGGGGTGCTTATAATCGCAGGGTGCTTATTTTCTCAGGGTCCTTATATTCATGTAAATACGCTAATTACATTTGGTTTGTTAAACTCTGCTTTATGTTCATCTCTACATTCATTTACGCATTTAACCTGTTTATGTACTGATTTTGTTTTCCTTACAGCACTCAGTATTTCCAGACTGGCATGGCTTTTGTATTTTTTTTGCTCAGTCTCTTGTTCCTCGATGCTGGACCTTGTGTGAAGTCCTGTCTGCAGTGCGACAATGAGTTTTTGAACATACACAACAACTTCTTTGAAGACTTGAAGAACATGGAAACCGCTGACACCACAATTGATGAATTGGGGGGTATCCTTGAGCAGGCTAATGTCAATCACGAGACGGAGAGTAAAAAGTTCGGTGGCGTCATAGGTTAGTGTTACACTCAACGATTAAAAACACTGACAAATTAGGCGTATTCGTGTATTTTTAATTAAAACCATGAGATTTCCAAGCCTTTTTATGTCTCTGTTAGAAATAAGCTTCTATGATTAAAAATCTACTTAAACTCACAAGATTTTATCAAATAAAAGCCATGTATATATGTATTTATTTATTTTTTCTTACTTTTAGTTTTAATAGTTTTAATGTTTATGTAAGATGCAACAACACTTTATCGCGCAAGGACGGAATATCAGAGGGAATTTTCGAGGTACTGGAAAGAAAACACAGGTAAAGTCTTAATATATTCATCTGTGTTTAACTAGGGTGACCAAGCGTCCTCTTTTTACGTCATGTTTCTCAATTGCTTGAACACACTGGTCATATCAGTCACTCTTTTGGCAAAACCATAAATACTTTTCACCTAGTTAGACACAACTAGCCAACATATATTCATTAAGAGTCAACCACAACAAAAGGACTGCTGGCACCGTCTGAACACTACAACTCAAAATGGATCCGACTTCTTTCTAATGATGTGAGGGACATAAACATTTGTAAATTAAGCCAGATCAGGGAAGACTAGTTTCTGAGGCTCTACAAAGGATGTAAATTTGAGGAAGAGTGTGTGAGAGGAGGGTGAGGTGTTCAGTAAAAACAAAGATTGGTGATATCTGATGAAATCTGATCAACTGCGGTTGATCGTGTCTTTGTCCACTTTTTGAGCGTGAGGAAGGCTGGAGAAACCAAACATCAGCAGGCTCTCAGTAAACCAAAAATTTGGAGTCGAGTACAGATAAATGTATTTATTTGAAGTTATTGTACAGAACGTATATATTGACAACAGTTACTGTATGACTGTAGAGCTGTAAGTCATACAAATTTTGAAACTCAACTGGACCTATAGATTTAAAAGCGTATTGTTTTTGTTATGTCAATGTCAGAAAACATGAGAAAACTTACTTTATATAAGTATATATAACTTTATATACTTGCTCTATATACTGCACCACAGTATGCTGTAAGTAAATATGTTTCACTACATCATTGTACTGGAATATTGTAATGCAGGGTTGGTCTGTTTGTAGGATCCATGTATATTTTTGATAACTTCATGTTCTCATTTTGAAGAATTGAAGCCTGTGGTCATCTTCTCCTAGCAGCAAGACCCTAGATTTTTATATGGTCTGTGAGAACAAGGCCATTATGGTAAAATAAGTGAAATTCAGCAGAAGATCATTAAGGACCACAAACCATTTTGAGAATATTGCGCGTGCCATGTGTAGATGCATAACATTTCAGTTTTGTCTTTTTGTGCTAAATGTGCAGGTTTTCTTTGTTTTGCTATCTGCATTTTTCTTACAGTGAACAATACGCTTTAATTTCTCCTGCTTCACGCTCTGAGCATTTTTCTGTGTAGGGTTTTGTGACTGCTCACTAGTGTTTTTCATTCTGACTGACTCGAGACACGAGTTTTGAGCTCAGATTAAACTGATTAGAGGTAAAAGTTTATTTTTGCAAGAGAGAGAGAGTTAGGGTTCTTAGTTAGGAACCCTAACAGAATCTATGGTTGCGTACTAGTCGCTCAGGTCTTCAGGGTAGCCAGGCGAACGGGCGCTCTGTCGTTTGCGTAAATCGAGAGATTATTTTAACCTTAAAGAATATGGCGAGCTCAAAGCTGGCCGTCGATTAGAAAAGAAAAGTTGACTTTTAAAACTGCGAGTTTAAGAGTAAGTGGACAGAATAATATGCATCCGCGCGAAGCAGAAAACCAATGTGTTTAATCTGCAACAAGTCGGTCGCAATCGTCAAAAGGGATCGTGAAATGCCATTATTAATCCAAGCACGCACAATTTGAACAAATTACCCTCCATTGAACAAAATACATTTGAATACTTCTGTAAATTGCACATTTTTATCTGTAATTACAAACCGCACAACTATTTTGTACTTGTACCAGTACTTGAAAATTGCACGTTTTCGTTACTTGTTTTTGTAAAAATTCACAAAATGCACTTTTTTGTTACTTGTTTTTTGTAAAAATGTATGTCTATCTGTAAAGGATGAGTAGAGAAAGCAATTTCGACTCTCTGCACGTCCAGTACGTACAGCAGAGTTGACAATAAAGCTGACTTTTCACTCCACACACACACACACACACACACCACACACACACACACACACACACACACACACACACACACACACACACACACACACACACACACACAGGCAACTAAAGTCTCTAATGCTGAAATAGTCAATGAGTGTGTGAGTGAAGTGGTGACTGCTCTGTTTGAAGGGACTCAAAAGGATAATTCACAATTCAAATTTCAAATTTATGAAGATGTTTTGGGTCTTACAAACCTCACACAAGGAGGGATTACATTTATGAAGTAGTGACACATGTTGTTTCTATACGGATGACGTGCCATTCACATAGCGGTTCATATTTGCAACTTGACCGATATTTTTCCGGACCTCGGACTGAATGGAAATTTCGTAAGTGGACCCTTCAAGTTTATAATTGAGGACCCCTGCTATACAATAACTGCCCACTATTATTGTTTACAAAATAAATATTATAGTTATTAATCTTTATATTGTTGAAGTTGGATTTTCCAACAGAAGAGTTGATATTTAGAACAATGTTTCATTATTATTAGTTAGAGTCTATTATTTTGTTACAGATTTACATTTTTGCAGATTTGTTTTTTTGATTCGGAAGTTAGTTTTGCACCATTTACTGGAAGCATACTAAAGCATGTTCATCCACCTCCGAGAAGCCTGTCTGAATTATTCTCGAGGCCACGTCGGTTCTCTTTCATGTAAATCAAAATATGGTCACCCTAGTTTAACCAAAAAATGTGTTTACGTGTTCTAAAGCGTACTGCTTGTACTCCATGTGTAGTGTTAATCTGAATCTCTTCTTGTTCAGATCAAACTTTAATTGTACCGGATTTTTTGGGCATAGCCAATAGGATTGCCGGACTTATTCTTGAGAAACATTTGCAACATTTTACTAAGGGTAAGGTGAGCAAAAACAATCCTAATGGTAGCACTAATCACTCACTTGTATATTGTATCTTTTTTCCCGCTTTTAAGAATTGTGCCAAAATAAGTGTGGTAAGTGCAATTTTTGTTATTTAAGTTATTTAAATTACCTATAAAAAAAAAACAACATCTTAAACAGCTAAAAAACATGTTAAAGCTAGAACAATTCCTTTACTTAGCAGAGCACAACTCGGCAGAACAAGACTTAGTAGCGTCGATGGAACAAAACACATTTTGGTAGCACAAGTAAAGAGTAGAACAAAACACGTCTCAGTACAACTGGACACAAATCTGTAGAACACAACACAAGTCACTGGAGCACAACACGAGTCAGTAGAACTTTTCTTCTTGGAGAAGTCTTCTAGGAATTGGTAACGTGCATCATGTATTGTAATTTTAGAACAATTAGAGTAGACTAATGTTGAGTAATTTTGCAAACTAATGTATTACAATAAGGTACTTTTATGGTTACAGGTACTATTTACTCTTCTGGTGACATTGACAAACTCACGCATTTAAAAAAGCAATACAGATTGGGCCCTGCATGTCATGTAATCAATCAAGATTGTCTCTCTGGATCCCAAAATTTCATTGGCCTTTATATTTGTGTTATTAGCGCTTTTGACGCGGCCAGAATTAATGCCTAATCTATTGTAAGAATTTAAACTATTGGTTTTCAGATAAAAAATGTTTTACATAGCCCCATCGGTCACATTTTTGACAGGTTGCATCAGATTTGTTGTGTGTTACAGGAATGTTTTATCAGAGAGTGATGAATTGCTCTTCTTGCAAATACGAGCGTTTCCCCTGTCTGTCTGGAACACTAGAATGTGAAGGTGAGACAGTACCAAACCAGCACGACAATTCACACTCTAAAATCTCCCCAATTATTTCTCTGTTTTCTGCTCTTATGTAAGTTACACCCATAAAAGCAGACGTGGGGCAAGAAGTGGTGATAAACTGTTTTCGTCCTTGGCACAGTCACGTGGATGGACAGAGAGACTACAACTACTCCTTGCATCCTGGGGAGTGGAATGTACGTTTGTGGATATATATATATATATATATATATATATATATATATATATATATATATATATATATATATATATATATATTGATATAGGATACTGGCTACTAAAAAATGTAGTAAAACTGTACTATTTGCTGTGTTAATATTTTTCTAATGTAAATTATTAAATATTATATATAAAATGTTTTTATTAGATTAGGTATTTTTTTACTCAGTGGATGCAGGTAATGTTCAGCTGCATTAGCTTAGTTTAGGTTTGACGAACTTGAATTTGCTTTTGTATTAGATCCAAGAACTAAGTGAGACTCCCAGAATTTCTCTTGACAGATTGCACTGGTTTTACTGCGAATGTACTAAATTGTAGACTGTTAATTATTCATTTCAAGCTGTCACCGAAGGACCTGGTGTTTGAGGATCTGATGACGACAGCAGACTCGAGGATTGTGCTCAATCATGTCAGCATGAGTGACCAAGGCGTTTACCGCTGCATCCTACAGGATCTAAATGGAACTGCACTTTCCCTGACATACTTCAAACTGCAAGGTAGCCAGTGCAAGTGTTCTGGTCGAGTAAAAGCGTGTGCTCCATCACAGCAGTCTTTTTGTTTCTAACAGTCAACCAACCGCCACCTACCACCCCCCAACCCATCTTGACACTTCCGTCTCTTCCCTGGGGTTATGAATCCCCAAGTCGCAGGTTTCAAAGGATTATTTTTCTCCTTATAGTGATTTCAATGATTGTACTCAGCATCGCAGGAAGTGTTTTCATCATAGTCTTCCTGGGGTAAGTCAAAGAAAAATTGCCTTATGTCTGCTATGACATTATATGTTTGAGTAATGTTAAGACTAAAGAAATTAAGAAACAAATTAAATTGTTTACTAGTGCAACCATTCACAGTAAATCAATGAATGTCAGTAATACAAATGCTCGTCCACTCACTCACCGGAATTATTCCAAGTAATATTGTGTGAAGAATAAATATTACACACATTTTTCTAAAAATAAAATGATAAAAAATACATTAAAAATAACAATACCTTACAATTGACAGTGAACATGTTAAGAAACATGTTGAGAACTTGTTAGGAAAGATTTCATAAATAGTGAGTAGAATTCCATTGACATTGATCATGAAGTTATCCGGCTGATTTTAAATCAAATTGAAATCAAAATAGAGACAAAATGTTCTTATTTTCTGTCAACTTGCTTCGTTTCTGACCGGCAGAATGACCATGAAGCGGCAGAAAGAGAGAGTCAGCAGACGAGAGCAAGGGGAGGATGAAGAACACATAGAGCTGATGACTGTGACAGAATGAGAATAGAAACTTCATTGAAACTTTATGAATCCCTCAATGGGGCAATTCGTCTCTTTAACTCATTCAAACAAACTCGGAGTAGTGGGCAACTTCAAGGACTGGCGCCATTGCCCAAGAACAGACACAGCCGTAGGGGGATTTGAACTGGCAACCCCTCGGACATAAAGTCCAATTCCCTATTACTGAACCACAACTGCCCAAGTTGGGCATAGAGTCTCAATAAGTCTCAAACTGAATTGAATGGGAGCTTTAGCAATTTATTCAAATCTGAAAGGGGATAATTTAGCCTTTGTTGCATTACAACAGTTGCATTAAAAAATGGGAATCACTTGAGTTATGTCTTCAATGATTCTAGTCTTGACCCTGACCTCCGTGGTCACTGCTACCACTTCCTCCATTCATTTGAAGTAAGTGACCAGAAAAAGATCCCTAGAATCCATCAAAGCCTGGTTCCTGGTCATGTTTTATCTTCCTACCTGAGACATTACCAACATTCTGACTATAGAGCCTAGTGGTAGAAGCTTGTACCACCCCGCCCTAGCCGATTCAAAACCTGATATGGTAGGTTCAGAAACTGAAGTGTCTTGAGAAAAACACTGTACCTGATCTGCTTCCTAGTGGCCACAGCCTGCCCACTGCTCCAGTGTGTGTGTGTGTGTGTGTGTGTGTCTGTGTGTGTGTGTGCGTGTGTGTGTGTGTGCGTGCGTGTGTGTGTGTGTACATATGCCTTCAATACAATCACCCTTACTCTATTCCAGGACAAATGATCTCTGCTGATGGTTCCTGATCATTGTCTATCTGTCTTTCAGCCTGATTTTCTGTCATTGAATCGTCACTTGAATAAGTTATAATGAGTTATTTAACATTAAGGAGTAGTTACATTTATTTTACATTACATTTAATTACATTTACCGTAGTTACATTTATAAGCTCTTTGAGGACAGACATTATGCTGATGTGGCCCTCTGTGTAAATGACTTTGACACCGCTGATCTACGGGTATACCTGCACCAGAGAACAGCGTGTGAATGGGGCAGCAGCCTTAATAGTTTTCACGGTCGAAGTTAAAAGTTAAAGCTTCGAACTTGATCCTAGGACTTGATCCTAGGACAACTGGTACCCAGTGTGAGGAGAAAAAACAGGCGTCTTTTTAGCTTGATTCAAAACCAGTCACCCTGCAGGAGTTTGAATTCATTTTCTGCATCTGCAGACCTATGCACTGGTAGTGAAACTCTTGGAATGTAAATTGGACAATGTAATGCATTTAGTGTACACAAATGCACTATTGTAAATACATATTTAATGTATCTACTCATAATGTTACCAATGCTGTAATTTTTGTTGATTCGGTTTATTTTATTGGTAAATTTTACTTATTAAGTAAACTTTTACTTTTAATCGTTTTATATCAGTTGTCATTTGCATTTTATGGTTTTAGAAGCTTCTGGTGTGATGGAAGGAGCTGAGAGGGTTTCACAAAGTTTTAACCACTGTCTTTTTCCGTAGCTGTGGATAGTTTTTTTTTAATTCACTCACTTTTTGCGATTCATTTTCCTGTTTCCAATTCCTCATAACACACTTAATCGGAATCAGCTTTATAGTTCAGCTCCTCAGTTTGTGATCAAGTCATAAAAAGGGGTTAATTGTCTACCGAAATGTTTTGAGATAATGACTTTGGCACTTGGAAGCTGTTTGTTATTTAGATTGTCACATTAAACTTTTCTGTTACTATCACTATCAGGTTCTGTCACTAGAAGGCACTGCCAACTCTCTTTTGCTCTTTAGCATTCTACAAATTACTCTTGTAATCAGTCGAACCTGTAACGCCTGTTTCTGTAACAAAGCTATTTAAGTGTGATTTTCTTTGTGACTTTTGTTTGTGAAAAACTCTTGTGAAGTTTTGTTTCTCAATATGTCTTTTTGTATTTAAACTGCAGCCTTTTTATTTTATAAGACTGTTTATCAACCTTTTTGATCAATTAAACTGTTACCTGAGAGATAATTGCGTTTTTTGGGGGGGGTTTCATTTTGTTGGATAAGCTTGCTTTACTGATTTATTTAACTCTCCTGCACAAGAATTCAGCTGTGTTCCTGAGGTATAGATGCTAACCTGGTGAACATGTTCAAGGCCGTGTTTGCACCAAACGTCAGGGTTCAAGTCACTGTCACGTGGTACGGACCCAGGCATTTTTTGGCAGCACGCCAACCGATCAATGTCACGTGACCTGTTTGTTAATGTTCACCCAGATTGTTTCTCTCTACCATGCATCTTTTATGTTGATTTATTTAAATCATGTCACGCATCTTGTTAATCCCCTAATTTGTTCTACATTTAAGGACCATGTTTTAATGTGCTGATTGCCTGCTCATGATGAATATTGTGCTTTGTCCACGGATACTCAAGTTGTAGAACAGCCCGTAGAGGGATTTGAACCTGCAACTGCAAACAAATTGCGCTCTGCATTTAGATATCCAGTAAAGTCACACACACACACACACACACACACACACACACACACACACACACACACACACACACACACACACAGAGTGAAGTTCTCTGTTTCTGTACCGTAAGTCTTATTATGTTTTTTTAGTTTTCATCCCTTGTGACGGCCATGTTTTGGTTCTGTTTGCTTTGTGTATTGTGTGTAAGTATTGTGAGTATGCACATGGTTTTCTTTTTGTATTTACATTTTTAATCATTTTTTTTTATGATCAAAGAACAGAGAGAAAACAATGACATCATCATTTCAGAGGTTTGGGGTTTTTTTTTATCTCATGAGAAAATCCATTTGCATCTGCTCTCAGTGTCGTGTCATGTGTAGTTCAGTTCTCACTAGTGGCCACACACTCCAAGATTAGAATGAAGTAGAAAGACACGTTTTTGATGAATGAATGACACGTTTTGATTCAGCCGCTGTGGGAGGGAATGATGTCAGCTGGAGAGCTAAAGCCCTCGGATTACAATGTTTTTCTAGATTTAATATTCCCTTGCCAACTGGTGAATCTCGGGGATAATCCGCTCTTCTGGTCATAGGATTGTACAGTGGCAACACAAAAATCAAGTTCTGCTTCAATATTTGTGTTCCGTGAACTTCCTGTGTTTCATTTCATTTGATTGATGGCTTTTCCTGTAACAGAAGTCAGCTGCTTAGCAAGAACAGACGACAGTAGGACTTTCCGTCTCTTCAGAGAGTGTAACCTGTTTCTGGAGATGTAAGGGGAAAATCCCCTGACACTACATTTTGGTTCTCGGACATTTCAGTTTCACATTTGATTAAAACTGATGCTTGTTTTAAATTGAAATACTTTTATTAGTTGTAAAATGCATGACAAAATCATGAGGTTTCAGGTTCGAATCCCCCTACGGCTGGTTTTGCAGCTGATTGTCCTAGAGCACGACACTGACACCGGGCACCGTGGCTTAGGCTGCCCACTGCTCTGGGTTTGGGTATATTCACTCCACCATGTGTATGTGCACTTCACTTGAATGGGTTAAATGCAGAGCACAATTTTGATATTGTCCCTAGTAGCCGCACTGACAATCCCCTCACTTCACTTCACAACTGAGAGATTCACAATGACTATGACCATTGACCAAGCAAATAAGCAACAATTGCTAAAACGACAATAAAACAAGGGGAAACGGTCATTATGTAAAATAATACATCTACTGTGTCATTATCTATGTTCATGATCAATTTATTTGAAAAATATAAAACTTTTTTCTGTAAAAACAGCAAATCAATGGAACCGCAATTTAGCTTTCTGTAATAATTCTGTCCATTTAGTTAAAATTATAGTACATGTATTAAGTATAAATAATTTTAATTATTTTTATCATATATATATATATATATATATATTGTACTGTATATTTAAAAACAGTTTAGATCAATTTTCACATAAAGGATTAAACTGATTCTGGTCTGCACAGGAAGCCTTTGATCTATACAGGAAGTTCTTGCTGAAACTCTTTACACCTTACACAGTGCAAAACCTTAGTTGTAAAAGCTTCATAACTGAGTGAGAAAAAACACGAGACTGAAGAATAGTTGTTAGACACACAGTATGTCCTGCTGGTTTACATCTATTTCTAATTAGCAAACACTTATCCACTAACTTTCCAAATTTTAAGTCATGACCATATTTTTCCATACATATTACATACCTTATTTACGAGAATTGAAGCACGAAAATTCGAAAAAAGGGGGGGCTTTTAAATGGCGATTTCAGTTATGCGCGTAAATGTAAGCCCCCATTTTTCCGTATTTCAAGTTAGGAACAATCACAAATAAAAAGAATCACGTCGTCTTTATGCAGCGGTGCGTGTGTGCATGGTCTATACATTGATCTGTAGGCAGGCATGCTTATGATATAAGCTTTTATTGACTCAATAACAGAAATAAAGAAACATTAGACACGCCACGACACTTAACATAGACAAAATAACACTGGAAAAAGTATATTTAAACTAAATGCAGTATAATAATTTATATTGCAACAAACAAGAGACTACAAACCACGATCGCTTAGCTTAGCTTAGCGTAACCGGCTACAAACAAGTCAAATGTGTTATCACAGAAAGTAACAAAACTATCAAAAAGAAAAGTAAAACAATATACTAGTCACAGGTTAGGTTTGTTAAATAAAAAATATTTTTAAAATAATTTTTAAAATATATATATTTTTATATATAACGCAATTAAACCAGAAACGTTAATAAAAAAATATATTTTTATTTTCATTCTGTGCCTGTAAAACCAGAGGGTTGATTATATTCATGTAAATACAGTATATGGATCATCCTTCCATGTACTGTATTCGATTTTGTTACTGCTTTTCCATTTCTGTGGGATAAAACCCAATGACATCATGACTTTAAGATCAAACGTCTTAAGGCTGATGCTTGTGCCACCATTTATTTCAAGGTTTTTTTTTTCTTCTCATGAGAAAATCAATTTGCATCTGCTCTCAGTGTCGTGTCATGTGTAGTTCAGTTCTCACTAGTGGCTACACACTCCAAGATTAGAATGAAGTAGAAAGACACGTTTTTGATGAATGAATGACACGTTTTGATTCAGCCGCTGTGGGAGGGAATGATGTGACCTGGAGAGCTAAAGCCCTCGGATTACAATGTTTTTCTAGATTTAATATTCCCTTGCCAACTGGTGAATCTCGGGGATAATCCGCTCTTCTGGTCATAGGATTGTACAGTGGAAACACAAAAATCAAGTTCTGCTTCAATATTTGTGTTCCGTGAACTTCCTGTTTTTAATTTGACTTGATTGATGGGCCTTTCTGTTACAGTAGGACTTTCTGACAGAGATAGATGCTTCTGGAGATGTAGGGGGAATCCGTAACAGTACTCTTTGTTTAGTAATCGGACATTTCAGTTTAAATTTTGAGAAAGCTGTGCGTTTTAGGATGGTAACTTTGCTTGATGCTGATAGTTGACTTAATACAGTCTGGATGGGATTTGTTTAACCACAGAACATTGCTTTATCCAAGTTTTTTTTTTTTTTGTCACAAACTTGATCTAGTTTGTTTGTCGCATACTTTGCAATTCAGATAACCTAAAATCTATTCTCTAATATCTCTCATTTATATTGAATAAATTAGGCTTGTTGTGTGTGTGTGTGTGTGTGTGTGCGTGTGTGTGTCACTGGATGGTTAAAAGCAGAGCACAATTTTGATACGTCCCTAGTGGCCTTATCGACAAACTCACTCCCTTAATTTGAATTATGTTTATTGATAAACTCGTCTCACTCACTCTCCACGGGACCATTAACCATCTTGTCTTGTCCTTAGTTGCATTACTTTCAATCAGGTCAAGTGCAACTCGAGGCCGCGCCAATTGTCCTCTTTTTTGAAAATCAAAAAATGGTCACCCTACTTTAGGCCTACTTCTAAAGTTGTCTCCTTCTATAAATATTTGATGGAATGTTATTTTTTATAAGCATCAATTTTATTGCTGTTCTATAAAACATCTTATTCTCGAGTGCATTTATATATTGGACTTAAACAGGACAATATATTCTTTAAACATCCCAACTGTTTATTTGTACATACCGTATAGTGCTTCTTGTTATAATTGACAGCAGTACTCAAGAATAAATTTGAGGATAAATGTATTGTCTTATAGTCAGTCAATTTTGCAAATTCACTTTCAAATACAAGAAATTTTCTTCTCTCTAAAATGTGTGAGGGACAACAAAAGATGGCCACACAGGCAAATTCGAACAAATCCAGATGCTTAAGTTGTAAACAGACACACTGGTTAAAACATTACTAAGCAAAAACATACACAGAAGGGTTTTTTTTGTACATCGATTAAGTTCTGAGCATTTGTAAGACTCTGAAATGAAGAACCAAAGGTACAGTAGTGTCAAAACATGACTTTAAGACACGAGAGTCCCTCAACGCAATGAGAAGCTGGATCTAAATCATTATCTCAATCCTCTCAGTAACTCATTTTGTGAATAAAAAACAGTCTCGCTTAACATCATGATGCACAATGATGTCATGCTGGTTCAAATGACTATGGTGGTTCTTGTTTATAATGCGCGGGAGTTCTTGCGCACTAGCGGTGTTCTTTCTTCGGCTGATGCCTCACATTTGATTGCCGGTATCAATCATACATGAAGACGAGTCATTTCCATTCTCAAACATGACGTGACTCATGGGCTTCAGAGGCCGTGAAGCAGAAATCCTCCCTCCTGCTGTGACTTATGCTTGATGTTGTTGCGCATAAATTGTACGTTCGGATTGAAGTGTGTGTGTTCATGTGCATATAAAGAAAAGTTGAGGTTTTTTTATATTCATAACAATCCATTCTGAGGACCTTATATTCTACTGAATATTAAGAAGAAAATGGATTTCAAACAAACATGAAAATTAAGCGTTGAAACATGTCTGTGAAAATAAAAACTTTTGCAATGTTTTAGCTGTTTTCATTATTATTATTATTATTATTATTATTATTGTTGTTGTTGTTGTTGTTGTTGTTAATAATACTATTATTAATATTAAAATTATTATTTATTTGGATTATTGCTAGATACTTGATCAACAGTATATCACAAGTCAAGATTAGCAATGGTTATAGCCAATGACCCGATTAACGGTAGATTATCAGTTTTTTTCCAAGAACAACCATGTAACAAGTGACTGTACTATATAGTTCTGTACTAACAGTATAGTCACTATTTTTTGTTTATTGTGGTGACAGCTGGGTCAACAAACATAATGTATCAGCATAAAACAACAACATACTAAATATTTACACTATCTATCTCACTAACAAACCTGTGTTTGGGGAAATTATACATCTATCCATATCATTTTCTGAACCACTTCTCTATTTCCATTTCACAGGGAGCTGGAGCCAATCACAGCAACTCTGGTCCTGAAGGGATTTAATTATTGGACCATGGATTGGTGGCCAGCCAATCACAAAATAAGACACACAGTCACACTCTCACTCACACCTACTGTATTTTGGACTGGAGAAGTTTAGTACTTGTCCATACAGGAAGACCCAAGTTTCCTTTCTTCTGCAACAGTGCTTAAATCTTTAATCTTAAATCTGAATGCAATGTTTTTACATAGATCTGTTTCACACACATACTGTATTATATTCTCTTTGTCACAGTATTGATCCTCACAAGTACCTGTTAACATGATTATTCCCTAATCTTTTTTTCTATCACGCTGATTTTAATAGGCTTAATGTATTTTCTTCACATAGCAGTGATGTTGTGCAACACTACTACATTGTCTGCAAAGCGAATGGAATGCAAATCTCCACGGTTATGTAATGCCACTCAAACAATGTCAAATTATTGCTATTGAAAAGGTATAATAACACTACTAAAATAATAATAACAGCAACATGAAAATATATAATATTGAGGAGGCATTTAACAAATTAGGCAAGATTTCTCTGGAAGTTGAACTCACAACTTGCCGAAGTCCAGCTCCCTTCCACTAGGCCACAGCAATATTAGTTACTAATCCAAACAATATTCGACTGATAATAACAACAGACAGACAGACAGATGCCCATCTAGGAAGTGTGAAGAAGACGAGAGAGGCTGAAAAGAGATTTTATGAATGCGACCTCAGATTACAGATGGCTGGTGAAGATTATCCAGGCCCTCAGGCCATTTAATTCCGACTTTAATCCTGCATTTCCCACTCTCTGGCCTATTTCTGCACTGCGCATCCGTTCATTCACAAGTTGGAGCCTCCATCCCTCCCCCGCCGGCGCTGCTGCGTGGACGTGTTGTCTAGACCGGTTCAGCACAGAAGCCTGGACACCACGTGGACGCTTGCGTGGGAGCTTGTCATTCGGCTGAAGAGAACAACCTGCTCTGTTCTCACTCACTACTTTAGAGGTAAAGAAGGAAAACAAGAGCGTGTGGAACTACACTAGATATGTGTTCGTCCCCATCCATGTTTTATGATCATATAAGCGCCCAATGCAACGCAGACAACCCCGTGAAATGTAATGGATTGTGTGGATGGTTAGAACTGAGTCAGACAGTCTCTGGCATTTGAAATGGGATAAAGCAGCATTAAGCTGTTACTCCACATGCCGCGTTTCCAGATGATGTCAGATGTTCAGCCACGTTTGCATCATTTAGAAGCATCAGTTTACATGTGCTGCAGTTTGTGCTTTTGTAATGTTAGAACCTTTCCAATTAATGACATGATCATTAATGTATTTTGTGCGTAAATTGTACATATGTAAAAATATGTCTGTGTGTATACATATGTCAAAGGAAGACACATAGTATGTACATACTGTATATAGTAGTATGTATAAATGCATTGTTATTATTTTGTTGTGTAATTTTAATATACAAGTTTTTTTGTTATAACAGTATAGCAATGATTTCTGATTTTATATATTAAAAAATATGAAATTATAATATGATGTGAATTATCAAGTGTTTATCCCCCTATTTTCCATTTAGTTATATCTACGGAATTTTTGAATTGTTTAAAATAAAAAAAGTAAATCAACGGGTCATGTTTTTTTTTTTTTCGCATTATGCTTCTAGGGAATACATTTGAATAAATAGAAACAATGTAACAGTATAGAATGCATTGTCTGTATTAAGTGGATATATGGATGGATGGATGGATGGATGGACGGACGAACGGACAGATAGACAGACAGACAGACAGACAGACAGACAGACAGACAGACAGACAGATAGATAGATAGGCAGGCAGGCATGCAAATAGAAATTTAACACAATGTTAACCGAAATAAGGATGCAGTTCATATGTTCCTAGGACGTTCTGTGACTTGTCTGTCTCATTTTACTCATTCGTTATGTTCTCATCTTTTGTTTTAACCGCATGTGTGTTTAGTTGTCTTGGTGTGTCATCCAATACAGTAATAAAAGAACGGGTGGGATCTTAACCCAACTCACTGACTGTATTCTCACTCTTTCCCTTGACACTTTGCATCAACAAAGTGGCACTTTACCCACGCATCATCGAAATGTACCAAAGATGAAAATACACATGCTTAGTCAGTGTGTTTTAGATGGTTTTACGATCGGTTCTCGCGTGACCTTGCCCAAAGCTCTTTAGATCACGTAGGTGTCCGTGCTGGTGATGATGAGTGAGTGCGCGACGCGTTGCGGTTCAAGCGCTGAAGGTACATCATCATCATCATCTCACGTCACTACACCAAAAAACACGGGTAACCCCAACGACCACGTGCCGCTGGGACCGGAGGAGGCTGCGCGTCAACACCCATATTTGGAACGCTGGTTCAAGTCTCCGGACCATGTACGGCACATCCGTGTGTGACGTCTGTTCCTTATGTGGAAAACGAAGGCGTGGCTGTGACGGATGCGACGCGGTACAAATACCGTTTCCAACCCCTCCTTTATAGAAGAATCGCATCTTCTGATTAAAAGAAGTTGAAGAACGAAGCTTGGTTAGAACTGAAACCTTTAATGTATTTGTAGAAATACTTTCAAAGACGAATGCTTTATAGTTTTTAAAACGCCATACGAATACACTTCATGAAAGTATACTACACGATCAAACATAAGGCGTGATTGATGCTGTGAAGGACCTGTTTTCCGGACGCTTTGTATATTTCTGGAGAGGCCATGGGTGTCGGAGACCCTCTGGAGATCTCGGGCAGCGAGCTGGTGCAGATCTTGCGCACCCCGTCCGAGCTCTTCTCGTCCGGAGGATGCACCGTGCTGGACTGTCGGCCTTTCCTCGCCTTCTCCGGCTCACACATCCGCCAGTCCCGCAACGTCAACTGGAATTCGATGCTTAGGAGGAGATCCAAAAGTTCCGTGGTGTCTTTGGAATGGCTCGTGGCGGATAAATCGCTCCTGTCCGATCTGCGGAACGGGGGTTTGTCTCCGGTGGTGGTCCTGGATGAGAGCAGCGGCTGTGTGGCAGAGCTGAAGAGCGAGAGTCTGGCCAGTCTCCTGCTCAGCGCCCTGCAGTCCGAGGTCCAGACCGCCTCCACTCACATCTGCTTCTTGCAAGGTAAAGTCCCCGAAACTAAACAATAGTTCTGATAAAATAATTATTGAAAATTAATGCGTACAATTTTGTTTTTATAAATATAGGAAAAAAAAGTAACACACTTTCAATCTGACGAAATTATAATATATCGGTAAAAACAAAAATGGGACCAAACCCGTCTATATATATTTGTTTTACTTATGTAATGTAATGTACTTTCATTGAGCCCTTTTACACAATAGACATTGTAACAAAGTGCTGTACAGTAAGATCGATAAAAAATGTTGTGATAAAACAGAAAGTTATATACATGACTAAATGACATAAAATGATTAAACAGTCATTATTATACACTTTGGTCTTATTTTCTTATTAAACTGTATGATTCATATTATGGTATGTAACGTATGGATAATGATAATAATAAAAAATAATTCAACCTTTATTAGTCCCTCAGTGGGGAAATTTTTTCTCTGCATTTAACCCATCCGACACGAACTCAAAGATAGATAGATAGATAGATAGATAGATAGATAGATAGATAGATAGATAGATAGATAGATAGATAGATAGATAGATAGATAGATAGATAGATAGATAGATAATTTGTGTTCAATACTATAATATATAAGATTGAAATCACAGAAATGTATTTGAAAATAAATAAAAATAAATAATACATTAAAAAATAAATGTAATCTTTATTTAGGTTATTTTGTCAGTTTATTTTAAGTAATTACACTAAAGTATGTGTGTATGTGTAGGTGTGTGTGCGTGTGTGTGTAGGTGTGTGTGTGTGTGCGTGTGTGTGTGTGTTATTTTAATAATCCGACTGTTTTTCTTTACTTCTAGGTGGGTTTGATAGCTTCTTTGCACTTTATCCGGAGCTGTGTTCCGCTGCCCCTGTGGTGGGCTCAAATTACCCCACCCTGAGTGACCAGGAGCCCATCGTGTCTGGGAGGAAGACGCCCCTCTATGACCAGGTCAGCAGAAGCATTTTCAAGAACATTTCACGTCGTGAAACTATCATCTAAAAGTTGCGTATTGTTTAATAATTACTTTGTACCATTTGAACACCAGGGTGGTCCGGTGGAGATTCTGCCCTTCCTCTTTTTGGGCAGCGCTCATCATTCATCCAGACGTGAAACCCTGGAGCGATGTGGGATCACGGCCGTCCTCAACGTCTCCTCCTCCTGTCCAAACCTGTTTGAGGAAGAGCTTCAGTACAAGACCCTGAAAGTGGAGGACAGTCTGGCCGCAGACATACGCGTCCTCTTTCCAGAAGCCATCCATTTTATTGGTGAGCTGACCGTTGCAAACATTTTGTGAAGTTTTGTGTTAGTTTGATCCAAACTGATCCACAACTTCTAATGCGACTGCAGATTCCATTAAAGAAAGTGGAGGGCGAGTTCTGGTCCACTGCCATGCAGGAATCTCTCGGTCGGCCACCATCTGCCTGGCCTACCTCATGCACGCCAGACGTGTTCCACTCGACGAGGCCTTTGACTTTGTCAAGCGACGTCGACAGGTCATCTCTCCCAACCTGGCTTTCATGGGGCAGCTGCTGCAGTTCGAGACGGACGTTTTGTGCCCGTATTTTGCTCTTGAAGGAAAAACCAGCAATACTTCGTTTTAAGACGGCAATGCCAGCAGACTCTCACAGAACTTCTCAGGAGTCCGATCTAGTCATCAGAAGATGACATATTTACTAAGGTGCTTTTGAAGAATCACAATACAATGCAGACAATGCGTGATTTCTGAAGGATATCAGGATCTAGGTTCTAAAAACCTTGGTGTGATCAAGTTGCCGAATTCCACATTTGACCGCAAGTATGAGATTGTTTATGGCAATACACTGACTATGTCAAGGAAAAACAGAGTGTGTTTGTGTGCAAACAGCAGAGGCGTCGCTGACACACTTGGTAAGAAGCTTTCCAAAGCCCTCATGGAAAATGTATAGACATTTTACTGTATGTCACTTTACCGTCTATGATTACTGTGATCTCATACCATCGATTCAAGACTTTCAAACACAGATATTCATTGCCTTCCAGGTTCGTATGACTGATATGACTGATTCGTATGAAGAAAAAAAAACATCATAGCTTTGGTTGTGAGTGTATCCTTCTGAAGTGTCAAGTTGTTGCATCAGTTGATGTTCCACTTGGCTGCGGTGTGACGCAGTGACTATTTATTTTGTTCATATCAAGCGGTTTTAAAGAGAAACAATGACCTGATGTGACCTTGAAACTGATTATTCTTAATAATGTCTTGTAAATCTTAAGTTATTTTAATTTGACAATTGCACTTTATTTAAACATTTTGTAAGATAAACTGTTCATGTATCAAATGTAAATAAAGGTGAATTTATTTGAGTCAATCGGCATGTTTATTTTATTATTAATCCAGACATGTTCATTTCTAAAACATTTTCATTTCTATTTCAAGATGTGGCACTGGGTAACAAATATCACTTACTGATAAAGTAAAACAAAAAAGCCAAAATAATGGCTTTATATTGTGTTTATTGGACAAATACAAATAAATATATCTTCAGAACACGTCATGCTAAATATTGCTAAAACACACACGATATAAAAAGACCGTTAAAACGACATACAGTATATACGTAAAGAGATAATTCTCTCAAACCAATGAAACAGCGTCATCTACTGGCTATTACTGCAAACGTCAGCGTGAAACTTTAAAACGAGTACGGTATGTTAAGCAATATAAAAATACACCACATAGGGGCAGTGTTTCTCTTCCAAAGCAAATGTTTCCACTTGAGCTTTCCTCAGCAATCACGGGTAAATTTAATATTTATAATAATAACAATAATAATAATAATAATAACAAGAATAATAATAATAATAATAATAATAATAATAATTGAACCTTTTATCAGTCCCTCATGGGGAAATTTTTTCTCTGCATTTAACCCAGCTCTGTCTGTCTGTCTGTCCGTCTGTCTGTGTCTGTCTGTCTTTTCTGCCTGACAAACAATCAACTTCAAACCTGACAGCTTTGTATTTTAAACAAATAAAAAATAAATCATTTTATTAGGCAATTTTAAGCAGTTGTAAGGGATTTGTTGTTAATAAAACCATTGAGACACCAATGTTTAAAAAAATTAAAATTAAAATAATTATTATTTTAAACAAGCACAAACCCATGGATTTTTGTGTCCCGCCTTCTGGTCTTGGGATAGGCTCCATCTCCATGACCCAGAAATGGAAAAGCGGTTCAGGATCTGGATATCAGCAGATATGGTGAAATTTCCAAATAGTCACAATTATATTCAGCGTTTCTGAAAAAGCAAATCACTGCTCAGAAGAAACTTAAAACAGGCCAAGCCGCTGGTTCGGACAGAATCTGTCCACAAGGGGGCAGAGTCTGACGCCGTTGTGACACCGTTAACAAACACTTTCTAACGTACTAACCTAACCAACCGTCCAACCAACTAACCAATCAATCAATCAATCAATCAATCAACCAACCACCCATCATTAATACGACTCATAGTCAACATTTTTTACAATCCACTGAATCAGTCACCTAATTATCTGTAAGGTATCGGGTTTAAACGACAACAGACGTTTTTGATTTAACAAAATTAGGTTTCATCCAATAAAAGTCGCGGAAACAGCAGGTCCAGTTCTTTACCATTCGCTGCATATAGCTCTTCCTCGTCAATAGTGATATTTAAACCACTTTAAAATTAGAAAAAAATAATTCCTCGCTTAGCGTAGAATACTTGACAAATTTTTACATTTTCTCCGGATAATGGAAATACGTCATCGTTACAGTTGGACCAATCTGCCATATTGACGTATAGAAGCTGTTCCGTTATGTAAGAACGTGACACGAACTCAATTGCACGGATCACTTAAATTCATCAATGTATAATTTTTGTTCTACTCTAATTTTTGATTTGGGCATCTCCAGGGCGCGCGCTTGAGCTTTAAGTGCCCTCCGACTTTATTTGTTTTATCCTGGACAACAGAGTCAGGATAGGTCAGCGTTTGGAGTGGGAGGGAAGAGTTTGCCTCATGACGCCCGTCCTGACATCACTTATACTCGGGTACTGAGGAGAGCCGCTCCGCAGAGATGAGCCAGAGCGGCGCCGAGAGGTGCGCGCGCGGCGTGTGGCGTTCGGCTGCTTAACGGGACAAACACGGAGAAAGACGGGAGACGGGAGACGTGACACTGACTCAGAACTTTTTTCTTGACATGGAAATGCCACCAAACCGGGGTGCCAATAAGGACTAGGGTTCACTTGATCGACATTCTCCAACTCAGGAATTAACAACGACCAAACTACATTTGAGGAACAAAGAGATGATGAACATGTTCATGGACTTCTTCTGAAGCTATTGCGTCTTTTTTTTGTGACTTGTGAAAACTGTGAAAGGAAATCGGCACATTGACAATTGGCGCGGCTGCTGCTGCTCGCGGCTGCTGCTGCTCTCTGGAGATGGTTTTATTTAAAGCTTTGTGCTCCGTTGAGGGTTGTGCATCTGGGTAACCTAGATTTTTTACAATTGTTTCATACACTCTAGATGGCTAGAACTTGTAATTAAGACGAAAAACTAATACTAGCTTCTTAAACGTCTATAGAAACAATGCAGTGATCTAATTAACGGATTCGATTATATGCTCTGTGTTTTCTGTTTGATGAGACAGTTTTTTTTTCCATTGAGAACAAAACAACGTGTCGTTTGATATGCACATAAGTGTTATTATCATGTATTACTTTCCAACTCTAAAGATTAGAACACATTTATAAATTAATGTTTTAGTTTCAGCTTAAATTATCACAGTTTGAATTTTGTTGCCGACCTGATCATTTTAATGCTAAAAGAAAAAAAGAGACAAAAATACAATGGCTCGAAGAATAATTAGCAGAGTGAGAAACACAATAGTTGCTTTATACATAAAAGGCTTTTTTAAATTAAAAAAACATTAAATCTTTCCAAATTGTCAGAGAACACATCTAATCTCTGCTCAGTGAGTAGATTAACTGGTTTGCATGTGTGCGGACTGTGTGCATTGGCAGTCATGGATATCGCCTGCTCCGCTGCCGTGGGTCTGCCCGGGCACATCAACGCCACCCGAGGCACGTCCTCACCCACCTGTAACCAGAGCGTGTTGAAACTCTCTCCATACTCTCCAGAAGCAACAGCAGCGTTTGCCACCGCCATCACACTGATGATCGTGTTCACCATTGTGGGCAACATTCTAGTCATCATCGCTGTGTTGACCAGCCGATCTCTCAGAGGACCTCAGAATCTCTTCTTGGTCTCGCTGGCAGCGGCAGACATCTTGGTGGCCACGCTCATCATCCCGTTTTCACTGGCCAACGAACTGATGGGCTACTGGTATTTCCGCTCGGTTTGGTGTGAAATATACCTGGCACTGGATGTGCTCTTCTGCACTTCCTCTATAGTCCACTTGTGCGCCATCAGTCTGGATCGCTATCTGTCGATATCACGTGCCGTGACATACGGCGCAAAAAGGACGCCCAGGCGCATCAAGTGTGCCATTCTAGTGGTGTGGTTGATCTCAGCCGTCATCTCCTTCCCTCCTCTACTCTCCATGAACAAGAACAAAGGTGGAGAAGGTGCAGATGGTCTACCACAGTGTCAGCTCAACGACGAGCGCTGGTACATCCTCTACTCCACCATCGGATCCTTCTTCGCACCCTGTGTGATAATGATCCTGGTCTACATGCGGATCTACCAGATCGCCAAACAGCGCACACGTTGTCCCCCAGGAGAGCCACGCAAGGAGGTCAATTCCACCAACCCTCAGCAGAAGGCACAATCGCAGGGAGTGCAAAACGGCAGAGAGGAGAAAACTCCCGCCACCCTGCCAAAAAACCCCACAATGCCCAGACCCCCGACCCTCGCAGTGTCAAGAGCCCAGTCTCCACAGCTGGACGAGGAGAAGGAGGACCTCACCCCAACCACCAACAACCTTCTGCAGCCTCCATCGGCGCTGCCCACCCCAACCACTCCGTATTCTCCCCCGTGCCCTTCCCCGTCTCCGTCCAACTCGTCGGAAACAATGGCGAGCAAACCCAAAGAGGGGAAGAAGTCGAAAAAGGCAAAGAAGCCACCGGACAATAATAACGGAGAAAGCATGAGCTCTGACTCGGACACCGAGGTGGGAGGAAGGGGGATGGAAGTCCCCTGCACACCCAGTGTCACACCCAGTGGCATCCACTCTCCAGCCACTGTCCAGAAGTACAGAGACATGATTGCCACAGCCAAAGGGGCAAAGCTGGTGTCTCGGAGGGCAAAGCAAGACGGAACACCTAACTCTGCCAGGAGAAAGGCCATGGTCAACCGAGAGAAGCGCTTCACGTTTGTACTGGCGGTGGTCATTGGAGTCTTTGTGGTCTGCTGGTTTCCGTTCTTCTTCTCCTATAGCCTCCAGGCCGTGTGCCCGGAAACGTGTGCCCTGCCAGAACCTCTCTTCAAGTTCTTCTTCTGGATCGGCTACTGCAACAGCTGCTTAAACCCAGTCATCTACACCATCTTCAACAAAGACTTCCGCAGAGCCTTCAAAAAGATCCTCTGCAAGAACACCAAAGGCACATTCTTCTGAAGGTCCTGTGGCAGATTGTCTTTTTGAATACGAATCACGTCGCTCTTCGGAACAAGGTCTGCAGGAAGATAAAGAGAATAAAAATGCACTATAAAGTTGCTGTGGGGCCTTTTTGTTCAGCCCGGAAAACCAAGGACACCACGTTTCTCAAAAGACTCGCTTTTTTTTCCACCCGATCACAGCCTCAGGCGATGGATTTCTGGACTTATGATACTAAATGGCGCTAATTTAAAAAGATTTACAGTCCGATCCCTCCTGGATAGACAGAGAGACAATTCCGGAAGTCTACTGCATACCTGCTCAACGTGAGGGTTATTGTAATTTTCTTCTTTGTTTTATTGCCTTTCTAGAAAAAACAAACAGGCTCCTGGAATTCTCTTGGGATTTCAAATCAACGTGAGGTACATCACCACACACTTCCATGCAGAAGCGCATTCAACGAACAAAAAAAAAAAAACACTTTTCGGGAAATCCTTGCCATTGGCAATGTGCATGAGCTGACGCAAGTTTTTTACAAATTACCATGAAGGATTTTTTTTGCTAGATCCATCTTACAAGAAGGCCATGGGGGACACTTTCTGTCAGACTTTGCCTTTTTTCAATTGGCTTGGCTGGTTCCCAACGTAATTGCGTTACAGACGTTTGCAAACACAGAGTCCTTATACTCCATCAATGAATATTTATTGAGATTTCAATGGACCTTCTTTAGAGTTCTGGACTAGGCAGATTAAATGTGTTGCTTTATGAAGCTCTGACGGCACTTTTCTTTGATTGAAGTTGAACTTTTTGTCGGTTTTTACTGATCTACTGCACCCAAAATGTCTGAGCATTCAGCAGGGTGATACTTTGGGACTAAGGGCTGATAACAGTGATGCTTTCTATTCCATGAGTCATTGTCATTTTGCCGTGTGTGTGTTTGCGGGAGTGTGTGTGTGTGTGTGTGTGCGCACTGAGTGAATACTGTGAATGTGTCATGTTTGTCGCGTGTTTGTGCGAGCGTTTGTGATGGTGTGATGGTCTCACCAGATGAAGTGTACATGCGCTTTACCTATAGAATCTCATTGCTTTTTACATGTTTCGCTGCTAAATACATTCCGTCTCCTCTTATACATTGTGTGTAAAATGACTGCAGGACGTTTTCTTTATTACGTCAAGTGTGCAGTGAATTTTAAACGAGATGTTTTGCGCCCAATTTAAAGACCTGTAAATTTGCATCTGTAAATGTTTTGTATTTATTCATATGATCATTTTGGAATGGTTCCCTTTTCAACTGGTACGATTCTCTCTTATCATGTTCGGATCTTGTTTTTATTTGTTTTTTTTTTGTAACAAGAGAATTAAAGATCCTTTAAATAATGTACATTTAGATGTGGGACTTTATTTCAGGGTGTTGCTATGACAGCTTCTTCAGTAACGCTGTTGGTTTTCAGCAGCTCTTTTAAATAAACTGCTGAGCTGTGTGTGTGTGTGTGTGTGTGTGCACCGTCCAACTCTTCTTTATAAGAGAACAACTATATGAAGCTGTCAGCAAAATTTATTCCATCCACTTGAAAATGTGTTTTATGATGCAAACGTACTGCAGCGTTAAGAGATTTTTCCGCCGTATTTAAAGTGTAATCAGGAGGACAGGAAATGATCTCTGAAGAACAAGTGAGTTGTTGAATAGCAAATGATGGAATAAAGTCTTAGTCATTCTTAAGGTCAATTTAACACTCTACAAATCCTTTTAGAAAAATTAATATTTATAGGGCCGGTTGCATAAATCACGATGATGTTTCGGAGCACAATACCACCACACGCAGATTGCGGATTAATTCTACGTTGGATTTAATGCTCAGAATAAAGTTCCAGCTGCTTTGGACTTAATTGCATTTTTTAAACTCAAGACAGCACTTTAAACGAAAGAAGTGAAAAAAAGGAGAAGACAATTTGCATATTTTACTGTTCGCTGTGAACCTGGGAAGGAGATTCAGTTCTGGGTCTGTGTTTAAAATGGAACAAACTGATCCTGATAATGTGTAAAAACACACTTTCTTTAAGCATCTTTAAACATTTCTATGTACTTTTTATATCCATAAGTACTTTTTTATGGATCATATATGTATGTTAAATAATATAACTATTTAAATGCTTTTTTTCTCGTTAATAAAGATTTCTATTTCTTCACTCTTGTTTAAGGGACAATAAAGGAAGTAAATCTTGACAATATTTAAATCGTGCAGCCCAGATTATGTGATACGTTTTAGCGGATTTCCAGAAAATCAAGCCACTTATTATTTGCTTGTTTGTTTGTTTGTCATAAATATATAAATACATTAATACAACCTAAATAATAAACTTATATCGATATAAACTTGAGACACACGAGGAATTTTACAGAAAAGACAATGTTGAGAGACTTTAGATCCGGGAACGTGTTTCCGTAATTGAAAAAAAAATCTGTAATAAAAAAATAACCAAAAGCATATTACTTTTATTAACATATTTCTTCCTTACATGACTGTGTGTGTTGGGGCAAAGTGGGGCCCAAATGCTACGTTTTATACCAAAGTGGGGGCCAAAGGTCACTTATGAGGACCTGTTTCTGTGATCTGAGTTAGAGGGGGGGTGTGTGTGTGTGTGTGTGTGGTGTGTGTGCGTGTGTGTGGTGTGTGTATGTGGTGTGTGTGTGTGTGTGTGTGTGTATGTGACATAGACAGAGAGAGAGAAAGAGAGAGAGCTTAAAACACTCAGACAGACATACACACACATACAAGCACACACACACACACACACACACACACACACGTTACACAACAAAAACTAAGCTGACTGCAGACAAGATAATCAGATAACACATATTTGTTGGCAACATTTACAAGATTAGTGGCAGACAGCGTTTATCCCTTTGCTTCCTTCATATGTTGAGCGACAACATGAAAAGAAACAGCAAAGGTCAAGTTCAACAAGATCAACTTTCACATAATGCCCGTTCTTTCTGCGGATTTTCCACTGTACCAACCTTAAAGCATGTGACTCAAAAGAACATTAGATGCACCCTCTCTCTCTCTCTCTCTCTCTCTCTCTCTCTCTCTCTCTCTCACACACACACACACACGCTTAAATCCAACAGAGGTGGGATTCTAGAACAAACAAATAATCCACTTAGCATTTAACAGCTCGAGTGTTTTATTTAATGCAATCCCGCGGCGACTGTGGTGTCCTAACAGCAATCTTTTACCCCTGACACACTTCTCATCCATGGAATTCTGTGAGGTTTGTGTTTTGATTAACATTTTATAAAAAGGATTTACACAGACTATTGGTGGGAATGGATGGAAGGAGGGGGCTTGTCTTTGGCATGGAGTCTCAAACAGGAAGTGCGAAGTGTGTTCGGTCACATCCTCATCACGTACCACATATCATCACTTCTTACAACTATATTAAACCACGACATCTAGTAGTGAGAACGAGAGTACTGTAAAAAGATTTCCCTGGATATTCCACAGCAAAATACAGTTTTGGTGTAGTAACAACAAGTGTTGTGGTTTAAATAGAAAAACACTTTTTCTGGCAGTTTTTTTTTTGCCATTTCAATTTAGATTCATTTTTCATTTTTTACATTACTTTTATTGGCAATTTTACATCATAAACATAAATAACAAACAGGCAAAGAAACAAAAAAACCCCCATCCCAAATTCCCCACGTATTTTGTATATGTGAGATTGAAAACTTTTAATAATCTTTCTATTTTTAGAAATTAACTTGTTTTATATAATGCATTTTCAGAATCATAATTTGTTTCCAATCAAATTATAAGTAAATGCCATTGAATTGTCAAGATTGATGTAAGAAATGGCAGACGAAGCAAATTAATGAAAACGTGGGAATAAAATTTTATTCCTATTTGTGATGCAGCTTTGAGTTGGTTGACTTGCTTCCCACATTTGAGTTCTTTGGACGTGAACTGTTGGCTGAAACAAGGCAAAGCTGTTGGCAAAACAGGAACATTTCCGACATTTCTCTGTTTACATTTTTAACTGGAAAGCAGGAACAGTAGCTTAAAGGCCCTGATCCACGGCCAAAGCAGCACAGATCACTGTGACCACCATATAACCCAAACCCGGTTCTCCAGAGCACTAGCAAACATTAATCATAACAACAAGACTCAGCAATGAATATTAAACCCAGTGAACATTTATTTTTTACTTCTGCAAAAACAACCTGCTGGAAATCCGGGCAAAAATAAAGCAAAGTTGTCCCTGGTGTTCATCTAAGAATTAAATGAGATCAAAATGTGGGATAATTAAGAAAGAAAGGACAGGAAGCTGGAATCAGAAATGGTTTGGAACTAAAGGGAAAAGAAGTAGGAAGGATCTGAAGTGCAGAGGGAGTGAGGAGAATATAAGGCAGATTGAAATTGAGTTCATAACATAAAAAGAAAACCAAACCTTGCTATTAATCATTATCATGTTGAGAATAAATGTAATTTTAATTTATCCATCTTTTCATTTTCAGAATTGCTTTTTCCATATCTGGGTCTCAGGGAGATAGGGACCAATCCCAAAAACTCTGGGACACACATCTTAGATGAGTAGCCAACCAATCACAGAGCAGGACACAGACACACACACACACACACACACACTCACAATCACACACTCTCACTTATGAACCATTTTCCAGGCTTTGATTCTCCTCATGGAGGCCCAGAGGTAACCCACACAAGCATGAAGAAAGTGTCATCTTTCATTTATTGATTTAAAAGTTTTTTTTCTAGTTTGTAGAATTATTTTCTTATTGATGAATTCTCTGTCAAATTGCAGACAAACCACAGATATCGCTACGCTGCATAAAAGTGTATCGATAAAAAAGTACATACAAAGCCTAACAAAGTTTCTCCAATTTCGTTTTTGAAAAAATCTTTCATCATACTTTGTTTATAAAAAAAAACACCAAGGATAATAACATATAAAGATATTTTATTTATTTTATGCTATTGATTTTTCACATGAAAAACAGTACAAAGATAGCGCAAACTTCTTTGTACTAAAAACAAAACATTTTTTTTTTACCAAGTCAATGCAGGATCAATCCTAGTCATGCAAATGCACGTGGCAAACAACGCCGCCTGATGTTATTATGATGAGACTAGTCTTTTGGAATGAAGGGACACTCCTGGAGACCATTATTGAGTCACCTATGATGGTCACTGTGTGGAGGCAGGAGGAATCTGGACAAGGTCATCAGGAAGTCCAGCTCTGACCTGCGTTGTGCTCAAACTGACGTCTATGCTGGACCATGAAAGTCACCCACCGCAGGAGGCACCTCAGTGACACGCTGATCCACCCTTGCTTTGTGAAGGAGAGTTTGCACAGATCTGCTAGATTCTTCTTTCTCTGTACTGCAGTGTTTTAACAAAGCAATTTCCCCTTTGTGAGACCAATTCAGTTTCTTAATCTTAAATGTTCCGGGTCGTATTTTGAGGAGACTTTCGTGAGACTATAGATGAGGTTAGACTAAAGTTTTAACCTACAAAACTTTAGGTTAAAACTTATCTTATTCAAGTCTTATTCAAGGCTTAATACTCTGACCTTTTTTGTTTAACTATATGCTCACATTGAAAAGTACAATGAGAGAAAAAAAAAATTCCCTTCCATTCACCTAATGACTATAGCCACACTGACTATCTGCAAGTGTATTAAAGCAATCAAGAGCTATATTCATTTCAATCAAAACATTTAATGGACAAAGATTTGTAAAATCTACCTCACTTTACATTTCCAGAATCATACGCTTGGTGGCCAGTCGTGTTTTAGAAAAAGTTCCAATTGTTTTTCACGAGCTTCGTGGATTATCATAAAGGACTTCTTACAACTATTGAACATTAAATAAATCATGTTTGTAGTGTGTATTTTTTCAAATTTTCTCAAAGATTTATCTCAGCAAAAGTTTGCCGTCAAAACCATATACCTTACATGTACCTTACAGGACAAATCACGGTTTGCACTTCAGGACAGAGACGGTGTAAGACCTCGTGTAGGTGAGGGGTCCTCTGAAGACGTTGTTGTGAAGCGAGTGGCCCATGGTGGCAGTAAAGTTATGAAATGTTATGGACAAAGAACACTATTTCTTGGATCTAAGATCATCCAAGTTCTTGCAAGGTCACCATATTCGCCGGAGATGTCACCCATTGAGCATATTTTAGGATTTCTGGATTGGTGTATACAACAGCGGGTTCCAGTTCCTGCAAATATCCAGCGACTTTGCACAGCCAATGAAGAAGAGATTCCTCCGGGTCATAATCGGCAATATGGTCAACTCTAAACGGATCAGTTGGACTTCGTGAGGCCATTGGCGGTCACATCAAATACTGACAGGTTTTCCCATGAAGATCCAAAAAATTTGAGAGACGAATTTTTGTAAGTAATATATCTAAAATTTAAAAGAACACATTAATTTTAAAACACATTTAAAACACATAAAAAAATAATATCTAACCATATCTAATATATAACCATCACTATTTCATATTGTTAACATATTTTGTTCAATGTGCATTGATTGTACTGTACATGTAAAATGCAGTATTTAATTAAAAATTAGTTGATTGATCAAAACATTTTTTCTAAATAAAGCAGGGTCTCTCAAATTCAAGAGTCCGAGCAAAATAAAAAAATAATCAAGATAATTGTTGAATTGGTTTTGTCTCCATCTGTGCGGTCAAGACACCGATGAAGAGCAAAAGTTCTTCAAGCAGCATCATGTCAGAGAGGCAGCTGCTCCTTGTAGAAACATCCAGGCTGAGGAACATGCTTTTCTCTAAAAAGATAAAGAACTTTTTTTTTCAGTTAATTTCCTGCTTCCTACAGTACATCTCGCACTAGAAAACCACAGCGAACGACAACGGCACTTATTCACCGAATTCTATTAGACAACTGACTTGTCTTTCATAGGCTTTATATCTGCTGGGACATCTGCACCAGCCTGAAAAAGAATTCCTCACGATGAGAAATGGAACAGCTCCTTTAAATGACAACCCAACAACTCAAACCAATGGTCTCAATCCCGTGAGGCTGCGACAGCATCTTCAGAATCTGTTCCGACTGCTCACACGAAATAAAACCATATGGTGATTCACATCACTAAGTGTCCATAGTGCAGTCAGAGGATACAGTATAATTACAAACAACACAAATGAATGGTTAGCAAATTACCGCACTTCCCTCAGTGACGGTAGTGGTGAATAATAAGTGTGTGGAAGCAGGGACAATCATGTAAAGCAAGCACGACAATACTCCTGCCCAGCAACTCATGTGGAGGAGGACAGAAGAGCTTCATGGCTATGTTACTACCCATACTTAATGTACAGTAACACTTAATTGGCTGAAAAGAAGCAAGAAAAGAAGCAAAAGAAAAATGTATCGTATTTAAGCAAATATTGTTGATGTTCTCAATGCTGCAATATTCAAGCAAATTTTTTTTATTACTCTAAGCTTTGAGTTGCACATCAAGTTATTTTATCACTTCATTTACAAGCTAACAACAAACCAAATTTATCATATATCCATTCCATAAGAAAAAAGAGCGAGTGTGTGCATCGAATACTACAAAAAGCGCAGAGAAGGTTGCTTCTAAAGAAGTTTGTCAATATGTCCACAAGGGACCAAATCAAAATTGTACTCTGCCATCCAGTGAAGTTACACACACACACACACACACTCGCAGTGAAGTGACACACAAAAAACCCGCCAGGTCCGACTCAGCTGGACCACAACTGACATCGATCGCCATTTATTTTATTCGCATTTCGCCATCGCCATTGACTTAAATGTGTGTACTAAAAATTGTGTCCTTTTTTTTTCAACTGTAGTGCCATCGAACACAAGACTTTTGACACTTAACTTATGATACTCTGATACATCAAAATGGTCCAAATGGCACGGTAGCGCAGTGGTTAGCGCTGTCGCCTCACAGCAAGATGGTTCCGTTTGACACTTGAGGTGTGAGTTCAAGGCCGGCCGGAGCCGTTCTGTGTGGAGTTTGCATGTTCTCCCGTGGGTTTCCTCCGGGTTCTGTCCAGAGTGTGTACCCCGCCTCCGGCCCTAAGACGCTGAGATAGGCGCCAGCTCCCCGCGACCCTGTAAAGGATGAAGCGGTAGAAGATGACTGACTGACTGACAATAAGAAAATTTTAAATATTTGGCTCCCCTGATGTCATGAGCAAGAAGTTGAAATGCTTGCCTATCTCTAAAAATGCTTTCTTGTCTTTTCTGTGTGTTTGTTTCAAGTATTTCTGCACTTTAAAATGCAATTCCCAAGTTTATTCACGCATATTACCACACACACACACACACACACAAACACCTATTGGGGTTCCTCAGCTTGGAAATCCTAATGCTTCGAACTGGGACACCTTACAAGACAAAGAACGTGATTCGGTTTTTGATTTCAGGAGCTTGTTAAAACTGTCAGTGCCATGAATTTTTTCCAAAGGTTACGAAACAATGAAGCAGAGTGACACATCGTGCTTCCTTGAAAGTCAAGGTTATCATGTTTATAACATGTGAAGTGTTTTATGTGCAACACAGTATCATGTCAATGGGCTGCATCATGAGTGACAGCTGCAATTTTACCATTAAGTGAGTCACAAACCTTTACATCAATCCATCACTGAATGGATCGCAGAGCTGAAGCCAATGTCTGTCTCTGTGACATGCAGGTGAACACATTTGTGAACAAAACATTAAGCAATAAAGGTGAACAAAAAAGTTCAATTCAATTCAATTTCCTAAGCACGTAGTGCTATTTAAGAGTTAAATGTGTTTTGGTTGGAAATTGGTAAAAAGCCCAAATAAAACCTATTTAAAAACAAGTGGAAGATGTCTTCAACAAATATTGGAATTTAGGTCTACATCAAGCATTAAAAAATGGTGTTTGTCTCAGTATTAAATACAAAATAGGTTAGAAAATGGACTACACATGCTCTTGCAGATACAAGGGAACATCTATCATTACACATTTGAACATTCTACCATTTGCCACTCAAACACCACTTCATTGATCTGTCTTTTTTTTATTATTTACGTGACCTTTGAAGGCGTAAACAAGGAATTCTGCCGAGCATCAGTCCGCTGCGCCAGTCAAATGTATTGAGCATTTTAGACATGATGTTTGTACAGTGGAAACCATGGAAACAGGGCCACCACCGAGATGTTCTGCTTGAAGAGAAGTCATACAGAGTTTAGTTTGCATACTCGGGCAAAATCCTATACAGAAGTACAAGAGAACATAATTTGGTGGGGCAAATGAAAGTTCTTTAATGCATGCTGGGGTTGGGATGCCTCAATTTAATGGCTGTTAAGGGGCCGTGATGGTGTCATCTCCCCACCGCCTCTGGAATTACCCTAATGAATCATTCTTAGTTTATTGGCTGCCACTTACTCGAATCTCTAAAACGAATCTCTCAAATGATACTTACCCCTGAATGTACAGAACAAGGACTTTTTGTAGAGACCTGAGATTATATCAGACCTTTTCGTTCAAACGTGAAATCAAATAAAACAAGTTTCTTTAAGTGGTAGTTCAGAGCAGTGTTGTGCAAGTTACTTTGAAATTGTATTACATTGCAAAGTTACTGTTTGTAAAAAGAAATCCGTTACATTATTATTGTCTCAGAAAATGTTACATTACTTCTGTATTACTTTTCAGTTATTTTCACCAAAATAACTACAAAAAAGAAAGTAGAAATTAACATCCTTTATTAAATGTACCTTTTAATATTTTACATCCAGTAGAAGTTGATGAGCGAAAAGACCTATCCAAGCTACAGTAGTTAATAATTGGTCAAGTGTTAAAAGTATGGTAGGTAGGCATAAAGTTTTCTGGCAATATCTGTCAATAACTTGGGTATATTCATATTATTAACAATAAAAATACATTTTATTTAGTGCCGCCTTTCTAAGCACTCAAGGGCACCTTACAGACAATATACATGTACAAATTGTAAAATCAACTAGTAAAAACAGAGATACACCACTGAAAACTAGACAAAAATAGGCTAAGAGAATAAAATCACAAATAATATACGGTAAAAAATGCGTTTTAAGAAGCGACTTAAAATTTACCAGACAAACACATTTGCGTAAGTCCAAAGGAAGAGAGTTCCACAGTTGCGGAGCAGCATGACTGAACGCGCGTGCACCCATGGTGGTGAGCTTAACATGCGGCACAACAAGAGAGAGGGAGGAAGTGGATCGAAGGGCGCGTGCTGGGGTGTAGGGATGGAGCAACTCTGTGAGATATTGCGACGTGTGATTGTGGAGCGCTTTAAATGTGAGTAGCAGGATTTTGTACTCATTCCTTGCTTTTATTGGGAGCCAGTGCAGTTCCTGCAGCATTAGACACAACAGGTTTATGTAATCAACAGTTTTGTTTAATTCATTTGGTCTTGTCTTTTACAAAACTGAAATATTGTGCATTAGACCATCTCGCAAATGTACTTTCGCCTGCCATGTTTGTCAAATTTGCCACGATTGGCCATTGCACAGTTACGGTGAACCAGGCGGAGCCAATAGTTGCGAACCTTGAGCTAAGTCTATTGTCAATCTCGAGTCTATTCACGAACGGGAAATCTAAAATTTTGGATCTATTGTCTTGAGGGTGAAAAGTTTGATGTAATGCAAGTGTTAGCGTAGCTAACATGTAGCGAGAAATATATTCTTGAAAATACAATTAGTAGTGCGTTACCCTACTGCGTTACAGCAAAAATGAATATAGAGTGAACCCTTGTTTATTGTGGTAGATAAAGCGGAAAATCCACAAAAAAGGGACACCATATTTACAAACGTTTGTATTCTTTTCCTGGGACACTTCAATTCCTTCCGAAGTAAAAGTAGCTGGAGGAACTAGCTCATTTTTGCAAGACTGGAAGAACATTGTGATCGGAAGTGGATGCCGCTGCTCCTTTTGCTTCTTTCTTGAAGAGCATCCTGTAGGGAGTCATGTCTTCATCGAGTTTGCAGAATTGCAGAGAACGAACCATACAACACTCCTGCAACAATTTTTTCAACTTCTTTGCTAGGTTGCCGAGCTTGGCAAGCCGTTCTAATGATAAGCCTGTTTCTCCGACAATTTCTTGGGTCTCTTCCCGTGTTTCACTGTCTTCCTCTCTGCCCGATTTCATCAGGTCTTTGAGGTCTGTGTCAGTGAGCGGCTGACAATGGCAGTCCAACAACTCATCGACGTAATGCCATGACGTAAAGTCATAATGCAATGAACCATCAGTAAGAGCAGATATTACTAATTTTTAATGGAATGAATGAAATATTTGCGGTCATCATATATCGCGGCTATTTTCGAAACTTCCGGAAAATCTGCATTATATTGCTTTTAGTCGGAATAAAAAATTGAAGAAGTTGAGAATCCATGGTGGTCAAACCACGATATAGCGAGGGTTCACTGTATTATTGTAACACTGTACATTACTTTTGCAAGGCGATACTCTCCACACTGGTTCTGAGCAGTGTTGGGAGTAACGCGTTACAAAAGTAACATATTACATTAATATATTACTTTTTGCTGTAACGCGGTAGTGTAACTTATTACTTTGTGTATTTTCAGTAATATATTACTCGTTACATGCAAGTAACGCTTGCGTTACATCAAATCTTTCACATTCAAGACAATAAATCAAACATTTAATATTTCCTGTTCGTAAATAGACGCGTAAGTCATTCGCTGGTGGAGCGTTGTATTTTGTAACGCTGCACTGAGCTCGAGGTGTGCTCCTATTGGCTCTGAGATCGAGGTGTGCTGCTATTGGATCCGTCTGGCTTGCGTAACTGCGGCTGCCTACGTCACAGGGCGGGTCGCGAACTCGCGGCAAATCCGAAGGTACATTCGCGAGATGGTCTTATGCGCATTATTTCAGTTTTGTAAAAAACAAGAACATTGTGGTGAAATGCAAACTCTGTGTAAACGCAAAACAATGGTCGACATAAAAAAGAGCACTAGCAATTAAAAACACCTGGAGCTGCGCCATTAGACCGCTCGACCTGAAGAGAAAGAAAACAGCAACGACAATGTCGTCTGCACTTTATGGCCAGAAAGCAGGACACTATTGTGTGGTAAGTCATTCAAAATGAATAAAACGGCACTGAACTTTACATAGTCGTGTTGTGTCTGATATAAAATATACCTGAGTTATTCACAGACTTTGGAGGAAAATCGCTTTATGTCTATCACACTTTTACCACTTATAAATGTTGATTATTAGTGTTGCCAAGTGTCTTTTCCCCAGACATCCGGGCAGATTTTATAAATTCACGATAATGTCCGGTTTTCCATCTTTTTCAAAGGACCATTACACGTGAAACTTTCTATATTATTAAATTATCTGTCAAATAAAAACGTGCCTGCTAATATTGTTCACTAATAGAGACATTATAGTTATTATTAGATATATTGTTGAAGCTGGATTTTCCAACAAAAGAGTTCATATTTAGAACTTCATTTCATAATATTAATTTATTTATTGTGGAAAAAAGTCAGACTAAAATTGTTACATATTTAAGTTTTTACATATTTTTACAATTTTACATTTTACACACACATACACACACAACACACACACACACACACACACACATATATATATATATAGTTTAGCACCATTGACGCATATTAAAGCATGTTTATCAACAGTGTTGTGCAAGTTACTTCGAAATTGTAATATGTTACATATTACTTATTACTGTTTGTAAAAAGTAATAAGTTACATTACAATATTACTGTCTCAGAAATGTAATATGTTACATTACTTTTGTATTACTTTTAAGTTACTTTCACCAAAATAACTACAGAAGTAGAAATTAACGTCCTAATATAACAAAATGTACCTTTTACTTGTACAGTAATTTATGTTACAACCAGTGGAAGACATTGTTATGTAGCTGACTGTGGCCTCTCCAAGCTACAAATATCAATATACATAATCTATAATTGTAGGGTGACCATATATTTTGATTTCCAAAAAAAGAGGACAATCAGCGCGGCCTCGCGACAAACTCAGACAGGCTTCTCGGAGGCTAATGAACATGCTTTATTGTGCTTCAATGTTGCTAAACTATAACTTAGTTAAAATAATCACTTAGCTTAAAAAAAATCAGTAAAAACCTAAATAGGTAACTATTTTAGTCAGACTTTTTTGAATAATGAAAAATGTTTTTAAAAATGTGATTGTTTTTAAAAAAAAAATAATAATACAAGAAAAAAGTCGACCCATTATTTCAAAACGATTTCATTCTCAAATATTACTTTCTCATATAATTTAAAGCACGGGTTGTCAACCTACGTATATTAGCCCACATCTGTGTATTAGTCGTTTGAAGAATAGGGAAAACCGGACATTATCGTGAATTTATAAAATCCGCCCGGATGTCTGGGGAAAAGGCGCTTGTCAATACTAATAATTAACATTAATAAGTGTTAAAAGTATGGTAGACAAAGCGATTTTCCTCCAATATCAGTGAATAACTTGAGTATATCTGATATCAGACACAACAGGAGTATGTAAACTTCAGTGCGTTTTATTCATTTTGAATGACTCACCACACAATACTGTCCTGCTTTCTGACCATAAAGTGCAGAGAACACTGTCGTTGCTGTTTTCTTTCTCTTCAAGTCGAGCGGATGGCAGTTCGAGTTGTTTTATTAAATAGCTGTTTTTTGATGCCGACAATTCAGCGGTTGCATTTCACCACAATGTTCTTGTTTTTTACAAAATTGAAACAATGCGCCTAAGACCATCTCGCGAATGTACCTTCGGCTGTTGTTTATTAAATGTTCAAATGTGCCGCGAGTGCGCGACTTAGGCCCATGCACAACCGCTAATCAGAGCCACAGCTGTCAGCCGCTAGCTCAGAGCACAGCCAATCGCTCAGAGCACACCTCGAGCTTAGAGCCAATCGCTCAGAGCACACCTCGAGCTTAGAGCCAATCACTGCACACCTCGAACTCTGAGCGTTACAAAATACAACGCTCCACCAGCGAAAGGCGGAACGAATGACTTGCGTGTCTATTTGCAAACAGGAAATATTAAATGTTTGATTTACTGTCTTGAAAGTGAAAGATTTGATGTAACGCAACCGTTACTTGCATGTAACGAGTAATATATTACTGAAAATACTAAAAG
>CM051498.1:18512802-18581226 GCA_028031935.1 Paedocypris micromegethes | reverse complement strand
TATGTATTATTGCTTGGACAAGCCACAGTCATTATAGGCTACATAACTATGCCTTCTACTGGATGTAGCAAATTACTGTACAAGTAAAATGGACGTTATTGTTTGTTACAGGGTTATTGTTATTTAGGGACGTTAATTTCGACTTGGTGAAAGTAACTTAAAAGTAATACATAAGTGTCATGAACTCTGGAGCATTGTTGTCTTGGGACTTTTGTTTTGACACCTTTATTTTGAAATCTGTCACTGTTTCTTTCCTAGATGTCACGTGTGTTTTGTTTTTCGTCCTGGTGTCCGCGTGGTCGATCGTTCCTGTGTTTGGTTCCCAGCTGTTTCTTGTCATTCACTAATCACTTCTCATCATGTCGTATCACTCGTTTATCACGATCGGGTTGTGTTCGTGTTAGTGTCAGCTGTGTGTCATTGTGTTAATCACTGATCTTCATCATGTCGTGTATTTAAGTCTTGTTTAGTCCTTGTCTCGTTGTCAGATTGTCAGATGTGTTTGCCTGTCATCTTGCCATTCCAGTCTTGTCAAAGTTTATCCAGTCTTGTCTAGTTTATCCAGTCTTGTTTTTTTTCTAGTTTATCTAGTCCTTCAGTTTAGTTGTGTTTCTAAGTCTTGCCGGTTTTTTCGACCTTGCTCTCGCCTTTGACTACTCTCCTCGCCTAGCGTCTTTTGCCTTGTTTGGATTTTGTTGTGTACGACCCTGCCTGCCTGACTACTCTTTTTGGATTAAACCTTTTTTTCACCTCATCCCTGGGATCTCGTGGTGTCTGTGCTGTGCACGTGGGTCCTATTCCCAGCCTTCCTATTCCCGGTGGGAAACGGGCTAGTAACAAAAAAGGTTGCAGGTTCGAATCTCGCACCCCGGGCTCCCCAACTGGAGTGAGTTTGTAAATATGGCCGTTAGGGACAATATCCAAATTGTTTTCTGCATTTAACCATCCAGTGAAGTCCAAAGTGTCTTTAAAAAAGGCCGAGCTGTTCCGCAGGCTCTACAGCGTAAACTGACCAAGGTTTTGACACGAGATTTATTGGAGCATTTACAGATCGTTTTAGCGATGAAGAGCTTTCTACTCTTTCACGCTGCTGAAGTGCAGATACACTTGAATCAGCGCGGCCTTTCTTCAGCCTTCCACTGGATCATTATCAATCAGACCAAGTTCCAGACATGAATCAAAGTGCTATTCATTACTTGCTGCATTGCAATTTCTGTTAATGCAGGAATCCAAAGCAGATGCTTTTATTTTGATGCTTCGCTGAAGGGATTTCTTCTGGCAAAGAATACTCATTGTGAACGGCTTTGCTTCGTTGGAATTGTGAGGAAACATCTGAACAGCCCCGTAAAGCAGGAGGAGAAGAATGTTTCTGCTGATTTGAATGCGTACGTGTGGAGCTATGTGTGATTTCTGATTAGACGGCTGTTTGGGAAGTTTAGTATCGGCTCGGCAAAATGCAAATGTGTGTCTGCAAGTTATTTTAATGTGTATTTTTGAAATCGGTCAACAAGGTGTTACTTAATTCGAGATTATTTTTAATATTGACAGTAGTAATGGAAGAAACATTCCATTTCGTTTTTTACAACAAAACAAAAACAATTAAAAAGGCCTGTGGTTAAAAATAAGTTGAAACACTTCAATAATAGCATAAAATTATTTAGAAGTACGCTTTTGTATTTTTTTAAACCACATAATAACTGTACACATAGTAACTGTATATATAAAATGTAATCATTCTAATCGATCTAATAGTTTAGAAATATTCAAATGACGCACTTTTAGAATTTGAGAATTAAACACTGAGAAATAAACACAAAAAAAAAATTACATTGAATATAAATGACGAGCCAATACTCCACAGTCTCACACTTCCTGTGGTGAACTTCTCAGCAGTATAAGCTTAAAAACAAACAATGTGGAATAATGTGCAAGATGCAGAAACTCAGTTGGTAATCTCTTTGCGGCAAATTCAAACGACATGGAATCTCTTTGGTAAACACGCAGAAAGCGAGGTAAAGTCCTACAAGGTCTCTCTTCTGAGCTTGACAGTTTAACAAAGAAAACGAGTAATTATTAGCGAGGAAAAGACATTTATCTTATGGCAATTGACAAGGCATCTGCGTTATTATGTGTAAAGCGGTTGAAGCGAGCAGTGGAGCTGTCACAGGCACTTCTGATAGCTGCTAAATAATTACATTTCATTATTGAGTCTATGGCACTAATGAAAAAACAACAGAAGCAACAGAGAGAGCAGCATCCTCTCCGGGCAAATTGATGCGGAAAGTTTTATGCTGATAACGAGCCGACAGAAAACAAAAAATGAAAAATGAATGCTCGAAGAAGATGAATAATTGATAGATAATAATTATGTATTATTGATATTTGAGTCAAATAGCCTCAGAATATTTACTTGCCTTTGACAAACCTCAAATAAATAAGTTCCTGGGGTAGAATCTCTGATTAAAAATTTGTAATTATTAATAAACCTAGTATATATTACCGTATTTATTGAATATAAGCACCCTGCGAAAATAAGCACCCCCCTAATTTTTCAGGCACAAAAATAAAATAAAAAAATAATTGTTTCTGGCTAGTTATGTTTATTTTACTACGAAACTACATGCTTTTACATGCTTTTGAATGCTTTTAAATAAAAGTGATGCGTACGTTAGTAAAAACCAAGCACAAGAAAGTACATATTAGCTTAAAATAGCCTACATTTCAACAATATATTGCATTTATTGCCTCACATACCACCTACAGTTTCAGTAGAGGTATTACGAAAGCACAAAACCCACGTGAACGCAGTTAAAAATGAAACTGCAGATGCAACCTTTGTTACCTCTTGAATAATTTAGCACACCGTGTAACTTCCTTCCTGCAGAATTAATCTGAAACTTGTTCTTTGGTTTGACTCTGGATCATTCCGTCCTCCCTGATTCTCCCACTTTACTTCCTGTTCTCCCTGTTAGCTCCTTGTTTAGAGATTCAGAGACTCATGTCGCTCAAACACTCCCAACAATGGCTGTAAATTGATTTTTTTTTCCCAAGAAAAATTTTGATAGTTTTGATAGTGCAACCTCACAGCAACATGTTCTTCTCTTTAAAGATCTTTTAAAACAAAGTTGACCAGAAAAAAGAAATTAAGATTTTTGAAATGATGATAAAAAACAAAATTAAATTAAAAGCCCTGAACTATTTTTCTTCTTAACTTCGTTTTTGGCATTCCCGTCAATGTTGTGTCGAGTCCTTACACTAGGGGATTGTTCGGTGAAGCTGGTTCACTTCTGTGCTTCCTAAGGGCCAATGAGAAGACTTAGTTCGGCTGGATGAAATATATAAGTAAAGTCAAATGAGTGAGATTGTCAATAAGGTCACTAGGGGCTGTATCAAAATCCCTGCGTGTAACCTTCCAGTGACACACTCATTGTAAAAAGACGATTAAGGTAATCCAGTCACAATTATTCGCTTCTAAAACACACTTTATGAATAGTTTTATCTTACTATTCCCTCTGTGATTAATTTCAAAAAGATTATGAACCAACAGATCCTTGGGAGACAGAACATTTGCGGGATCAATAATCATTAGTAATATAATTTAATATTCCGTCATGCTTTTCCCCATGGTAAAAACTTCAGTAGATTGACATTCTGGCCTGCCGTCAGGCATCAGGAGCATCTAATTCAAGAAAATGTCAGTCTCGGATCGGACGTGTCACTGTTGACCTCATTGACATTAACGCCGACACTTCCCACCTGCTGCTTTTCCGTTTGTTGGAATGCGAGTAAAATTCCACTGCACTGCTTTGTTCCCCTAACCTTCCCATGTGTAATTGACCTTGACACATGCAAGATGCCGAGCTGCTCCATCATCAGCGTGTGGCGAATGGGCGTCAACATTAGCCTGCGGATGTGATGAACATCCTCTACCATTTACTAGAGCGTAATCACATCTCATAATCGCACGTTCTTCCACTAGATCATTTCAAGTCCTGCATGTTGCCCTACGTCCTGATGGAATAATTTAATTTCCCACTTTTATTATTAGTTTTATATATTTTTTTATTTGCTGGCTTAATTTTTGCAACAATTCAGGGACTTTTTGGTTTTTGTATGAGGCTTTTATTGTATGATTTGTATGAAGCCTCTGTAGGAATGGTCAAATCACAATCTGAGTGTAAATTCTACATAATAAGATTTATTGGTGATGCAGGTTGTGTCACCTTTCTGTTTTCTTCAGTTATTTAAATGTAAATTGAGTTGTTGGGGTTTGAAGATGGTTTCTATTCTAGCTTATCAACTCACACACTCACATTTCCACATATAAAGATCTCTTATGGATGGTATGCTTTCATGCTTTAGGGTTCATTCCCATTGCTAAAATAAACCATTTACATTACACTGTCTATTTTCTGATGTTTATCTGATTAATTAAAAGCACAAATCTTTACCAACATTCATTCTTGGTATCTAAAATCTCCCAAGTTTTAGAACTTCCTCCAACAACCAATGCAAATTGTATAAACACTTTTGAGAAACTATTTTAGACCAGTAATGAAGGCACAATGCATTATTAGCCAGATCAGCTATTTACACTAGCCAAGATTTTTGTTTCTTCTCTTTGTCTCATTTTGTGAACATTTTCTTCCAGCTATGACATTTCCTTTTGCCTCATTGTCATTAAGGAGTTTTATATAGTGTTCTATTTTGAATCTATAAGAATCATGACTTGAGTCATTGAAAGTATAACGTACCATTACTTATAATTATTTATAAAGTTTAAAACTTTTATAGCTATAAAAACTATTATTTTTCGTGTTTGTTGGTTTGATATTTATGATTAGTTGCATCACAAGCTTGGTAACAAATCAGAAATAACAAGCTCATTTTGTTTGTTATTGCTCGTTTACAGCTTTGTTTTTTATAGAATCGTGCTTCACCTTAATGTGCTTATTTTACCTTTGCCTAAGCTCATTACGTACCGGCACGTTTACTCGTTAATGGTGAACAAATACCGCATGCTACTTTTATCTACGGATCAATCGGTTCGAAAATGCTCGTGCTCATATCCATCGCAGATGAAGGAAGACACATCCACTACAAATGTTTAAAATGCAAATCCTGCCAAAAACCGGAATTAATTTAGGCATGCTCATTTGTATATTTCTAGCTTTTAGTTTTTATTTTCCTTATTTACCTACAAGTTGTGAACATGCAGCTCAAACAGCTTGTAAGAAGAATTGCCAAAAGAGAACAGCAAACATCTTAAGGTTTGAAAATGCTGACCGGCAGCAGTCCGAGACTTCCTCTTCCAACTTTTCAGACGGAACTGTGGGAAAAGAATTATCTCAGGCGGCCATAGCTGCAGCAAATGAAAAGCTTCAGGTGCGAATGTTACAGATTCAGCAGGAATTCATGTAATTCAAAGTGAAATCTTTTCCAGACAACAGGCTTCTCAAAGTAACACATTGACACGAGACAGACGGTCTCTAGTGTACCACCTTTTCTACAGTGTTGTTGTTTTGAATTTATTTCAAGATTACAGCGTGGAATTCACAATTATGTTGATCAGCTAATGGCTCAGTTCCAAAGCATGTGACCATAATTGTTTAATTTTTTTTACCTGCATTACCTTCACGTTTGTATTAATATACAGCGTATAATACATTCATTTTTGGCAAATATGTAAATACATTTCGTTAGAGAGATAGAAAAAAACACATGGGGGGGGGCACAGAGAGGGTCATAGAAAGGGAGAGAGAGAAAGTAACAGAGAGAGGGAGAGAGAGAGAGAGAGAGAGAGAGAGAGAGAGAGAGAGAGAATGAGAAATAGAAACAGAAAAAGAAAAAGAAAAAAAACAGACAGAGGAACAGAGAGAAGCAGAAAGAGAGAGTAACAGAGGGAGAGAGGGGGGGCATATTTCATGTTAGTTAGTTAGTTAGTTAGTTAGTTTAGCTTTGGTTTCAAAACTGGTAGGACCTTTTCACCACAATTCCTTCAAAGAATTAAGGACATACAGAAAACTGAAAGCTGACAACAATTTTTTTTTTTTATTACCTTACTAAAAAATTATTTTACCATTCACTCAAAAAATATGACATAATTTTAAAGAAATCCCGAGTGGCATCTTGTTATATGAATTAATTAATCAATGTGCTTTATAAATTGTCACACGTCCAAGAAGATGCTTTTGACAATCAGAGAAAAGAAGGAAGTTTTTCCAGAATGCAGATAAACAGGCCGTGAGTCAGAAGACTGCAAAACAGACAGACTTACATGCACTCTTCTTCACGTTAGTTTCCATTACCTCTGATTGTGGAAACGCTGTCTCGAATATAAATAGCACTGGATCGGCTAGATGAATAGAAAGATGTTGGACAGAGCTGTGCCCTAAATTTATAAGAAACTGAAATAGAAAATGCATAGACCTGACCAAGAGGCCAGAATATATACACATGCAACCTGACACACACAGGAGGCCACAGGCTCGAATTCTAGACCTGCAAAGATACTTTTGTGCTCACGTTATTGAGTTAATACACTTTCAGACGAGTTTCCTTGGCCCTTTGCATTCTGGAGCGTCCAGCAGGATCACCGTCTCTGTGATGTCACTCCCCTGGTCCCTTCTGAAGATCTGGTGCCACTGCGTCGTTCCGTCGGGATAGATGGAACAACGTCTGGAACCATCATCACCAATGACTTTGTAATGTTAGCATGCCGGAGGAGAGTAGCATCAAAAATGCAACAATCTGCTTTTTTTTACATTTTCACACATGCGCTTTGAGACAGTTGTAAATGTGAAAAGCGCCCTACAAATCCACTGAATTTGAACTTAAACTTGAACCTATGGACTGGTAGGTTCCACAGCTGATGTGTCCTTAGCCAGACACTGAACCCCACCTGACCTCTGGGCACCATAGCATTAGACTGCCCACTGCTCCAGGTCCCTAGTGGCCGTATTGATAAATCTTATTTTATTAGGAGAGTAACTATTTACAAGAGTTGCTTTTGGCATTGAGTGAATGCTTTTGCCAATATATTCCTTTACAATTAAATATGTATATATACATTTATTTTTCTTTGAAAGTTCAAAAGAGGTCACACGTTAGTATTTGAATAGACTCTCGAGGGCCTTGCAGAGAAGCCAAATCCATATGTTGTGTGCATGAGCCTAGTGTGTTTCTTTGCTTTGAGGAAATATTAAAACCCTTCTCTTCAAAGAGCAGAATTCTTGTGACAGGAAGGAGGTGCACAGCATGCTTAAAACGCCAATCCTTTTCATGTTCCTGATCCTACACAGAGTAAAGACTGAGCTTGACAAGAAAAGCAAAACATTGTTTGAAACATGTTGAGATGTTTTCATATGGATGGCGTTCATGTCATTCCCATCAGTCTAGTTCTAAAGGTGCCAATTTTGTTGATAGGCATAGAAATCTGAAGCTATTCACCAAAAGCATCTTATTATTAAATAGACGTACACCATCGCATTGAGCAGCGTGTCAGTTCGTAGACTAAAAAAAGAAAGAGCTAACGCGCACTTGTCTGCGCTTCTTTAGATTACCGTAATTACCTCAATATGTGTGTACCGCTATTTTTGTCATGACTGGCTCGACTGGTGTTCACATTTCACCAAACAGTTTTTTATACCCCATGTCATGTTAAAAATAGTTATTTTAAAAACAGCCTGTCTCAAGACTATCTGTTTTGCACCACTTAGTAGAATGTTGTCTTGGCGCTTGAAAAATGCATCTGTTTGTGCAAGTTCCCTCCAGCGTAAACGACAGATCCTCTGTGTGCTCTCTTCACAGAGAAAAGCACTGTTGCTGCAAATTGCTTTCTTGTGAATTGAACCGTAAGGTATTGGCTAAAATCACCCAGGAACCACAAAGTTAAAAAACAAGGCCCATTTAACATGATTTTGCTGTCACAGCTTTGTTACTTATCAGCTCATGACACAACTCCAACGCCTCGTCTGAGAACTGATGGTGTAAATGGTGGCGTTTGACAGATGGAAGAAATACATTTTTGGGTGACAGTGGGGTCAAATTCCTGGTTGATGATGTCACCTCACAGAAAAGAAGACCCACGTTTGAGGTCCCAAGTCTTTCTGCATGGGGTGTGCATGTTCTCCTAGTGTTCCTCTCCACATTCCTCCTCACTGATGGCAAAGAAAGCCCACACCTTGAGTTTGCAGTACTTTGCTGTTAGACTGTGTTACCTACAACATCCCCGTCAATTAACCTACGCTTAGTAGAAAAGTCAACTCAAGTAATATCTCAAACATGTGAGCAGTTTAAAAACTAGTTGATAATCAAGAACATTTTGGGAATTTATTTTGGGAGTCACTAAAAAAAGCTAATTAATGCCTATGGCTAGAAATTTTTGTTTAGTAGGGTTCTAATAGTGTTCCAAAATATAGTTTTTTTCCACTTTTGTCTATTTCTATCACTACATGAAAATCTCTCTATTTTAATATATCACATGACCTATTATATATACTGTATCCTATATCCGAAAACATTGACAGCATTTTAAGGGTATTATTCAGTACATCATTGCCTTTACAAACAAAATAGTGCTATCAGTCTTCTACACATGTACATTTTCTGGCCCAGTTCCTTTGCCCTGCTGAAATTCTTTCTAAAGTAAACGTATTGAAATATTGATATTGGGGACTGCTGAATTGGTTTGATTTTATAGTATTTACATCAAAGTCTCTTTGTTGCTATGCTACAAGCTCCCATGGCAACTGTGGAAAAAAATAATAAATCTGGAACGATGGGAAATTAACATTTAAGTGAATTCCACGGAGAGTGATACAGCATTGCGCAAAAAAACAGAAAGGTAGAAGTTACTGCTATTATATTTAGAAAATGACTGCTATCGGAATTATGCATTTGGCAGAGGCAAAGCAACTCTCCACAATCTTATCCAGTCAGTTTGCGTCCCGAAAATGAAAACAGAAAACTGAAGTTTGGCTTTCCCCGAATCCTCCACCAGCTGGACTACACAGGCCTCCACAGATTCGGAAGAGTTTGGCAACTAAAATTGCACAAGTTTTGTCATTCTCTCTAATTGTTTTCCAATATGACTATAAAACGATTTAACACCCCCAAGTGCTGGCATCATCTGCCCGGGCGGCTTAATCTGATCATGTGGTCTTTGAGCGATGGCAGCCTTATTTGCGCAAGCAGACGCAAACTCTCAGACGATAATGAAAGTCTTTGTATCTGCGAGTCTATTTAGGTGTTGTGCTGCAGGGCGTCAGGAGGGATGACCTTGTTTTTGCCATCACACATATTTGAGCAAATCCATGAGCTAGACTTGAGAAGTTGAAGTGATGGACTCTGAGGCACAATGGGATACATAGATCTCCGTTGTTCCTCTGCATTATCAGCCGGTCACACTTCTGCCATTACGGCTGTCAGGAGGACAAGGACTGGGAGAAGGCGGCTGATTACCACCACAGCCTTTCTGTGCAATCATGTGTTTGGTTGTGCCTTAATGCGTTTGTTCGTGTGGGTGGAGAAACGGGAATGTAAGTCTAGTTAGATCTAAAATTAAATCCACTGCTCTCCCTTCCGTCTAATTAAAAGTAGCCCATTTTTAGAATTTTCGATTTGGGAATAATAAAATAAAATGTTTGAGGTATTGATGATATATTTCTAGATATTAAATAGACAGTCTGAGAAGACAGACATACAGTGAGATAGACAGGATAACAGACAGTCAGATGGGCTGATAGACAGTGTGAGACAGAAATTCAGAAAATAGACAGAAAGTCAAAGACAGTGAAACAGACAGACAGAAAGACACAGTCAGGCAGACAGGCAGGCAGACAGACAATGAGATAGACAAAGACAGACAGGCAGTGAGTTGGACAAATAATGAGATAGACAGAAAGACTGACAGAAAGGCAGTGAAATAGACAAACAGGGAAATAGAAAGACAGACAGACAGTGAAACAAACAGAAAGACACTGTCAGACCGATGGACAGACAGTCAGAAAACAGAAACACAGACATACAGTGAGACGACAGACCAACAGTTGATGGGAGACAGACAGAAAAGACAGTTATGTGCATCCAATCATGTGACGTATTTAATTGCCATTAATTTTTGATTCACTTGCACTTCTTTTTTTATTCTTGCTAGTAAATCTTTTTATATTTGCTTTTTTGAATTCATTTTATAAAATACTTCAAGTAGGTTTGACCCTGGTTTTCACCTTTGCCATTAAAGACAAATGAATGGATAATGCATATGGATAGCCTGAGTAAATCATTGTGGATAGAATTTTTATAGAACAGATAAGTATACGCAGTTTTCTAGATAGAATAGTTAATAACTTTGCCTAACTTAAGGAATTTGCAAAGTATCAATCTCTTATCAAGCCTTATCACTGTTCTTGAATATCCTGGTATTTTACAAAATGTTCTCAGTTAACCAATTTTGCATTGTTTTCCAATCATTGATGGTTGGATGGATGCAACAATGGACAATTTTCAAACATACTTTGCATCTATTGTGTATTTCAGACAGTACATTGACTGTTTGGTCTGTTGATGGATGAATGCATGGATGAAAGAATGGATGGATGGATCTATGGATGGATTCATTGATGGATCAATAGATGAATGGATCAATGGATGGATGGATGGATGGATGGACGGACGGACAGACAGACAGATCTATTCATAAATAGATGCTTTCATAAATAGTTTGTTTGAATAAAACCAAACTCAGTTTGGTTAAAGCGAGCCAGGAAATGAAACGAGCGGAAAGTGAGATCAATTCTTTTGCTTTTGAGGCCTTTTAGGAGGGTCTGAGATTGCATGGTGTGTTCACATACACGCTGATCTGCTCAGAAAGCGTTTGAAGGGGTTAAATGAGATAGGTGTGAAAGCACCAAAAAGGCAATAGACAATAAATAATAAACGTTCCCAATCAGATCCAACGTGCATTTCACACAGCAAAATTACTGTTGGTGCTGTGGGGATTGTTGCACAATGCGCTGAACACCCATTAACCTTCATTTTAGATGCAGATGTTGCATTAACATTTGACAGCCGTCTTTTCTACTGTCTTCTGGAATAAAACATTTCTTCCTGCGTGTGTCCTCTCCTGGGCTGGATTTATGGACATGAAAAGCATTGCGTTGAGTTGTACTCTTTGTCAAACTGTTGCGCCATCACTGAAGAGCCATCAGTTGACTCGTTGTAGCATTTAGGGAAAGAGAAAATGACGTTTCCTATGACACCATTCGTTTGTGAGTTTAGTAAAAAAACAATAACTGTAGGGAGAAACTGAACATACTGTACTGAACACAAGCCGAGAAGAAGCTGTGTTTCGCAAGAGCCACAAAACAAAGCATCTGGCACCTGCTGAAATAAGTTAATAAGTAAATAAAAAGTGTTAATAAGTTAAAGTGTAAATAAGTTAAAGATAAGTGTTTTTATGTAACTAAACTACATTAATTCTAAATAAATGCCACTTTTTTAACCCCTTGAAGCGTGAATCTATTTCCGGTTGAGATCTTTCTGTGTGGAGTTTTGTATGTCCTCCAGGTTTAGGAGAATTGGAGTCTACAGGTCTGAGTGAGAGTGTTAATGTGTGTCTTGTTCTGTGATTGGTTGACCAGCAGTGGAGGGTGTGTCCGCCTTTAGGCCAGAGATGCTGAGTCTGGCTCCAGCATCACAATCAAGAGGCAGGATTGGGCGAATGGTTTGCATGTTCATTACCTACTCTAGTTTGCTTTCATGCTTTTGTTGAACGAGCGCTGATGCACAAGAGCAGAAACAAATATATGTAGTACCGTTCAAAAGATAGGGGTCACTTTTGAAATGTCCTGTTTTTTGAAAAGAAAAGCCCTGTTTTTGTCAATGAAATGAACTGAATCAGAAATACACTTATTGTCACAGATCTCACCTTGATGTCGTGTCGGACTTTTATGTGTTGCTTTCCCGGACTTTTGTCTTGACACGCGCCTCAGCGCGCCGCCATGTTCTCTGTTCTGTGTCCCGTCGGTTGTCATAGCAACCAGGTGTTTCCTGTTTCTTTGTTTAATCATGCCGTGTATTTAAGTCTTGTTTAGTCTTTGTCTCGTCGCCAGTTTGTTAAGTCGTGTACTTGTCACTCTCGCCTCAAGTAAAGTCTCGTCGTGTTCATGTCTCGTATTCTTGGATTCCTGTTACCGATCATCTGCCTGTGACCCGACCGTGAGTTTTTGAATAAACCCTTATTTTGGACATTAACGCTTGGAGCTCCGTGTTCGCATCCGGAAGCGCGTGTGAATCCACCCTGCCTCGCCCCGGTGACAGTCGCCCCGCGTGACACTTATATACATTGTGAATGTGGTAAATAACTATTCTAGCTGTATTAGCATTTCCAGCAACTGTCACTCTTGTGTTTTAACGGTACAACGTGTTTACTCAATGTGTCAGAAGGATAATAGGTGATTGGAAAACCCTTGTACATGATTGCACAGCTGGAAACTGCTGGTTAAAGATACTACAAAACTAACCTTCTTTTGAGCAGGTTGACAATCTGGAGCATCACATTTGTGGGGTCAATCAAACGCTCAAAATGCCCAGAGAACTCGACAGCCTATCCTTGTTCTTAGAAATGAAGGCTATTCCATGCGAGAAATTTCAAAGAAATCGAAAATTTGACCCCAAACTTTCCCAAAAGGTAGTGTATATATACGTATATATACACAATGTGGAAACTAGTTTGCCAACAATCACAGAGTATGATGCACTCACAATCTCTCAGCTTTAATCTTTCAAACTTCAATTCTTCTGACCACTTTCCTACCCACTACGCCACCATGCTGCATTTATAATCCAAATTACAGTCATATTGTGAAACAGTTCAGATATCTGAAATACAATCCTCGTCATCCCTCCATTAATCTATTTCTGAGTCACTGAACCAATCAAGTCATGTTTTTATATCATAGTGGGGTCTCACCAAAATTAATCATAACCCTAAAATCCCTTCTTGGACCTCAAACAAGTGTCCACAGGGCCACAGTTTAGAGTAAAAGCCTAGCATCTGGGGCCCCACTTTGACCTAAGTGCCTCCACACACCCACACACCCACAGGCAATTCAGAGTCTATAAATCACTTGGACGCATGGATTGGGTCTGTAAAAGGAAACCAAGACCCTGAAGACATTCCACGTGAACTAGGATTGGTTCTTAAACTGTAGATGTTCTTGCTGTAGGGCAACAGCGCTGCTTGTGCTTGGTCATCGCCTCTGAAATGACGCTGTCACACACTTAAACATCTGATTTAAGATTGCAACTGAACAAGGAATAACAGTCTGTTTATAGAAGAATTAATTTATAATAAAGAGACAAAGATTGATTACTTTTACAAGTGGTGACACACTTCCCTGGTCTCTGGAGCTTCGCTTGTTTTCTTGTTCTCCGCTTGTGGAGTGAGATGTTCATTAGCGTTCACACGAGAGCTTTTCTGAGATTTCTTTCTTTCTTGTGGAAATTAAAAATATGATGTAATGGGCTTTTGTCACACCATATTTAAAAGCAGACTAAAGTGCCATACTTGTGTAAACGTCTTGCCGTTTCATCTCGACAAAAGAAAGGTAATCGTTTTTTTTCTCATTGTCATTTTTTTCTTCAGATCTACAAACCGTGATAGTAGCTGCTTCCTACTTCATGCTGCTACATACAAACTCACTACTCGTTCACTCACTTGTTCACTAAATCACCCAACCACTCACTCCAACAATTGTTTACACTAACTTACTTACTCATGCTCACTAACATCCATAAAGAGATTTTGAACAGAATGATTGATCAAAGAATTACTGACCAAATGAAAGGATGACAGAAATGTATATGGATAAATACAGAAGATGAATAACAGAAGAGGAAGGGAGGCCAATAGATGGATTGATGGGATAATTAGAAAAGTAGGTGAAAATAGGTCGATAGATTGATAAATAGATAGATAGATAGAAAGAAAGATATATGGACGGATGGATGGATGGATGGTTTGGTGGATGAATGGATGGATAGGGATATGTATGGATGTATGGATGGGTATGTATGTAGATAGAAAGATGGATGGATGGATGGATAGATGGATGGATGGATGGACGGACAGACGGACAGACTTTCACTTGTTCACTAAGTCTTTAGTTAATCACTTATTCATCACTAATTTCCACATTCTGCCATTCATTCACTTACTCATTAACTTGATCACTCTGTCATTCACCCACTTCTCTCTCTCGCTCTCTATCTCTCCCTCTTTCTCTCTTACACACAGTAATCTTTTCTCGTGTTTTTCTTCACAAACCTTTTGAAGGTGTGATTTATTAATAAGTTGCTCTTAGTTTCATTTAGAAGGACACAAGCGTTTACAAGACCGATGCACAATTTCAGCATTTTCAGTTACACACACACACACACACACACACACACACACACAGTAAAGTGACACACACAAACCCGGAGCTGTGGGCTTTTTTTAACTGTTACACACTAAAACATGTCAGGTTTCACAAAAATTTGCAAACATGTTCGAACATTAAAATAATATGGCGCAAAATAGAAACCACCTTTCAGACAGGGCAGAAGTTTTTAAAGTCGAAATTTTCCAGAAGACATTGTTTATTTCTGATCTACTCCAGCAGTTAAATAGACCATTTGCTACTGAGTGATAAGGCAATGTACAGAGCCAAATCATGGCCATTATTCATTTAAAAGATGTTATTCATCAGGGAAAGGCAGACGATGCCGAAACACTGCTGAAGTGATTGCCATCATTACAGACTAAACTGGAAAATGTTACATGTGGCGTAAGTGAATGAGACAGATGCAGGATGGGGAGAACCCATCACAACTTCCTGCTCACATATTCAATTTACGCTTCTGCTCAAACTGTCATTGAAGAACTGCCTCACCGGGGTTCAAAATGAACGTTTTCCTGTTCTGACCAGTACGCTTCACCTCCAAACACTCGATAGTTTTTAAGTCATTAAAGTTCACTTTGCATTGATGTACTAGGAATATTTCAGAGACTTTTTCGGAGGCCTGGTTTGTCCGTGTATGTTTTTGATGTATGGAGGTCGTTCGAGTCATTATAACAGCGTTTTGTGGAATATGAGACGTTAGACTGTGGATGACCTGTCACGATGCTTCTCTGTTTCCGCTGGTCAGTGACTTTAATGTCACAGCGTGGAAATGTCAACTATTAAAATGTAAGACATAATGTAAAAATGTAAAGAGAGAGAGAGAGAGAGAGAGGCAGGAAGATGGAGGAATGGATGGAGAGAAATGGAAATATTTTTGGGTGGAGTGAATGAGAATGATGGAGAGAAAGAGAGAGTGAGAGAGGAAGAAAGGGATGAAAGGACAGACAGAAATATAGATGGATGAATAGATGGATGTATGGATGGGCTGATATGTGGGTGGATGGACGGTTAGATGGATGGATAGACAGACAGACAGACCGATCGACCGATAGACAGACAGATAGAAAGGCTAAAAACAAAGAAAGAAAGAAAGAGAGAGAGAGGGAGAGAGACAAACCGACAGACAGACAGACGGACAAATGGATGGCAGAGAAAGAATGGGAGGGACAGAAAAAAAGTGAGGGATGAAAAGATAGAGACAGATACAGACAGATGGAAGGATGGATGAATGGATAAATATAACACATCTTCAAAGTGTATAAAAAAATCTATGGATGAAGATGATGTGGGTACGTCTGGGCTGATTCTGACGGTTCTGGCTCACTCTGCTGGAAATGTTCAAAGGAAGGTCATAGTTCAGCGTCTCGATCCAGAACAACAGATAAAAAATGACGGAAATTCTTGGTTTCCACACTTAAAGCCATTGGTCACCTGGCGAACAACACCTGATCCACCATCTGCTCTACTACCTCTCTATTTATAATCCCTGAAATAAACGCTGATTCCTCCATCCATCTGGTTTCTCACTCACCTTTCCATTATCAGGGTCACGGGGAGCCAGAGCCAATCCCAGCAAGCCTGGGTCTGAAGGCGGGGCCTGGACTGATGGCCAACCAATCACAAAGCGGGACACACACTTTAATGGACTGTGTTTGATTGATTGTTGCTTAGTTTTCCCTCAAGAATCAGTAGAGTAAAGTGAAAAAGTAAAAGTAAGATGAAGAAAGATGAACCCAGGCTGGCAAAGCTAATGTATAGAAGGGCCATAAAATCATTACATGACGACATGACAAACACGGTTTTCCACAGGTGAGTGGATAATGTTCTTGGTAAAGCCCTTTGCTTCCGATGAAATCTGCAGTGCGTTTTTTATGCCCATTAGTGTAATTACAAGCATGTGTACGTGCGTTTGTTCATGTGTGTGAAGCCAGAGATGCTGAGGGATTAATAATTATTCGACGGCAAATGTTTCTCCACAAGGCGGTTGCGCGACGACTGGTGGGATGAGTCCGTGTTTGTGTGTGTTTGCACGGTTTCCCTCGGGACTTGTCCATCTAAAAATATCACTGAGAAAAAGAACGTTGTGAGCTAGTTGATGCTAAACATGTCACTTTATACGTTTCTTCTTCGTGTTTTGGTGTGTAAAAGTTATGGCGTGAGTTTCGAACTCAAAGTTTTTTTTCGCACACACATCTGCATTTCTGTTTATTTGCTTGTGTGTGTGTGTGTGTTTTCTGTTAAACTCCCTGGACATCAATCACTCACGTTCCCCCTGTGATAGTTCTGGCATGTGAGTAACGGTCATTCATCACGACTTGCTCTTCTGGCTTCTGATTGGCTGATTAGACTCATAAATATTTACTTTTTTCTTATTTTAATAATTCAGGATGTTTTTACACACATAATGCGCTAATTTGGATCAGTGGCGTGTAGGATTCTGTCATTTTCTGTGCCATTATTGAAAGTTATTCATGAGAGAGCTCTGGGATGATATGTGATTAAGCAGATGGACATCGGTCACGCTTCACTTTTCATTCATAGCTTTCGTTTATTTATTTTCCTCTTTGGCTCATTTTGTGAATGATGTTCGGCCAGTAATTTATGCGTGTTTGCTTGTTTATCTTCTTTTCTTTGTTTTTTTGCTAATGTTGTGGGAGGCTTTATTTAAAGAGATTTGTTTCCGTGCCTGCTGTGTTTAGGGGGTTTACACATTTATTTACATAATATCTGTGTGTTGTTCAACTCTAGTAGCGTCACTCTGTGCAGTGTTCAACTCTGTGTAGTGTTCAACTGTGTAGCGTTCCACTCTGTGTAGTATTCAACTCTGTGTAGTGTTTTTCTGGGTAGCATTCAACTCTGTGTAGTGTTCTTCTGTGTATTGTTCAACTCTGAGTAGCGTCCAACTCTGTGTAGTTTTCTACTGTGTAGTGTTCTACTATGTGGTGTTCTTCTATGTAGCTGTCAACTCTGTGTAGTGTTCTTCTGGATTGTGTTTAACTCTGTGTAGTGTTCTTCTGTGTAGTGTTCAACTCTGTGTAGTGTTCTTTTGAGTAGCGTTCAAGTCTGTGTAGTGTTCTTCTGGATTGTGTTTTTAACTCTGTGTAGTGTTCTTCTGTGTAGTGTTCAACTCTGTGTAGCATTCAAGTCTGTGTAGTGTTCTACTGGATTGTGTTTAACTCTGTGTAGCGTAATTCTGTGTAGTGTTTAACACTGTGTAGTGTTCTTCTGTGTAGCGTCCGACTCTGTGTAGTGTTCTTCTGGATTGTGTTTAACTCTGAGTAGGATTCTACTGTGTAGTGTTCTTCTAGGTCGTGTTTAACACTGAGTAGTGTTCTTCTGTGTGGTGTTCTTCTAGGCCGTGTTTAACTTTGTGTAGTGCTCTTATTTGTAGTGTTCCTTTATGAAGCGTTCACCTCTGTGCAATGTTCTTCTGGCTCGTGTTTAACTCTGTGCAGTGCTCTTCTGTGTAGCGTTCAACTCTGTGTAGTGTTCTTATGTGTATATATGAACACTGTGTAGTGTTCTTCTGTGTAGAGATCAATTCTGATTAACTCTGTGTTGCCGGTCAGCCCTGTGCAGTGGTATTAAGTATTTCTACACTAAGTAGTAATGTTCGCAGCTTATCTCAAATTTCAAAAAGTGCTCAAGCTCTTCTGTGTGTGTTCTTTATTCATTACAGCAAAAACCCAAGATTATAGAAATATAACAAGTTGAGAGAGAGAGAGAGAGAGAGAGAGAGAGAGAGAGAGAGAGAGAGAGAGAGGGAGACAGGTATCCATTAGATGTTGGTTCACCTTCATATCTTTCATTGTAATTTATCTCGTGTCTTAGGACAGCACAGTGACCAGCACAATGACCATGACCTGTCTATTAGATCATACATGGTGTGTAATAGACAGGCCTTATACGACCATTTGTCAAAGGCATCACATTACAGAACTTCAAAACCTCCATCCTCCCTTTAATCTTTAGATATCAGAGCAAATGAATGCAAATGGACACAGAGCCACCAGCTGCGTTGTGTTGCCGTGATGGTAAACATTCAGATTGCGTCATTACTTTTAATATTAGATGTTTCTCTCTCATGTTTTTTGATCCAAATGTGACACCAAAGATGTAACCTATATATTTTTTTTATCCTCAAAGAGATGAATCCCATTGGATGGTGGCTCTTCATGCTGAGTGTGTTTGGAGAAGGATTGAAACCTCCAGGGTTCCAATTTCCCGATGCCTACAACAGCCTCGTAGTTTAACACCGTGTGACCCCAGTAAAACTGTCCTGGTCAGTTTGATGGGTTCATTGTGGCCTTGGGTCTTTCCTGCTTCAGCAAGAAAAGTGGTCTCGACCATATAAGCATTCGGATATGGACTCGTGTAAGGAGCGTTATTCCGGAAAATTTTCGAAAGTGTTGTCGAAAGCGTATTGCACTCGCTATCAATGCCCAGAATCTGTCAAAATTTAAAAGCAAACTCAAATTAAACAACCTACTTTGCAAGGTCAGTACGCAGGATCAATTTGGTAATCAGTGAACAAATGGGCAGATGAATGATTAATTTGAATAAATTATGTATGATAATTAGTAGGACTCAAATATGAATTTATTGCTGTTTATAGTTGACATGTGTAAATGAATGAAAAAAACAGTATATTTTTACATTTCCAGTGGCATTTTATGCATATTTACAGATGATTAAGACAAAACGTTAGTAATTAATATTATTTAATAAAGGTCTGTTTAATCTGAACTATATATGATTTAAATTTGTACGTGTATGTATACTGTATGTATATGCATATAATGCATATATACATATGTGTGTGTGTGTGTGTGAGTGTGTGTGTGTGTGTGTGTGTGTGTGTTTGTGTGTGCATATATATATACAGTATATGTATGTATAATTATATATTAATTTACTATGTGTGTGTGTGGGTGTATAATTTCACTGGGTGAATAAATGTGACTAGTGATGTTTGGGTACTGAGTCTAGAGATTTCCTGTATTTCTGCACTGTGAGTAAGACGTGGAAGTTTACTACTTGGATGAATGTTGCCGCTCGCAGTGTATTTGCCGGTTGTGACATTGTTTCTGTCCCGTGCTGCACTTTTGATTGTTTTATCTCCTTTGTTTATTCTCTACTCGCGTGTGTGAGTATGAGCTTAAAATGACGACAGAGGATTACGGATTTTCTATTTTATTTCTTGGCGTGAGTGTGTTTGTGCACAGAAAGGGCCGGAGTGTGTGTTTGTACAATCTGAGTATCTGTTTCACCCGACTAAGCAGTGCAGCTCTGCCCAAACCAGATAATACACTCGTCCGCCACAGTGGATTTCACGTCCAAGGCCTTTTTTATTACCAGATGCTGCGTGTCCGCAAAAGCAATATGATTAATTTCTAAATTTCAGGTAATCATTTTTTGTTGCATGTTTCATAATCCATCGGGGAACATACTGATTATATCATAATGAATAATTACTTTTAAACATTAATTACATTAATATTTTAGATTATTTCAATGTTATTAATGCAGATAATGTGTAATAATTATTTATGTATGCATTATTCATGTGTTATAAATAATATACATATATGCTAGAGTTTCTGAAATAGTCAATAAAAAGTTAACCATTCTACCATTCATCTAAAATTAAATAATACATTTACATGCAATGTACGTGTTTGTTTTGCACGTGCCTGTATGTGTGTGTGCGTTTCTTGTAAATGACTCTTTGGCATAAAGAAGTGTGTTAGTGTTTGAATTTATACAGGTATTCTTTGCATGCATCCTTCTTCTGCTTTAATTCTGCTCATGGATAAGCAACGTCAATCACATTTGCATTACAAATGTAACACCTTGGGATAGAACGAATTACATTACTGACTTTGCACCAGTAGGTTTTATTGTACAGTAGCACAACTGTTCTTGTAGCTGCTTCTGATTATCTTTATACAGTACATATATAACTTAATATGTTAAGCACAACCATAAATCATTTATCATCAGTGATTTACAAAATATCACTACCAACTCTGAGGCTCATTTTTTGATGATCTTATGAATTATTGTAGAAGAAAAGATCATTATCTGCAATCACCATGAGGTGTCAAAACATTTCTACTGTACTACCGTTTTTATTATTGAATTCTTTGGTAAATATTTTTGTATTTGATTATTTCATTTTAATAACCACAAAGCTTTGTCAATTTCTATTAAGTTTCTGTCTAGTAATATATGTGGTGTTTTCTGTCATTCATTTAAGCATAAAACACTGTTGTATAGTGTTTCAGGCAATACATTCTACTTTTTAATACAATACATTCTATACTTACTAATAGTGAGCAAATTGCATTAGCTTATTTTGATCACATTTGCAGGAAAAATGGATGTAAATTGTAAAGAAGAAACGATGTGAGATCAGAGACTGTTTTAGTTAGTACAGTGAGATAAAATGGATGGTTGAAGAGAGATAGAAAATGAGAGAAGGATGGATAACTGTAAGGTTAGAGAGAGAGAAAAGGAGAAAGATTGCTGTATGAATGGTTAAAAAGAGTTGGAGATAAAAGAAAACAAGTGATGCATTGATGGATAATGGATGAGTGGATGGAAGGAGTGATGGATGGATGGATGGTTGGACAGAGAAAATGAGAGAAATGGGTGGATGAGAAGAGAGAGAGAGAGGGAGAGAGAGAGAGAGATACAGAGAGAGAGAGAGAGTAAATAGAATGAATTTACATTTGAACAATTACAAAAATATATGCGTTGTTGATCACAGGAGCTAACAATGCTGAGTACAGAGGACTCACTCAGGACTTTGTGGACTGGTGTCGGCGGAACCACCTCCTGATCAACGCAGGGAAAACTAAGGAGATGGTGGTGGATTTTCGCCGGCGACAGTCTACTGTCATCCCACCGATGCACATCCAGGGAATGGACATTGAGAGAGTGGAGTCTTATAAATACCTGGGTGTGCATCTGAACAACAAACTGGACTGGACTCACAACACAGACGCACTGTACAGGAAGGGTCAGAGCAGACTCTACCTCCTGAGGAGACTGCGGTCTTTTGGAGTGAGAGGGTCACTCCTGAAGATCTTCTATGACTCTGTGGTGGCATCAGCAATCCTGTACGGTGTGGTCTGCTGGAGCAGCAGCATCTCAGGCAAAGACAGGAAGAGACTGGACAGGATCATCAAAAAGTCCAGCTCTGTCCTGGGATGCACTCTGGACACAGTGCAGGAGGTGGGTGAGAGAAGAGTCCTGGATAAACTATCATCCATCCTGGACCTGGACTCTCACCCACTGGTGGACTCACTGTCTGCTCTGGAGAGCAGCTTCAGTGGCAGACTGATTCACCCCCGCTGTGTGAAGGAGAGATATCGCAGATCTTTCCTACCTGCTGCGGTTAGACTCTACAATTTGAACTTAAATTTAAACTGGCGACTGGAACTATGCTTATGACGGGCAGGTTCATTTATGGTCTGTGTTTGTTTGTTTGTCTATTATGTGTGCAGTGCGTTATGGTGATGTTTGTTTATTTATTTGCTTGGATTTGTTTTTGCTGTTGTGACGTGAAATTTCCCCGCTGTGGGACTAATAAAGGATTTTTCAATTCAATTCAATTCAATTCAATTCAAAAGGAAAGTGTTTGAAGAAAAGGCTTCCCTATTGTTCATGCTAATCATGTTGTCTGACTCTCCACAACTTCTTTCTCATTGGATTTCTGAAAAATACCCATTTAAAAGCCCTTCAAACCTTTTCCACTCCAATTATTTCCATCTCTGACCCACTGAGAGACATTTATCTTCCGTACAGAAAACTGCTGTAAAGTTAATGGAAGGGCTCAAGTCATCCACTTAAAACAGCCGTCGCTCTCAAAGGGGTTGGAATAAAACTCTCCGGAACAATCTTTGACTTTGTAACGTAACTTGTTGCCGCTCCGAGTTGGTCGCCCCCTATAGAGCATCAGTAACGTCTGGAGCCGAATGCCTTATGGAATCTGACATGATGAATGGATCTCAGAGCATGTTGACTTGACCTATTCTGGATATTTGCGAGGGTCGATGGGAGGTTTTGTTATTCCTTTGGAAAATTTATCAAAATATTTCACGTAAATTACAGTCGTCTTATTAAAGCGCTGTTGCGTTTAGTATCAGGATTGAATGTTTGTGGACTTTAGGGTGAATTGCTGCAAGATTCTATCTAAAATCTAAAATTAGAACTTCCTTTAGCGTGTAGTATGCTAATGCTATCCTAATAGATGAAAAAGTGCTTTTCTCCGATTTAAAACTCTTGATTTATTAGGGAAAATTCATTTAAACTGAGTTCAGTGTTTGTAGACCACCTGATAGCTTGATTAATTATCTTGCCCCTCATTGCCCTTTTCTCTCTTTTGGGAAATTTACTGTTCTGAAAGAATCGCTACGTTCCTCTAAATCAGCCAGTCTGCTGACTTGGAATAACAGGACACTTTGGATCAACTGAAAATGGATTAACTTGCATTATAGATAAAAAAAAAAAGTCATTCAAGATCTAAATTGGCTCTTTGTGTTTTTAAATTGTACTGTAATTCAAACTTTTCCCCAGACACGAAAGGTGTTTGCCTTGTAGAAAAAAGAGCAATGTGCTTCTTAATACATACATATGAATGGTTTTACTTAATAGTTTTTGAATTAAATAACATAACTAATGTGGAAATAAGATTGAATTTTACACAAGACAATCACAATTCTACAGTTAGAGAACCTGCGACATGTCATCTGAAGGCGTTGGGAAAGGTGCATAACTACCCGCATGGTAACAATGATGACTGAAATGTATTTGTTGTATGCTATTTTACTGTAAAACTTCGATTAGAACACCATGGCATTCTATTTTTCAACCCTTCCTTCATGGTGACCTTCAAATAGAGGTGGCTTTTTAATAGAAGTTACGGTATAATATATTTGTTGTTGCAATACAACAAATACAAAGTTATTTTTTCTACCTTGTGTGAAACACTATTTATGTAATAAAAAATACAAATAATCCCCATTAGAGTACCCACATATGTGCAATCATCTGGCAAGCTTGTTCTAAACACAAAGAACATCGTGTTGGGAAAAAAATAAAAACATGACAAAAAACAGTAATATGCTCAACCGCAGCAGTAACACAAGATTGTCATGCTGAGGAGGTACTGGAGATTAAACACTACAATCAAACCCAAGTAAAAAAAAAAGCTTACTACAGTACATGACCAACACTAAAAGGAAGAGCACAGTGGCATAAATACACGGAAACTACACAGGAAACAGCTGTAACTCATTAATCACATGAGACAACAAAAAAGCAGTCTGGAAAACTCAAGGATCATGGGAAATTGAGTTCAAGAAACCTACTTTGTGGCACAGACACAAAACATTCAACTCACAAACACACATCCAATAAACTACAACTAAAAGACACTTTTCTTTCTGCAAAAGCCAATCCCTGTAGCTGTGGATATGAAGGCGGGACACACACCCTTGATTGTTAGCCAACCAATTACAGAACAGGAGACACACACATGACTCCAATGACCCTGCATATATTTGAACAGTGGAAGGAGACCAGGAGGAAACCCACCATAGCATATGTTAAACAACATATCCACAATACACATAATTAAAGTGCCTACAAAACAACACAGCTGCACACCAAAACACACATGCTCATAAAAAAGTCATATAATATAAATTTTTTAACACAGTTGCCTCAGTTTCCTACTGGCAGATGTTTTGCAGACTTACTGTAGAGAGCAGATGTTTACTTCATGTTTGCTTGTTTGATTTACAGGATGGAGAAACAAGTAAGATAATACACCAGGGGAAAAGACTCATGTTGCTTCCTTTTTCAGGGTCAGTGGTCACATTCTGCTGTGTTATTATACATGAGTTATATATGTCCATCTGTGACACAGGCTCAGTGACACAGCCACTCCAGGTCTAATATTCCCTTCCCTCTGTGATCATGTGTGAACCCGACAGAGACGTGTCCGACAAAAACAGACTCAGAGGTGAAATAGGATTATCTATAATTTCTCTCTCTCTCTCTCTCTCTCTCTCTCTCTCTCTCTCTCTCTCTCTCTCACACACACACACACACACACACAATTGCAGACACCGTATTTACGCTAATATAAGCACCCGTTTTTTTTTCCAATTTTAGCGACTCAAAAACTTGATAGGTGCTTATAATCGCCGATTTCAGATATATACGTAAATATACGCGCTCAATTCTTTAAATATTGGTTCTGGGGCAGATGTGCATTTGAGTTTTTATTAGCTCAATAACAGAAATAAAGAAACATTAAGAACATTGGAGAAACAACACTGGAGGTAGGAAGATTAAACAAAAAACAATAATTCATATTTGAACAGACAGACCTTACTGCATCCGGAAAATCGCCGTGCTAAAGGCTAACAGTTAGCGCTTAAAACGAGATCAGCAGCTGCAAAAGCTTCGGAGCAAACAGAAAACAGTTCAAAATTAAGAACACCAGAGTCAAACACAATCAAATCGCTCTGTCTGCTACAGAGAGAAAAATGTGACTGTTCTAATAATTACGTCTAATAAAAACCGAGCTCAGTCAGGTTTACTCTATGCTCTTTTAGCACAAAAGTTCATGGGAAGCAGTGAGCAGCAAAGCATGATGTAGTTACGACCGCTAGTATAGATTATTGTTTTATTATTTTTAACAACGTTCGAGTCACAAGTTATGCCAGAAAATGTAGTCGTAATTTAGCCAGAAAAATCAAGGGGGTACATGTACACGGTATATCTCGTACACGGTGTATCAAAATATTGCCCCCACCCACCACCCCTTTATTCTGACATGAACTCAATTGAAACTGCTGCCCTTAAATCCCATCTTGACCATTAAACATTAAAAATTTTTAAAATTAAAAAAAACTTTACTTGATAAATTATTTTTAATAAATTAAAATTATTGCCATTAATAGGCAAATAAAAGCATCATGTTACTTTTTTGGTGTTTGCGACTTTGCGACCTTGGTTTCTGATGAAATACTTTAACTTTTGACTCATCCTCATATTTCAAGTTCAATGTCATTTTACTTGAATAATTGTTGAAAAATAGCAACGGTTAGACATTATTTCTAAATGTAGCAGTTTGCTCAGTTGCATATTGCCATTGTATATCAGAAATAACGTATGCCCCTTATGTTTGTTTTTACTTATAGTGTTATTTAGGCACATCGCTAGCTGGATAAGGCTTTTATATTCTGTTATTCAGATAAAGTTGAACACAACGCTGACACAAAGCGGAAGTGCACTGCTGCATAAAGATGATGCATGGTGAAAAAAATGTTTATGAATTTACGCGCATATTTGAAATGTGTAAATATAAGGTCACACCTCAAACAATCAGCAATTGTACCCAGTAATACCCAGTACTTCTCTCGCACATTTTTTTTTCACAAACGACTACTTTTTTTTTCGACGTATTTAAGCAGGTGTTACATCATAAAAGCCCGTAACTCTAACATTTATGGACAGAAGCACACTTTATCTATCTGGTATTCAGCGAAAGCGCTAACCTGACTGGGGCTGCCATGTTTATGGGCAGCGGCAGTTAATCTAATGTTGCTCACTGTCCTCATTTTTCATGACGCTTCACTTTGATCTGCTTTTTTTCAGAACTAAAACGAACTGACTGACCTACAGCATGTTAATGTTTTTGTAGTTCAATAGTACATTACACAAACCAGAGAAGGTAAATGGTTGAAATTGTATTAGCATTAGCATCAACATTGACTAATCTGCGCATTTTGACATGGGTATTAGATGAATTTACAACAATTGCAGAATATACAAAAATGAATATAAATATACATATTAAACATTCCCATAAACTGTAAAATTAGACAATATTAATAATATGTACATGTAGAAATACAGAAATAATTCCAGCCTTAGAAGAGAAAATATCTCCAAGATTTGCTTTGTTTTTCCTTAAAGCTCAACCATTTTAATTTAATACACATATTCAAATGAAGCACGTCAATAACTCGAAAATATAATTTCCTGTAAAATTCACTAAAAGGATTTTTTTATCTCACAGTGGGAAAAATTCAGTGAACCAGAAACAATAAAATGTAAGGTACAATATAAAACAAAAAATTACAACATTAATACAGTAAAATCAACACAAGAACACACTTAGAAAAGGAAAAAGAACATAAATACAATAAAAAATTGGCATTAAACATGCTAGTTAAACTTTTAATTATAGTAGTTTTACTAGCATTTTCACCCTGATTGTTTTTATTTCAAAATACCAATTATGGGCTAAATCCCAAACCCTTGGAGACGTACTTTAACATGATCCAACCATATTGGCAAAACTTTTAGAGTTTCCCCAAGTCTGACCAAAGAGAGATGGGGAAATAAAACCGGTGAATCCCCTCATTAATCTTTCAGATATCACTAGTGCCACAGAAATTAAACCTTTCACCTTTCGAGTTTACCAGCACTGCAGGTTTGTTCAAGTTAATTCCCAGAGCCGCAAATAAGGGGCACTGATTTGGCTTATTACGAGTAATTTACAGGCTCGTGTAATCCCCCCATTTTGCTGTGACGGTATACAGTACTTATTTACAACAAAACACCGTATTGACCTTCCCATTACCTTCTTATACACTGAGCCCTTTGAGAAACTTTAGGATGTCATGGATGAAAATTGCAAGCATTAATCAGAAGACGACAAGATACATGAAGAAAAATGGTGGTTTCGGTCTATTGAGCATTAAACTTAAAAGAGAAGATGCGATGAGGCAGAGGAGCATCATCATTTGCTGCTCAGTTTCCGATATCATCACCGATATTTTTTAGTTTTATTAACCCTGTGTTTAATCAACAAGACAGTGGTGAGACCAGCTATGCTCTATGGCTTAGAGACAGTGGCAGTGAGAAAGAGACAGGAGGCAGAGATGGAGGCAGCAGAGATGAAGATGTTGAGGTTCTCCTTAGGAGTGACGAGGTTGGACAGAATAAGGAACGAGCACATCAGAGGAACAGCTCACGTTGCTTGTGTTAGCAACAAAGTCAGAGAGGCCAGACTGAGATGGTTCGGACATGTGCAGAGGAGGGATAGTGAATATATTGGTAGAAGGATGTTGGAGATGGAGCTGCCAGGGAAGAGAGCAAGAGGAAGACCAAGAAGAAGATATATGGATGTTGTAAGAGAGGACATGAGGTTGGCTGGGGTCAGAGTAGAAGATACTCAAGATAGAATGAGGTGGAAAGGGATGACTCGCTGTGGCGACCCTTGATAAGGGAAAAGCCGAAAGAGAAGTAGTAGTGTTTAATCAACTTCAGTCTACTGGGAATGCAAAGAAAACGAATCCTGGAATATGGAAATCCATGATCTGTCTTTGCATGAATATACTGTACAAAAAAGACACACTTAATGGAAAAAGCGTCTGGTGCTGGTCCGGACTGGGGGGATTGGGTTGTGCTTAGCTGTTTGTCCGTGATTACTGGCTTGCGGGTGGTCGGTCATCCAGCAAGCAGGAATGGCCAGGGGACTAATTGTTTTTCCCGTCCTCATGAGGGCCGAGCAATGGCTTTTTTTTACATTTGCATATCCCTTTGATTCATTTCTATATCTTCTTTGTTCCAGAGAGTCTTCAAGAATGAATGTGCAAAAATAAAACAAAGAACAAAAAAAAAAAAAACAATCATAGCTGAACATATGAATGGAAAACATATCGTATTCACGCAAATATAAGCACCCACAAAAAACAAACTCCAAAAAACAAAAGAATAACCCTACAAGTTCTAGATAAATACTTCTCTTACAAATACGTCTTTTGTCTTCTTTTAACAAACCTAACCTGTGACTCGTATCAATATTGTTTTAAGATTTAAATGTAAAAAAAAAATGTATTCTCGTGATTGGAACTCCACCTCCGCCGATATATGGAAAAATGGGCGATTCTATTTGTACACATACAGTACAGTATTTGAAATGTGCATTTAAGCAACACCCAAGTTTTTGGGCGTCTTACTTTGGAATAAAAGGGTAAATACAAACTATTTATAAATGCTGTATTTACGAGAATATAAGCACCTCATGAATATAAGCACACACCCCCCTCTGATTTTTCAGGCACAAAAAATAAAACCCCTTTTTTTTTTAACTAACGTTTCTGGTTCAATTACGTTAACATTCACTTAAAAATGCAATTTTTTCTTTCTTTAACAAACCTAACTTGTGATTAATGCTTGCAAAATTGTTTCAAGCGCAGGCCTGTTTTAAGCTCTCTGTTTAGCCAAAGAGGAAGGATTATTTTCCCTGTGCAGCGACCCAGCATTTTGATTGTGTCTGTTCCTTGGATTTGTTTCACTCCTTGCCCGTGTTCTTCATTTTATACTGTTTCGACTCTTTTTGTGATGACACATTGGACTTGTTTGTGGCCGGTTGCGCTAAGCTAAGTGGTTGTGGTTTGTAGTCTCTGTTTGTTGTAATATAATCTATTGTACTGTATTTAGTTTAATCTTACTTTTTCCAGTGTTATTTTGTCTTTGTTAAGTGTCGCAGCGTATCTAATGTTTCTTTATTTTTGTTATTGAGCCAATAAAAGCTTACATTGTATGAACGTCTAGCTACGGACCATTGTTTAACATTATAAAGACGCACACGGGCGCCGCTTCATAAATGTGGCGTGTTTTCGTTTTTTTTTTTATTGTTCCTGACTTGAAATATGAAAAAATGGAATATTTGAAAGTGTCGATTATAAGCACCCACCCCCCAAGTTTTAGAGCGTCGAAATTTTTGAAAAAAGGGGTGCTTATAAACAATATATATTATGTATATATTTTGCAATTACTGTCAGTAATTTGCAATTCAAATTTACTGATTTAGAATTGTTCTACTTTATGCTGATATAAATGTTACAGTAACACCATGACTGTACGCAACACGGAAAAGCCTTCTAAACATACAGTGAAGGACAGTAATTTGACTTATTCCTTATACTTCCGGGGTTCTTGTTTCCACTAAAAAGATTAGTTTGTTTTGTTTCCCTCCAGGCATCTTTAAGATAAAGTCGTCTGAATCTGATCTGGAAAGACTTTAAGCCAAAGAAAATGAACTGAATTGAAAACAAGATTATAGAAGTATAAATGTCGTGATTTGTTCAGAAAAAATTGTTGTTGTCGAATCAACAAACATACGTAGATATGCAGAAAACATAAATACAAATGTTAGAGAGAGAGAGAGAGAGAGAGAGAGAGAGAGAGAGAGAGAGAGAGAGAGAGAGAGAGAGAGAGAGATTTTTCAGCTTTTTAGTTCTTGTTCTTGTATCTCTGTTGGATCAGTGGACTAGATTTTAGAAAATAATTCAGTGCATTTCGCTTTTATTCTATGAAAACTGTAATGTAATTTAAGTCTTATAATGTTATATATGCTCAAACTAGATCCTGCAAGCAAAAACTGACTTTGGCTCCTGATTTCACGCACACATTTTGAAAAGCTTTAAAACAATTCATTTATAGATACAATAACCATGGAACAGTAAAGGAAATAAAACCATTTCAAATTCATGGTTCATTTCAGAATCATAACCAATCGTGACAATGAAGTGTGACACACATGTAACAATGATGTGTGGTGCATCGGCTTTCACTAGCGCACCAAACCAGACTGTCTTCCCAACATGGCTGGAGCTCCATACAAACAAACTGCAAAAACCATATCCCACAAAAGATTGTTGTCTTTGAAGAAGTCATCAAGTTTCTTTACATCGAAGCATTATGTGTCATTTTATGTGGCCCGTGAGAACTTAAGAGTTTTGAGTCTCTAAAAATAAATACGAAAAATGTAATTAAGAGTTGACCAAAAGCTACATTTCCCACAATGCCTTTTGACTACAGTTGCCGCGGCAGTGTTTCCACAGTTTTATGCTGTTTTTCTTCATTCACGTGGACAGTTTATCCATCATTAATGGAGTTATGTGTTTTCATAAGCTGAGAACATTTAAAAGGATTCATGTTAGAGCAACAAGCAAACATAGGTTTTCTATGCAACTGCAATTGCCTCTTGATTAAGTTATGATAAATAATGAGTTGTGTGAGACACCAGGCCATTTCAGGACCAGGGACAGTAATCGCGGATGCTGCAGGATGGCCAGGTGTCTCACAGTTGTTTAACATTAAAGAGTAGTTATTTTACATTACATTTGATTATATTTATAGTTACATGTATAAGTTACATCCGGCCCATTGAGAACAGACATTATGCTGATGTGGCCCTCTGTGAAAATGAGTTTGACACCTCTGCTTTAGACAATGATGGAGAAGCGGGGCATGTCATCTCAGATCATTATGAATTGACTTACTCTTCGAACCACTGGGGTTTGATGGGTTAAGAACCACTGTTCTAGAAGTCGACCACCAACTCAGTAGAAAGAGCTGAACATCAAGTGTGTATCTGAGCGGCAGAAGGTGACTAAAGCGGTTAGCTTTGAGAGTTTGGAGACATTTGGCATGATTAGCCAAACCTCTGTTGTTTAATCATGCGAGCTGCAGGTATTATTCCTTTCCTTCTCAAAGGATCTTGCTCAAATCCAAAGCACTTACTTTATCCATCTGTCCACCTGCTTTACCCTTCGCCTTCCCTGCCAGCTCTTCATTACTTCACATTGATGGCCGATTGTCCGCAGATAAGTTCCCATACTCTCCTCCATCTGTTTCTGTGAATTTTCCAAGTTCTTTAGCGGAAGATGTCTTTGTAACAGGAAGAAAGTTGGTATTTTAAATATAATGACTTTATTTCTGAGAAACAAAGCAAGGACACGTTTTATGACGTTTTTAAAATATTAAACCGGAGGACTTGAACAAAAGATCTATAACATCAAGAAAAATGTCAGTGCATGGTCTATGAATGATGCAACTTATGGGCAGTTTTTCTTCTTTTTGCAAACTCAAAGTCCCAGTGTTTAAATGATTTAAGCTGTATAGTTTTGATTGGGTTTTTTTTTTCTTTTTTTTACCAGAATTTGAATACTTTTTTAATAAATAATCATGTAAACAAACAAGACACTGAAAATAAGACCTAGTGCAAGAAAATAAATTATCCTTTATTATCATCTGTTACAAATTTCATTAAACATTAAATGAAACATGTATTATTCTAGTACAATTTAATTTACACAACAAAAAATGTAAACAAAAAATTGACATATGGTTAAATTCTAAACTTCCACAGTTATATTGTTCTGACGGAGTTTTAATTACTAGTTATTGTTTGATGATGACCTGCTCCTGTATTTTCAGACTGTTAGCTAATTTATCATTCTATTTACTGGCGTTTTCATTTCATTCAACTTGAAGATAAAGAGGTTCTGCTGGATGAATTCTACCAGGAGCTTTAATGTGATGCATGTTCTTTGAAGGTTATCAGGTCTTAAGCGTATATCTGTATTGATGTTTTATTTAAGATCAAGCTCACTGCATAACATGACTCTGTTTGGACCGGCTGCTTATCTGAACAGGGGAGAAAAAGCATGATAGGTACAAAAAATGTGGCGACATTTTGCTTTTGGAAAACACTGATTGAATCACAAATGTTGCAGATGAATTGCTAAATCTTCCAAATTCACTTCTAACTGTTTTTTTTTATTCAGCCAACATACTACAAAATAAGAGTCTTTTGTGTTCTGTTGTGAATTTTACTTTGTATTGTTGACTGCAAAGGCATAAAAGCACACACACACACACTCACACACACACACACACACACACACACACACACACACACACACACACAAAACATAATGTAAAAATGTAGCAATATTTTGTTTTATTCTTTATTCTATCAATATGCATTTCTTTTTTTCTTTTTTTACAAACAAACTCAACTTATTGAGCAAATGAAAATCTGAATATTTGAATCTGTATTTGAGTTCATTGCTGAACATTTCTTTGGAGCAACACCCTTTAAATTAACTTTAAATGTAATTAAATGCATTTCTGCTTCGTTGAAAATATTTGAGCTGTTGAGTCTTAATATACAGCCCTTCGACAAGCCGTTGGGACATAAAACAAGGAGAAAGAGAATGGCGTCTTTCCTGTAGCGGCTCTGAACTGAGAGTCAGCTGCTTCGCCACTTACTTGTGAATGTGCGAATAGGACAAAAAAAGGGAAGCAGATGAAAGTGTTTTCTGTTGTAGAGTAAATCATGCCCCTGCATCGTGACTCTTTATCATTTATCTCTGGGTCGCTCTCTGTTTTTACATAAAGTCCTACTAAAGCAGGGCTGTTTCAGTCCCTCAATGAAGCCGACTTGTAAGATCTGTCACATGGCCTTCAGGTAGGAGGCTTTTCCTCTGGCGCAGAAGCGTTTCATGTAGGGGTTTTGTGAAGAGTATGCTCTTGTTTATCATTTCATTCCGTCATGTTTACATTTTTACACTGTGTTCATTTGGAATACTAAAAGTTAGTGTTCTGTATTTATATGTGCATATTTATATTCATAAAGGCATATCCAATTTCATAATCTACTTGTTGTACAAGGATAATAAACAATATTGTATATTCTATTCTACATTCAGATATGTGTAGAATAGAATATTGCATGTATATGAGTGGTGTAAAGTGCTTGAGTAAATGGACTTCGTTGCTAAGCATTTTTTGGGTACTTTGTACTTGTACTTATCTAAGTGTAAAAAATATAAGCAACTTTTACTCACTACTTGACTACATTTTTGATTGATTATATGTCTCTTTACTCCACTACAATTGAATGGACACTTACTGTTAATCGTTACCCTGTGATTACATTTGTGTTACATTTCTACCACAGTTAATTTCTTGGGTGGACGAGGTTATATCGCCATCTGCAGGGTGATGAAGGTACTTAATGCTATTCATGAGCTAAATCACTTGAAAAAATAAATAAATATAAATTAAAAAAAATAATAATAATAATAAAAATAAATATATATATATATATATAATATATACACACATATACAGTATATGAACTGTATATATAAATATATATATATATATATATATATATATATATATATATATATATACATATAGAAGATACTGTATATACATATGTATCATATATAATATAATAATATTAATACTTCGCTACACTGATACATACAACATATAATTAATAATGGCCTTTTTTGTGTCTCTGGAATAAAAACTAAATTTTAATGATTGTAAAAGTACTAAATAAAGTCAAATAGATTCCACTGAAGTTTTGCTCGTATAGAAAGTGTTTTTTACCACTCATTAATACAGTAAGTGGGGAAGTGTGAAAGTGGGATTGTGTGAGCTGATGTTGGAGAGAAAAGCTTCCCGGATCCATAATCTAATACAGTATTCTAGTGCTAATAAGATAAGATCATTTACAACCACTGTGTTGAGTTTTTTAAATTATGTAAATGGAAAAAAAACAGGTTCCACAAAAGACGGGCACAGATATTGTTCATCTTTACAAAGCGAGATTTTCACGTTTCGTTTGCGCACAGAAACGAGAATGTGTCATAATGGGGATAATGGACTTGGTTGAAAGGATTAAACACCTTTTGAACAAGCCCCCGTGTCTCCCATATTCATTAGCCCATTGTGCCGAATCAGTTTTCCAAAGGCTTCGGGAGATAGGTGCCTGTTTAAAGCGTTTGAGAGAACTAACTTAATTCAAGCGCGAGTGATTCAATGGCCGACTGACACGGGGAGATTCCTCCAACAATACGCCTCAGTGTTATTACATCACTGGAGCTGTGAGAGTGAGACTTCACACCACACTGACCTTTCACTCCAGAAGAACACGGCTGCTCTGTTTCCGACGTTCTGGATGAGCTTTTACTGATGGGAATGAAAGTGGGGAAACTTCTGGAGGATTGTGCGGTAATGTCTGGCATTAGCCGATACAGCGTCTTTCATGCCACAAATGAACGCTCCGAATGAAATTTCAATCATCTGCCGCGCAGTTTTAATTGTTTTTAATTGAGTGGCGTGTAAAACTGATTATTCTCTGACCAGGCTTTGGCGGTTCAAAAGAAAAATTATATAATTGCACAAAAATAAGTTCAAAATGCAGCCTATAATTAAAACATTCCCAGCGGCTTTTATGGATACCGCTTTTTGACATGTTTAATTAAACGCTTTATTGATACAGTACAGTACCATTTGTCTCCAAACACTCTCTTCTCACATAAGCACAACTGTGAAAGTTTTCGATTGGGTGTTTGGTTTATCATCATCTTTTTTTTTTTTAGGCTAATGCGTGAAGAACACACAGAAGTTTGTGGCAGTTGTGGTCAGTAGCAGTGTTGGGCAGTAGCTTCGCTACTTGTAGCGAAGCTATTAGCTTAACTACATTTTTCAGTAGCTTGGTGGTAGCGAAGCTATTTTCTGATCCAAATAACTTTTCAGTAGCGAAGCTATTTTTTTGCTCAAGTAGCGGAGTAGCGTCCGCACAAGCTACATTTCACTAAAGCTACATTTTCGTTGAAGTTTCACATTCGCGCCGCTGCTCTAGTTCGCGTCTCGCGGACGAGCAGATGCTTTAAGAGTCAATAAGAGATCATTGGTCAGATCTGTTGAGACATTTTTGATGGGCGCACGTTTCGGCCAATCACGTGTGAGGACAGAATAAACTCTCGACCATTATGCGAATGAAGAGGGCGGTGCCAGAATTTCCGCAAACTGCGAGCCTGAACGAAGGCCTAATTGGAACGAAAGCAAAAAAGAAGCAGCATCTGGCCGCGTTTCAGTGAAAGTGGCGACTATAAAGCTCAACAAGCACAAGCAGGCACACGCGCAGCCATGTAAGAATCGCCCATTAATGCCCTCTGGCTGGAGGAGAGAGGGCAAGCCAACTTTTGATTGTTAAATTAAAAGTTATGTTGAGTTATTGATTTTCAGAAATAATATCATGAGCCAATACATGGAGGAGTTAAGTAATTCTGGATTAAATACAGTGTATTTATGACAATCTGAATTTGAGTGCTTTAAGGTTAATTTGAATGTTTTAAGGTAATAGAAATATCTCAAATATCCAGTACACTTTCCAGTGTCAGTAAAAATATAAAATGCCATCCAAAAATGCAATCCATTTTATATACATATTTATACTGAATTGAAGTGTTTCCATTTACAACTGTTTAATTGTGTGGATTGAATTGTGTTTTTGTTTTTGTTTTTTTGTCATATTTGATACAATTTATTTAAACTCTTTGGAATTATTAAATGCAGTAAATAATTAAATTACCTGCTGTTTCATTGGCAGTTTTAGTGATTACTGAAGCAGTGACTTGGAATGAAGGTCAATCTATAAATTTATTGAAGTAGTTTGAATGTAGTTAAGCTACTTTGGCCATGTTGTTGTAGCTTAGCTTCACTACATTTCCCAGAAGTTAGCTTCACTGTAGTGAAGCTACATTTATTGCAGGGTAGTGAGTAGCTTAGCTTACTACATTTTATAAGTAGCTTGCCCAACACTGGTCAGTAGTAGGAAAGTGTCCAAGAGGTTGTAGGGTGTGTGTAACTTCACAGTTTCCATACTGGACATATTACTCACTCTCACACTTTCCCTTTCAGATACACATGTCTTGGGAAATTAAATGATAACTTTTGTCTCATGGCAACATTTTTGAGGTTTTATTTGATATTATGAAGTAAATCAGCTTTATTGGACCTATTGGGCAGATTTATTGCACAATACAAGCAAAGAATTTGATTATGTTGCTCTACTGTACTATTAAATGTTATCAGTAGCAAATTTGTACAGGAGTCAAACAAATTACAAAACGTACAAGTTACAAAATGACCATTATCAAAGACCACCTCAACTTTCATTAATACGGCTAGTAGTCCATTCATTCTTTTTTCTAAACTGCTCTTTAAATGCTAATTTAAATATAAATGTAAGTATTAGTAGGCCTTACAGTAATATATTTTTTTAAAGTATTTAAAGCCCTAAAATTAGTAAAAAAAAATGAAGTTTGAACCTGAGTGAATTGGCAAATACAAATTGACGAAGCAGCTTCTTCATGTTGAAATTGGAATTTTTGGAATGACATTCATCTCCAAGAATGATCTCTAGGTGTATTCTCTGTGTATCAAAAAGTATTAAAAAATTTGATTTTTTTTAAAGTCAAAATTTAATGAATCAATTAATCAGACTAACATTCAACTTTTTAGGAAACTGAATCTCGCTTCAAATGTTAATTCTCCGTCAAAATCACCAATTGCGCTTGTGAAAAAGGCACTACTGTAGATCTATTTTAGGTCCCTTTATTTGATGTACGTAACCAACTTAATCACACGTTTTACTGACCTTTAAACATCTCCGGAAGCTTTAAAACTATCACATTTCAGACTCTGCTGATCCAATTCACACTTGGTACTGAATTGATGTGGATCACACAATATGAAACTCCGGCGGTTTTTGTTTTACTTAGCACTATAGCGGGGACATTTTATTCCTCTGGAACTTTTGCTTTAATAACTGGAAATGTCAATCGCATTAATGTTGATATTTGCCCTGCTAAATCTGTTCCTTTTCCACTACACGGTGTAATGGGAACGCCGGCTGCTTTTGAATTTCCCACAAGAGCTTGACCCCGAAAGCTTGAGTGTAAGCGGCAATAAACAGCCACACTTTTTGAGAAGGGTTATGATGGAACGTATTGTTTGGAGGGATATTGTTTCTCCTGACGTGTAGCACTAATGGGCTCTGGTGAATAGGTGAACAGGATAAAACGTTCCGCGTGAAGTCAACGGGTTTTTATTTCCTGCTTTTTTTGACGTACTAATACCCATCGACTCTTTTTGTTCGCAATTACGCGTTTTCTGCATTGGAAGGTGGTAAGAACTGGCAGGATACTTATGGAACACATTAATTTCCTCATTAAAATTCGTCCTGCAAGTGCTGAACGTAATCAAAGCTCTTTGAATTGCTTTATTTGTCAGTCATGTTTCCAAAAAATGGTTATACGTTATGGAAAACACTCAACGCAAGTTGTTCAGTCCACGTGGCTTTTTATGGAAAATCGTAAGGATTTAAAGTGACAGTGTTCTCTCTGATACGCTCGTACAAATAAATAATCAAATTATCTTTTTATTATATGGTATAATGACGTAATACAGCATTAAACCTATTAGTTGGATTTTCTATTAATACCGATGGAAATGCGTCGTGTCTCTGAAGGGCTCTCACAGCACAACCACCATGACATGCTGATGTATAGCTATAATAGACGAGTGGGCAGACGGCTTTATTATATTCTATCATTTCCTGTTCACATCCGGTTCTTTTGTGTGGGCTTCGCATCGTGCTTGTCCACATGTAGATGTTCATTTTTAGAGTTTGTGTTTGGCAAGCTCTTATTTTGTGCCACCTTACGCAAGCAAAACTTTCTGCACTGTTGTTAATATGCGAATACACTTTGACGAAAAGGTGAATTTTTATGTTTGATACTTCATATTGTATACCCGTGTGTGTGTGGCAATAACCAAATTTTGGCTATTGAGTGCAAAACGTATAAACCTTTGTGCTCGCTTTCTAATTGATGAAAATGATCTGCATTTTGGGAATCTGTCCCAGCATGTGTGCAGCTCAGATAATGAAAGCCTCTGTTATCATGCCAACACCGAATGATGAAATACTAATTGTCACAGCATGAAACAGCAATACTCCCAGACGCCCCAGACTGACAAAATCAGCAAGCTAAGGCATTTTTACCCAATAAACAGTACTTTTGACTTAATTATATTTCTTATATTTTGCTTGCTGACTGTAGTTAATAGTAAACCACTGTTTACCGGGGGGTTCTCAAGATTCCTGGAAAACAAAATATACGCGATATCTAATCCCCATCATCCCTAAACGTCATTTGACGATCCCTTATCAAACTGTCATTCCCCGTCTTTTATATAAGCCATAAATCATCGTCTCACACACTTTTAACACGCAGTCTGATAGTTTTGAAAAGCATCAAGTCACTTTGTCAAGATGCCAGAAATCTTGCAGCAGCAGCATAAAGCGAAAATATAAAATAAACCTAACAGAATGTTTTACAAGAATTACAGTGCTTGGTCAATGTCTAATTACCATCATTATAAAATCTATATACAACAGGAATTTGCCCAACAAAGTATTCACGTTCCGTGTTAAAAATGTGTGATAATATGTAGTGAAAGCTCAAAATTAAAGCTGTCGACAGGACACAAATAACAGTTTTACATTAACTTTTATTTTAATGTGTGAAGATTGCCTGTAGTTTAATCAATAAAAGGAGTGTTAAAAATATTGTGTCTTCAATTCAGCGCTTGACATGATACAATGAAAATTTAAATCCGTTTAAGAAACAGGTAACCCTGGAATATTCTAAAAAAGTGGCACACTTAAAATACAGTTTTAAGGCCACTGTAAACACCAATGCCACAGTAATATTAGTACATTGACAATAAAGATCTTGAATCTTAAATCACACAGTTTATGTGTAGGTAAATAGCATATATTAGTTCTGAAAATAGAGTCAAAACGAGCATCAACTATTATACGCACACTTGTAGGTAAGTAGATTTATATATAGATAGATGTTTAATTAACACTTATAGTAAGCAGTGGCTGAAAAATGTTATTACTGAACTGTCACTCACAATGTCTTTCCAGCCGTCCAGTTTGTGAGATGTGAACAGTGGCTGTTCCTCTCCAATGATCTCGATTCTTGACTGAGATGTTTGGAAAAAGCCCAGGCATAGACATCAATCTGGAGAAGCTTGAACCAAGTGTGTGATAGCAAGTTAATGACTAAGTTGTCGTTGGGTGCTTTGTTCCTCTTAGTTATTTGACCAAGCAAACGCTTCTGGATCCGCAAATTCTAGCTGAAGTAAAAATGTGGTACAATTGGGGTTAAATCTTGGAAGGAATGCCAGGCCGTTTCTTGCAGTACATCTTTGTGCCATTTTCACTCTGCAGGAGATCAGCAGGAGAATCGGTTGTTCTTAGGGTGCTTTCACACCTGCCTTTTTTAGTTCGCTTGAATCGCACCAGAGTTCGTTTCCCTGTTTGGTACGGTTCGTTTGGGCAGGTGTGAAAGCGACAATCGAACTCTGTTCCGCACCAAAAGCGGACCAAACAAGCGTACCGAGACCAAGAAAAAAGCTGGTCTCGGTACGCTTCCAAACGAACTCTGCTACGGTTCGCTTGTGGTGTGAAAGCGGTCTCGGAGCGCTTGAACTTGAACCGTACCAAATGCAAAAACAACTGCGCATTTTGACTAAATTCTGCTGCCGTAGTGACGCTGCGCTGAGGAATAACTCAGGTAAATGTCCGTGTCAGCTTTCCCCTGAAGTGAATGATTGCGCGTGCAGCATTCAAATATTCTTTTGAGTCGCATCTGCACTACACTCTCGGAATATAAATGTGTGTATATAATAAATGTTTGTCTCAAGCGATCAATACAAACTACATACGATACTTATATAGTTTAATACAGGCACAGAGCCAGCGCAGTCGTCTCTCCAGACTGAATAATGTTGTCTGCTTTATTTATGGAATTTATCCACAATTCTGATTAGTTGAAAAGCAGTTTAAGAACTATTTAAGGGACACATCTGGCCAATGAGTGAATTTTGACTAAATTCCGCTGCCGTTGTGACGCTGCGCTGAGGAATATCTCCGATTCCATGTCACGCTTTCTCCTCAAGTGAAGATGCGCCTTCGCCGCGTGCAGTATTAAAATATTTGTTTTGCAGTCTCATCCGCGCTACACTCTCGAAATATAAATGTGTGTATATAATTGTCACGATCCGGGGGTTTATCTCCCCCTGGTGGCGGCCCAGGAGAACTCATTGGGACAATCAGACATCTGCAGCTCATCTCCCTCCGCGACAGGTGTGCCTCATCACCAAAGGATTCTTAAGGAATCGCGGAGGGAGCATGAGCTGCCGATCAAACTCAGTTATGAGGTTGGAATTGAGCCACGTCGGCCTGGCTCACGTTTATGTTCGGTTTATCTTTAAGTTCGTCGTCTTCTTATGAATCGTTGGATTTATGATTAAAACCCTGGTGTTTCAAGCCTCGCCATCATCTCTGTCATCAGCAGCGTAACAGATTGATCGGCCGCAACCGACAAGAGGAACAAGCCCCGAGAAGCCTGGAGGTTCCCGAAGGCTCGGCGCACATGTGAGTGCTGTAGAGCAGCGGCACTCATATGGCCATGGTGGATGGAAAGCTCGCCGGAATCCAGCCACCCAGGCACGGAACCACCGCTACCGGCGCAACACTGGGGAATTCAGCCCTCTTCGGCTGATCCCAGATCAGGTCAGCTGCCTTCTGCTCTCTCTCTGCCTTTTTCCTCTCTCTCTCTTTCGGGGTCTCTCCATCGCTGGAGAGTCTCTCCCCTCTGGTCTCTTCTGCTAACCCCCGTGTGGGGTCTGCCTCTTCCCCTCGGCGACGACGCCCCCGTATTCGCTCGCTCTCGTCCCGCTCTCTCTCCTTCCGCTCCCTCTCTCTCTCGTCCTCCGTCTTCTGCTCTCAATCCTCTCGCTCTCTCTTTCGCCGTCCGCGTTTTTCTTCACGCGCTGGCTCTTCTCTTCCTCATTCTCCCTCTAATCCATTCCGCTCTCTCTCTCCTTCCCGCTCTCTCTCTCCTTCTCCGCTCTCTCTCTCCTTCCCGCTCTCTCTCTCGCTCTCTCTCTCTCGCTCTCTCTCTCGCTCTCTCTCTCGCTCTCTCTCTCGTCGCTCTCTCTCTCCGCTCTCTCTCTCCTCTCTCGCTCTCTCCTCTCGCCCTTTCTCTCGCTCTTTCCATCGCTCTTCCTCCGCTCCTCTCCTCGTCCTCCTCGCTCCTCCTCCTCTCTCTCTCGCTCTCTCTCTCGCTCTCTCTCCCTCTCTCTCGCTCTCTCTCTCGCTCTCTCTCTCGCTCGGCCCTCGCTCGGCCCTCGCTCGGCCACTCGCTCGGCCACTCGCTCGGCCTCTCTGCTCGGCCTCTCGCTCAGCCCATCGCTCCTCCTCCGTTCCTCTTCCTCATCCTCGCTCTTTCTCCGCTCCTCTCCCTCATCCTCGCTCTTCCTCTGCTGATCCTGATACCCCTCGTCTACGCATCGGTGGTCCCAGCCCACCTCGTCTACGCATCGGTGGTCCCAGCCCACCTCGTCTACGCATCGGTGGTCCCAGCCCACCTCATCTGAACTCTGGTGGTCCCAGCCCACCTCGTCTACGCATCGGTGGTCCCAGCCCACCTCGTCTACGCATCGGTGGTCCCAGCCCACCTCGTCTACGCATCGGTGGTCCCAGCCCACCTCATCTGAACTCTGGTGGTCCCAGCCCACCTCGTCTACGCATCGGTGGTCCCAGCCCACCTCGTCTACGCATCGGTGGTCCCAGCCCACCTCGTCTACGCATCGGTGGTCCCAGCCCACCTCATCTGAACTCTGGTGGTCCCAGCCCACCTCGTCTACGCATCGGTGGTCCCAGCCCACCTCGTCTACGCATCGGTGGTCCCAGCCCACCTCGTCTCCGCATCGGTGGTCCCAGGCCACCTCATCCAAGCCTCGGTGGTCCCAGCCCACCTCATCCAGGCCTCGGTGGTCCCAGTTCACCTTCTACGAACTCCGGTGGTCCCTGCCCACTAGTAAAGGCATCGGTGGTCCCGGACCACCCTCCCAGTGCTCCGACGTCGCTGCGGCTGCACGCCGCTCTCCAGACGACGTCGCTGCGGCTGCACGCCGCTCTCCAGACGACGTCGCTGCGGCTGCACGCCGCTCTCCAGACGACGTCGCTGCGGCTGCACGCCGCGCTCCAGACGACGTCGCTGCGGCTGCACGCCGCGCTCCAGACGACGTCGCTGCGGCTGCACGCCGCGCTCCAGACGACGTCGCTGCGGCTGCACGCCGCGCTCCAGACGACGTCGCTGCGGCGCACGCCGCGCTCCAGACGACGTCGCTGCGGCTGCACGCCGCGCTCCAGACGACGTCGCTGCGGCTGCACGCCGCGCTCCAGACGACGTCGCTGCGGCTGCACGCCGCGCTCCAGACGACGTCGCTGCGGCTGCACGCCGCGCTCCAGACGACGTCGCTGCGGCTGCACGCCGCGCTCCAGACGACGTCGCTGCGGCTGCACGCCTCCAGACGACGTCGTGCGGCTGCACGCCGCTCTCCGACGACTTCGAGCGGGCCCGCCCAGACGCCTCGCTCCCTCCGAGCCATCGAGCGGCCCGCCCGGCCGCCCTCCTGAGCCTCGACGGCCCGCCCGGCCGCCCTCCTGAGCCTCGAGCGGCCCCCCCCGGCCGCCCTCCTGAGCCATCGAGCGGCCCGCCCGGCCGCCCTCCTGAGCCATCGAGCGGCCCGCCCGGCCGCCTCCTGAGCCATCGAGCGGCCCGCCCGGCCGCCTCCTGAGCCATCGAGCGGCCCGCCCGCCGCCTCCTGAGCCATCGAGCGGCCCGCCCGGCCGCCTCCTGAGCCATCGAGCGGCCCGCCCGGCCGCCCTCCTGAGCCATCGAGCGGCCCGCCCGGCCGCCCTCCTGAGCCATCGAGCGGCCCGCCCGGCCGCCCTCCTGAGCCATCGAGCGGCCCGCCCGGCCGCCCTCCTGAGCCATCGAGCGGCCCGCCCGGCCGCCCTCCTGAGCCATCGAGCGGCCCGCCCGGCCGCCCTCCTGAGACTCTGAGCTGTCCGTCCGGCCCGCCTCTGCACCTGCACTCCGGTCGCCCTCCGGGGGTCTTCTGTGGGCGTTCGAGCCCGCCCCTAGGGGGGGGGTACTGTCACGATCCGGGGGTTTATCTCCCCCTGGTGGCGGCCCAGGAGAACTCATTGGGACAATCAGACATCTGCAGCTCATCTCCCTCCGCGACAGGTGTGCCTCATCACCAAAGGATTCTTAAGGAATCGCGGAGGGAGCATGAGCTGCCGATCAAACTCAGTTATGAGGTTGGAATTGAGCCACGTCGGCCTGGCTCACGTTTATGTTCGGTTTATCTTTAAGTTCGTCGTCTTCTTATGAATCGTTGGATTTATGATTAAAACCCTGGTGTTTCAAGCCTCGCCATCATCTCTGTCATCAGCAGCGTAACAATAATAAACATAATAAACTATATTCACGTTCTGTAGTTTAATAGGCACAAAGCCAGCGCTCTCAAAGACCTCCGTGAACTTGGCCCCCCACCCAACGCCAAAAAATGTGGAAATAGTCTCCTTCGTTTGTGCTCGTTTGTGCTGCAAAAAGTTTCGTTTGTGCTTTTATAATTTTTCAGATATTAAACAAAATAAATTAGCTTAAATATAGCTTAATATCTGGAAAACCAAAGAAGCTCAAACGAAAATCTTTGCAGCACAAACGAGCACAAACGAAGGAGACTGTTTCCGTTCATTTCGGAGCTATCTGGGGGGCTGAGTAACCATGACCTATAAAATATTTTTTAATATCTGAAAAAAAAAAGCACAAACGAAACTTTTTACAGCACAAACGAGCACAAACGAATGCGACTATTTTCGCATTTTTTGGCGTTGGGGGCCAAGTTCACAGAGGTCTCTCAAAGTCGTCTCTCCAGACTGAATAACGGCATGTTGTCTATTTGCTTTATTTATGGAATTTACCTGCTAAATAACTAATTTTGATTCGTTGAAAAGAAGTAGAAATATTAAAAGGACACATCTGGCCAATGAGTGACGTGAATGTTGTCACATGACTGAGTTTTGGTTCGGTTCGGATGAGAGCAAAAAAGTGTGGTGGTGTGAAAGGGGACTAAAATGCCAGAGAAATGCAACAATGTATCATTATAGTCCCTTGGTCCGGACCAAATGAACCGAACTACAGGTGTGAAAGCACCCTTAGTCACATTTCATATAGACCCTTCATTTCAGACCCTGGACAAAAAGAGGGTGTCAAATGCTGGAAAGTTTTGACCATTGGGCAAGATATTCCAGGCCTCTTGTGGCATTTAGGTAGAGCAGAAGGTTGTTTATTTATGCCCTACAACAAGAATTGAGACCCTGAGAAAGAGACCCAAAGTACCCTGAGATCCAAGCGTCCCTGAGAAAAACACTTGTCTTGTTTTTTACCCCAGACATTGCAGAGCCACCTGCCTACTGCTCCAGGCTTGTTTGGCTCACTTCACTGTGTATATTCTTCACTTCCATGTTTAATCTAGAGAACAGATTCCAGTCTGGTTTTGACCAGACTTCGCCACTATTCCTCACACTTTAAGATAATTATTATGCGAAAGCTCTTCTATTACTTTTACTATTACTTTGCAAGCTCACCCTTCCTCACTTGACGATGGAAATGCCACTTTCTACACAATTGATGATGACTGCTCTTGGTTGTCCAGGAGAAACACCCAATGCTTTATCTTTGCGAAACACAGGGCGGCAAGGTTTGCTGTAGAAGCAGGTGGAAATTTCCGGCCAATTGAGCGAAGAGCAGGTTCACCGTAGTTTAGAGCACGTTCTTTCTAGGTCTGGACTCAAGTCGACATGTCAACTGAACTCTCCAAACACCAAGCCTATCCGATGTCGTAGTTTTTGGAGCTGTTTCAACGCAGAAACATTTCAGAATCGGGTCATAGTGACAAAGAAGTATTGTGCAGCCTCAGTGTGGTGGTCAGGATTTGACAAGTTTGACAAGTCGCATACAGACATCAACAATACCCAAATACCCCTGCGAGCAACTTTTTTCTGCCAGGTACAGGCAGTCTTTGGAATCTATGACCAGATTGCCAGAACTTGCATGTCTGGCAGTTGGACAAGAGACTGATGACAAAAGTAACGTGTGTTTACAGACACTATAATGAAAGATGGAAGGTGTTTTTTGACTGGTCTTCCTATAAAACTGAGAATTCACCGTAGTTGCCTGATTGGGTCTGTTTTGTCTTTTCTACAAGGGGTCCAGGGTCTAGAAGTTATTTGCCCCATGAAGATCAGGGTTCACTGCTTTTGCGCTGTGGCCTACTCCGGGGAATAAGGACGTCTTTAACATACATACAGTATCTGTTAGGCTGCCGATTGGCCCAACATCTTGAGCTCCTTTGACAACCGTGGCACAGTTGTGGTATACAATTGGAGTATCTTCTGAAGTAGACATGTCATCTCAACAGTGTTTTGGTCACCAAATTTATACTTAATTTAGTACTTCCTTATACTTAAAATATCACTACGTTTATATACAGTATATTTATATATAATAAATAATCTCCTGGAGACTTAATCTACAGTAGGTAGCGTATTAAAAAAAAATACAAAAAAAGCTATAAATCCATACTTCCCATCCACATTGGAAAAACATTTAGGGTTCTATGCATTGCCATTTGCACAGACGTGGAAACCAATGAAGAAACTTAATTGGGTCTTTGTGTAAAAAGTGTTGCCAAAATCGTTTAAATGCAGTACACGCATCTTTCGAGAACTAATTTTGTCTTGTATCAAACGAATCAGTAAAAAAATATAGTTTTGATGTAAAGCAAGTATCTTTGGATTTTGATACCTAGGTACGTTCAGAAACAATTTTCTTTTAAATGGCTTTATACCATTTCTAATTTTATGCCAAAACGATGTATTTGTTTTAGTCTTTAAAAGTCAGATTTTTAAGAACTGATCTCTTGGCTCAAACTTTACTGATACAGCAGATTAATGATGTCATAAAAATGTACAGCAATATTAAAAATGAATATCTCCTCTGAAATAAATAATACATATACGGTCCCTTAATAAAATATATAGTCTCTCCTCTCTCCAGCTGGATGACTTATGAACTCTCGTTCTGACCCTCTTGTCTAATAGTGTTGGGGTCTAGGACCTTTGACACGAAGTGGAAAGCAGCTTCATGTGCACGATCAAGTCATTTTTTTGCTAAAGACTTTTTTTTTTTACAAATGTTTCCAACTTAACTTCGAAATCTAGCATTTGTTTCAAAATGTTCTAACCCTTGTACATTTGTCCCTCTTTGCCAGAATCATTAACCTTGCCGCCTTCACGACCATTTTACCAATAGATGAAAGAACGTCTTCTCCCACACAATTATACAGTGAAAGTTTAACACCTACAAAAAGTATTAGTGATAGGAATGTTTCATATACCATTTTTAAGCTTCATTTGTTTTAGTTTTATTCTGTTCTACGAATCATAGTTAGTTGTTATCGTACTATGACAATAAAGTTCTGTGTCATTGCTTTTAATGCTATGCATTCCCTCCTAAATAGATACACGAGTTGAAAGTATAAAAGAAATTGATGCTTTTATGTGTATCACAAAATGTTTTAATATGTAATAAAAATGCTTTTATTGCCATACAAGACCTCCACAATTCTCTGCAATTTTGAGGTTTATAGCCGACAGAGTGTTTTTTTGTTTTTTATCATGGAAGACAAACTGTCAAAGACACAATAATCTGCTCGAGATGATAGCAGCTTTCCACAGCTCATGTAAAATTAATACAGCCATCAACACCGAGTCGACCATTTATCTCTTCAGTCGGAGTTTGATCTGTCTCCAACTTTGAAATCAACTTCTCTAGAAGTCACTTGTGTAAAGTGAGATAGTTTTTAAGGAAATTACCTATTTTTCTTTTTAAAAAGTTGCTGTTGAATATTCATATGCGATTGATATCAAGAGGAACATGGTGGTAAAATACTAAAGGTGGATGGTTGGTTTTAAATTGGTTTCAGAAATAAGCTCATAAATAAATTTTAAGTTTCAGCTTGTCATTGCAGTTAAAATAAAAGATTTTTAATGTCAAATGTCAATGGTTTAACAAAAAATGTTAGTAAATTAGTTTTTTGAAATGTATTTCTTGTGGCAGGATTGCACAGTGTGTTGTCACAGCATGGTGGAGTGTGTGTCCCTAGTTGGAAGTAACATGCCTGATATAATGTGCAGGAATCAATATAAATTAAATTAGGACCAGAACAATCATGGAAATAATAAAGTAACTAATTCACATGAAAATATTTTTTTGCATTGGTCCAGACCTTTAATGCAGTTGAATAAAGAAACCGAGTTCTGGTGCGCTAAAAACCAGACTGAGACCCCACAGATGGTGGTCTTGTCTCATATACAGACGTGGACAAAATTGTTGGCACCCCTGAAAATTTTCTTAAAAATTTCTCACAGAAAAGTATTACATTAACACTTGTTTTGCTATATACATGTTTATTCCATTTGTGTGTATTGGAACAAAACAAAAAGGAGGAAAAAAAAGCAAATTTAACATAATGGCACACAAAACTCCAAAAATGGCCTGGACAAAATTGTTGGCACCCTTTGAAAATTGTGGATAAATAACATTGTTTCGAGCATGTGATGCTCCTTTAAACTCCTCTGGGGCAAGTAACAGGTGTGGGCAATATAAAAATCACACCTGAAAGCAGATTAAAAGGAGAGAAATTGACTTAGTCTTTGCATTGTGTGTCTGTGTGTGCCACCCTAAGCATGGACAACAGAAAGAGGAGAACAGAACTGTCTGAGGACTTGAGAACCAAAGTTGTGGAAAAATATCAGCAGTCTGAAGGTTACAAGTCCATCTCCAGAAATCTAGATTTGCCTTTGTCCACAGTGCACAACATTATCAAGAACTTTGCAACCCATGGCACTTTAGCTAATCTCCCTGGCCGTGGTCGGTAGAGAAAAATTGATAAAAGGTTGCAACGCAGGATAGTCCGGATGGTGGATAAACAGCCCCAAACATCTTTCCAAAAACATTCAAGCTGTCGTGAAGGCTCAGGGTGCATCAGTGTCAGCGCGAACTATCCGTCAATATTTAAATGAAATGAAGCACTATGGCAGGAGACCCAGGAGGACCCCACTTCTGACAAAGAGACATAAGAAAGCACGACTACAGTTTGCCAAAATGCACTTGAGTAAGCCAAAATCCTTCTGGGAAAACGTCTTGTGGACAGATGAGACCAAGATGGAGCTATTTAGTAAAGCACATCATTCTACTGTGTACCGAAAACCAAATGAAAAGAACACAGTACCTACAGTGAAATATGGTGGAGGTTTTAAGATGTTATGGGGTTGTTTTGCTGCCTCTGGCACTGGGTGTCTTGACTGTGTGCAAGGTATCATGAAATCTGGGGATTACCAAAAGATTTTGGGTCGTAATGTAAGGCCCAGCGTCAGAAAGCTGGGTGGCTGTTTGGAAAAGGCACCCTTCCATAATGAGAGACTTGGAGCAGTTTGCAAAGAAAGAGTGGCCCAAAGTTCCTCGTGAGAGGTGTATGAAGCTTATTGATGCTTATAATAAGCGACTGATTTCAGTTATTTTTTCCAAAGGGTGTGCAACCAAATATTAATTTAAGGGTGCCAACAATTTTGTCCAGGCCATTTTTGGAGTTTTGTGTGCCATTATGTTAAATTTGCTTTTTTTCCCCTCCTTTTTTGTTTTGTTCCAATACACACAAATGGAATAAACATGTAAATAGCAAAACAAGTGTTAATGTAATACTTTTTTTGTGAGAAATACTTGATTTTTTGGAAAAATTTCAGGGGTGCCAACAATTTTGTCCACGTCTGTATGTTGGAAATCTCTTGGCACTTGCTGTATTTCTTCAGCATAATGTGTCGTGGCTTGACATTGAGCTTGAGGGAAATGTAACGCCTTTCTAGAAACAACATATATGCAGATGACACATTTCACACCTCAAGTCATGATGCATTTTTATTTGTAGAATCATCTTTATAACATCAACTGCTTCCCTTTGAGTTTCATGAGTGCATCATATGTTGTGTGGTCATCTCATGTACATTAGTGAAAACAAGACAACGTCCTTTACATGACGTTGATGTTGCTTGATAGGCACGAGCATATCACAGTTTTGACACAGCTCTCTTCCAGTGGACAATGAGAATTGCCAGATTGTCTGAATAAATGCACATATGCTGACCTTTACCCTTTACATATATCCAGACCTTAATGAAGCGGCAAAGACATTCTCGTTTTCTGAAGACATCCAGTGCTTTGTCCAATTTTGACGTGAGCTTGTCGTTCAAGGACACTAAGACAGTTCTATTCTTGTGCTGGACACCATCAAAATGATTTAGAAGAAGATAATTCGATAATTCGAAGATTATATAAGTTTGAGAACTCAGAACTTGAAATCTCTCTTGTCAAACAATGATGAAGGTATGACCCACTGTGCTCATCAGCCATATTCTTGAAGAAGCTCCTAACCGTTGATGTGTCCTTTAAACATGTCTTCAAACGAGTGTAAATTAATGTTTGTTGCCAACAAGTTAGTGGTTTTGGGTGGGTCTCATGTGGACGCAGTGTATGTGAAAAATCGCCAATGGCAGTGTTGTGAAAGAGAAGTGTGTTCTTTCCCACAGGAATTTCATCCACTGCCTGATCTGTTTCTCAATACAGCTTGGGTACTGTAAAAAAAAAACAGTTTTTATTTCACTATTATAAAAGATAGGTGATGGATATCTGTCTGCGTTGGCTCTACTTGCCATACTATAAGTAGGTTCAGGGGTTTACATTGCATTCATGTTATCATGGGAAGCAAACAGCATTGATCTGGTGGATTAACACTATCTCAGCCAAGTAACTTGCTTTTGTAAGACTGGTTTCTGTGTCAGCGGCCTGAAAGGTAAAGCCTGGCCTGTCTACCTTTCTTTTAGGGGGTCTATGATGAGCTAACAAACAGATGGTAGGCACTTATTAATTTGCCAGGCCTCGTCTTGCCAGCTCACCATTCCTCTCTTCACTTGGATCAGCGAGTGATAGAGGCTACAAGAAGGATCCAACAGTTAAGCGTGGCATTACAACACTGCGCAACATCCTAGAATGTTCTCTCCAGATCATATAGAGTAATGTCTCTAACTGCAAAAGTCTACAGAGCATCTGGACAAGCCATCTTGAAAACACACCCAGCCAAAACACTGACATAAGAATAGTAGTGGCATAAGAATCGTAGAAGTAGTAGTAGTATATTGTCATTACAGTATTGGGGTACAACATTGTAATAAAATTACAAGAGAGATAACACTCTGTTTGCTTTTCTCCAGAAGAAACGACACAGTTTAGCCCTTTAGTTCAAAATCAGTCAGACAGCACAACTTGGTTGTTAGGCTCCAAGAGATTTACCTTCTTGGGACCTTGGGGTTGGCAGCACTAAGCAAGACTCTATTGAGCCCAAATAGGTTTCAAGCTTTAAGATGTTCACACAAAGGACAGTTAATTTACTAGCACTGGATTCAGAGAAAAGAGTCAGGGAGTTCAAGGACTCCTCAGTAACTCTGTATGCAAGCCTAATATCGAGGAGTGGTAGGATGTTGCGTCCCAACACTTGCTCATTGGATTGTGGACATACCATGCACACATCTTACCTTTACATACCATAATCTACGCATTCTTGAACATTACTGCGCCTATGGTTAGTCTGCTTGTTCGTCGTACTGTAGGAGCCAAGTACAGTCCAGTAATAGTCCCATTCCGTCTTATCCACTACAACACTACAATCTACACTATACACCCTCTACAAGTGTTGTACTGTTTGTGTTCTGTGTAGTACTATGGTCCGAAAGAAACTCTGCTGTATTGCTCTGCTGTATGTAGTTGAAATGATAGCAAAGCTTCATTGACTTTGATCCTTCTTTTTTTTCCAATAGTGTTTTCTAGCTTTAGAAGTTCAGTGTAATGTCTGAACAACCTCATGGTTTAGCATGGTTTTACTTGCAAAATATGGTTCACTTAGAATGAAAAAAGACAAAATAAAAGACCTTATAATGGGCATATTTGAACATACACTGACCAATATTTTGATGTTTTTATATTTGTACAACAAGAACAATGGAAAAAAGTACCAAATGGTCAATGTAAGTAGATTTTGTAATTATTGACTATACTAAATATACTCTACAAGTATATTAAATAAACTCTACAAGTAATTGTACAGTAAATTGTTTATAAGCATTTAATCAAATGTATATCTAACTTGGACATACCAATATGTTGCTTTCCCTTTATTAACAGCTTTTAGTTAACTAATTCATTCTTTTAATTAATGCAGCTATTATTTTTTAATTAACTTTAACAAATTGAGACACAAACCTACTTGTGGGATGTACCTACATTTTTTCAGTAAACCGTAACGCTTCTCGACATACAGTATGTGCCATTTTTAATACCTTGATTAGTTGCTCTCTTCATAATTAACCCAGTTGAAGATAATGAATAATTGAACGGACATAACCTTCTCCAGTATTTTCCAGACTCCTTATCAATGATTTTCAATCCAGACCATATGAGCTGATTAATTTACACGGTGAAGTGAACAATCAGGCAGCAATTACCTCCCATTCAGCAAAATCAGCCGAGTTTCCCATCATTAGAAAGAATGAGTTTAATTTGGAGGTCCTGTTCTCATATCTCTTGTTCTAGTTCCGAAACACGTCAAAAGTTCCCATTGGGTTCTCCAGGGTGTTAAAGGATGTGTTTTATTGTTCTAACGTGATTGTTGTTCCTGTTGTGCCAGCAGTGAAGATTTGGTTGGGACTGAATGAGTCGAGCTTCTGCTCCTCTGCTGAAGGCAAGGGTGATAAAACGGTGATTGAGATTCTGCAATAAAACCATCGCTGCAGAAACAGTGAGATTCAATTCCACTGCTTTTATAAACCTATACATCTCCACTGAGGGGCTGAGTGAGGGAAACGGCTGAAATGGGAAAAAGGTTTTTTCAGTGGCTTGAGCTCGGTCTACACATGACTGAGATGTGGTTAAAACAATGCTTAAACACCACTGATAAGTAGACGATAGAGGATTATACACTCCAGTTTTCCATTTGCATAACCAGAAATGCATGCGTCATATAACAAAAGATTTATCTCTTTTAGTGTGTTGTGTGGATATATTCAACAAATGCACGCAGCAGGGTTTTTTTTTTAACTAAACCCCCAACTAAGCAACATTTCTGAGAGATTAAGAAATCCAGAACCATTATTTTTTCTTTCCTTAAACTTTAGCAAAGACATGGCGGGTGACATTAAAAAGTATTTGTATTTTTTTAAAGATTTTCCACAATGTTCACAAAAAAACCTTGATTTTAATATAGTGACATCTACCGGTATATAAAAAAGATAATTAAAAGATGAATATATGTTTGTGTGTGTGTGCGTGTGTGTAGAGAGAGGAGAGAGAGAGAAAAAGAAAGAAAGAAAGAAAGAAAGAAAGAAAGAAAGAAAGAAAGAAAGAAAGAAAAATTATAACAAAAGAAAGAAGGGAACAAAAGAAAGAAAGAGAAAGAAAGAAAGAGAGAGAGAGAGAGAGAATAAAAGAGAGAGTATGAAAGGGGGAGAGAGTTAGAATGAAAAAAGAGAAATAGAGAGAGAGGGAATGCATATGTGTGGTAAATATAGGGACAGAGAGAGAGACACACAGAGAGAGAGAGCGCGCGCGCGTGTGTGTGTGTGTTCTGTCTTTGTGTGAGAATGACAAAGACAGAGCGAGGGAAAAAAGACAGGCAGAGGGAGAGAGGATAAAAGAAGGAGAAATATGTAATGAATGAAAGATATATATATATATATATATATATATATATATATATATATATATAGAGAGAGAGAGAGAGAGAGAGAGAGAGAGAGAGAAAGACAGAAATAAATAAAGAAATAAAAAAGAAAGAAATAATTAAATAATTATAGAGAAGAGAGAGAGAGAGAGTATGTGTGAGTGTGTTAGATATGTGCGTTCCATCCATCCATATATATTTATGGGTGGATAGATGGATGGATAGAGAGAGTGAGAGAGAGAGAGAGAGAGAGAGAGAGAGAGAGAGAGAGAATCCACATTTTTAAGAATAAGAGTGGCACAGCTAAAGTGAAGCACACAGTCCGTTTACAGATCCATGAAAAAGACACAAAACAGAAAGGCCATGGCCAGACTAACACCCGCAGTATTACTCTGATCAATCTACTGCCCGGCCAGTGCTGGTGTTATGACAGAGATCAGTCTTCTCGCACGCTTCTGCACGTCTATTCTTTCCTCCTCCCTTCCCCGAGACCCTCGTTTGTAGTAACTAGACAGAAGAATGTTACATGACATGCATAATGAAGACTCCTCGTGATTGTCCTCGGCGCAAACACACACACAGATATAATCACAGTTGGATTCGATGACGCAAACTCTGCTCTCTGACGCCCTCTGATTCACACTCGCTGAAGAACCTTCTGCTGCCAGGCTGTTGCTTTCTCACCCGCTCTTTCAAACAAATGAGCCAGTATCCTCACACACAAGCGCATCAGCTTAGTCGGTCCCCAGAAACAGGGCGGCCATTGTGGATCACGCCGCACCCTGGAATGGACAAAGCAACTGAAGCACTTCTTCGTTAATCATAGGTGTTGAGGGTAGCTGAAAACACATACTTGACTAAAAATGAGGATACCTTACTGTAAAAATGACTCCATTACAAGTCACCAATTCCAAAAAGACATGAGTAAAAGTCGCGAAGTGCCCGATTTTAAAATAACTAACGTACTTTACCCCTACTGAATTTAGGATACAAAAATCATGAAATGTGAAAAACAGAAAAACTTTAATATCACAAGGCTTCATTTCCTATTATAGAAGCACCTAAATGTTTCAAAATGGCAGAACAAAACAAATAAAAAAGATCAAAAAGTGTGTCTCAGTCAAGCCCAAATGTTAAAAAAAAGTGAAACTAATTCACGTTTACTTGATTTAGCTGACAAATAGCATCCAGTACCTTCAGCATCCTGCAGATGGCGATATCACCTCGTCCGTCCAAAAAATGAACCGCTGCAGAAAAAGATGCCGACTTGTCGTGCACAATCACAATTTAACAAGTAACGGTAAGTGTTCATTCAAATGTAGTAAATTAATTAAAATGTAGTAAAGAGACAAATACTCAATCACAAATGTAGTCAAACTCACTCCTTGTTTACATTGTAAATCTTAATTTGCCCAACTTAATTAGGTTAATTGAAAATATAAAGAAAAATAGACATTTTGCATTTACTACAGTAAGTACCAAATGTAATTTTATTTAGTGGAAAATAATTGTCTCTACTGCAGAACTCTAGTCGTACGTCTTATCATCCAAGAATAAAAAAATCTCTTTGTGGAGAAAAAGAAAGGCAGCAAGACAGGAAGAGATCTCAATCCCTTCTCCAGGCAGTGTTTCACCAGATTCACCATATCGCTGGACAGTAATTGTGATTGAAAATGGCATTTCCCTCTCTCACTCAGTCTCTCTCTCTCTGACACACACACACACACACACACAGCACACGTCACGTCCCCAAACACTCCACAGTCTCAGTGTGAGTGTTCATAACATTCATGACAGAGATATCTTTTTCATTTTTCATAATATTCTTTCCCCACTAGCGCCGCTGCCTGTGAAATCTTATCTTCGTCCAGCCCTTTTACATTTTTAACCACATTCTTTTTTTCTCCAGTGACCAGAGAATGTTTACATTTTAAATGAGGTATTTAAACTTGTCCTTATTCCCACAAATCACTTGCTCATCTGACCAATAAAACACCTGCTTTTAGTAAAGGAGATGTTATTTAAAAGGACAGAAGGAAAACATCTCTATTCCACCACATTAGACTTTCAGGTGAAAATTGAGCAGCCGTCAAATTAAATTATAACCTCAAGGTTTCATTTGTAAGGAATGTGACTGTGCTTTTCACTTTAATTGTTTATTCATTACATCTTTGGGAAACACTGAAAACTAAATATTAAAATACAATTTGAACAAAGGAAAAATGCTTCTTGTGAAATAAAAAAGTGGTAATTTCTATTTTTAATCCATAGCTTGATACTGTAAATGTGACAGCAAAATACAGTGTGCTTGATTTACAGTATAATACTAGCTTATTTGTTTGTTTATTTTTCCATTATTTACATTGATTCATTCATTCATTGGTTCAATGGAAGAAATGCAGCAACTTTCCAGTATGACAATAAAATAGTGTAATGAAAATGTACAGAAATGTATACAGTAGCTCAGAGTAACTCAGAATTTCTGTGGCCTTAACAACTGAAAAAATAAAACAAATAATGATAATAAATATATGAATATAAAAAACGATATACTTGTTATTCAAGTATATTCTTATTATTTATTAAGCATTTTTGTTTCTATTTGCTGATTTTAGGCTAAAAATCAAAACATGACTTATTTTAACTTGCTTTCTAAATAGTAAAATCGATTTAATTAGCTTATTAAATAATTGCGTCTGATTATTAAGAGAATCTGGTGTAGATGGGACTCGTTATTTTATAATTTGCTTATGATTGCATTTCATATTCATGATTTATTATAGTTTATGCATGTGGCCATTTTTTTGTGTACTTTTATTATTAAACATTGTTTTTTCATGGTTACATGAAAAATTGGTTACATTAGCAAATTGACATACACTGCACTCAGAGTCAAACAGTGAAACTACTAGTGTACATTCTCTCCCTTAAAATCAATTCCACAACCTTGGCTTCTTATTAACACCGGCTCTACTGACTGAGCTACTGAGAAACTTTTCGAGATAAGCTGTTGTCCAAAAGTCAGCGGGGTAAAAACTAGCACCATGCATCATTAAACAAAGGTTTACTGAAGGCATACGTAAATATAGCATTGTTATGCTGTAAGATTTATCGGCTTTCACACACACTAAGAGATGTTTTATTAACAGGCATAGGATTTAGAAGCCTGTGAGAAACTGAAAATTAGGTAGGTCTTCCGGCAAAAATCATAATTGAGAGAATGAATAGTCGCTGTTGTGTTGTGCCACGATCTCTGACTCTGAAGTGGCGTTGGAGCAAATGCAAAAGAAATGGGTTCATCAATCAAGGCCAGATTAGCCCCCCTGTGGAGACAATGCGCAAATAAACAGACCCCGCAAAAAAAAAACAGATAATCGAGTGGATGAATGTGTGGGCAAAAGGGAGAGACAGACACAATAGACGAGGAAAGAAACGTGGAGTTTAGGACGAGGGGTAATTTGATGTGAGAGAGGCGTTGAGAAAGTGATAAGTTACAAGAAAAAAAAAACATGTCGAAAAGGATCAGCAGCGGAGAGAAAGAAATAAAGGATGCATGAATAAAGTCACGCATTGTGTGCTGCTGATAGAGTGACATGCGGAAATGCTAAATTGCAAAAAAGGCCAACATGGGGTTGAATATATGTCTGTGGTCTGATGAATGCTTTCACATTTGTTTGATGTCAGCCAAACAAAAGGTGGTTTCACAACACATAGGCCATTACGCACAGCTCTGCTGCTCCCTATAGATGCATTACAAATGAAATCTATTTCAGTCTCGGACAAATACTGTGTTAAAAACTATGCCCTATTTACCACCTTCCTGGTTCTAGTTGTCTTACTTGACCATCGAAACTATGCAAAACTTTTCCAATTTCTGGGAAGAAATAGGGATTTGAAATACTTGTAATCACTTAAAATTAAAACCGTTTTGAGACAAAACAGGAAAAACAGCCATTGAGAGAGCACTAAGCATATTATCACTGCTTGAAAACATCCACAGTTCTTTTTCCACCAAAAATAAAAAGGTGCCATCAGGGCAGCAATATATCTGTATTAGTTACCTGTTAAGATCAGCATACACAACAAGCTTCTTTAGAGTAAAATCTAATGTCCTTGTTTCTTAATAATCACATATTTTTGACCAGCTATTAATTCATATCATATACAACTATTACTTATTTGGCCCAATACTGTGGAATGTTCTGTTTAGTATGATCATGGATCCAATAGAATTGTTTTCTAAAAACGCATATATGCAATCATGACAGCATATAATGTGAGTACTGCATAAAACATTCAGCTGGAACCAAAAATCCGCATTAGAATATGCATCTTGAAAACTATTTTCTGTATACTTCACTTTTGATCAAACACATATGGGTCGTTGGAGAGAGAGATGACATCAGTCCGGATTTTTCCATAGATATTTCTGCATCACTCATTAGACAGATATTCTGTAGTTTTTCAGTAGCTGCAGAACACAAAAGATAATAATTAAATATACATGTACTACTTTTTAATATTTACAGTGCCCAGAGAGATACTCCTCATTCTCCTGCGTTCTTTTCCTCTAGTGCTCATTGTTTTACGTAGAACCCGTTGACTGATGGTTTGCTCTCATTTGGTTACAGTGTGGTTCTGGAATAAAGGTTTCTGTACAGCTAGTTTAGCACAATCAAACTTTGAAATTGAAATTAAATGTTTACTTTATCTAAATAAAATAAATCTTATAGGATATTCACTGTTTTAATTTCTTTCTTTATCGAAATGTTTCAAATTGTATGTGTTTCAAATGTTACGTAACTCAATCCAACTCAAACCAGCCAATGAGCTTTCAAAAGTTTTCTTATGTATGTATACTTTGTGAATATAATTCATATATACATTATAAGTAACAAACTCTGCCTTTTGAATATATTTTGTTCTTTTTGACATAGAGAGAGAGAGAGAGAAAGAGACCCCTCTTCTCTCTCTCTCATCAATTTATGCGTTTGTCTGTCTCTCTCTATATCTAACCATCTATCACTCTCCCTCACTCTATCCATTTAATCTCTCTCTCTCTCTCTCTCTCTCTCTCTCTCTCTCTCCCTCTCTCCCTCTCTCTGTCTCCCCAGTCCACAAATGCAAAGCAAATGAACCAAAGACGAATCTCAATCAAATCAATAATTGCTCCGAGCACACAGCACCCATACTTCTTAGTATAGTAGTTCCTGGAAGAATATCCATTTGTTCTATAAACTACGATCGTACTACGCATGCTTGCTTTTAAGTCTTGAGCTGTAAAATCCACTCCATCCTAGTTGGAATATTTCATTTTGCCAGTCTGAAATGGCTTCCTCCAGCTTGTGTGGGGCTTTCTGGGAGAGCGCAGCCATGAGACTGATTGGGCTATTATGTTGTGATTGGAGATGGTTGTGAAATGTGCAGTTCTCTCTTCCATAAGTCTCTGTGATACTGAAGAGTATTTTATCTGAACTGATACAGTCACACTATCTCTCCTCTTCTATCCTTCACTCTCGCTCTACCCTTGCTATAGTGAAAAGGTTATTTTTCCCGAGAGCTGTTCTGATAGAGCATTGACTTCTTCCTCTTCACAGCCTTCGACTCTTCCCTATGTCTCTCCTGGAGTCTTTGTTCCCCCACTCTCTTCTTTTCTCCATCATTCTCACCCTTTTATTCAACCTCTCCAAAATTCGAAAGGTTAGACTTGAGTGAATTATCCCCCTCAGTCTCTCTCGGTCTCTCTATCTTGCTCTTCCTCTCTTCTCTCTCTCTTTCTCCCCCGCCCTATCATTCTCCTTCCCTCCTGCCCACCATCTCCCCTCTGTCTCTCTATCTTGCTCTTCCTCTCCTCACCTCTCTCTCTCATTCTGCCTCCTGCTCACCATCTCTCTCTCTCTCTCTCTCTCTCTCTCTCTCTCTCTCTCTCTCTCTCTCTCTCTCTCAGCGAGGTCTCAAAGGTTAACAGCAGCCCATTAGGTGGTAATAGACTCCACATTGACTTCTTATGTGAGGAACAAATTCACCTACTCAAGCTGGAACGTTCAAGCTTCTGCTTGGGACTTTTAAATGGACTTTCTGGACTGTTCAAAACTTTTATGACCAATTTTGACACGAACATACTCTTACCAGCCATTTTAGGTTCTAATTGATTGCTTGGCAACTTAATAAAAATCAGCCAATCACAAGGCAGCCTGTGTGTGTGTGTGTGCGCGCGCGTGCGCGTGTGTGTGTGTGTGTGTGTGTGTGTGTGTGTGTGTGTGTGTGTGTGTGTGTGTGTGCTCACTTATGATACAGAGATAAATAGAGCAAGAGAAAGTAAAGATATAGATAGAGAAAGAGAGAAATTGAGAGTGATAGATAAAAGTAAAGGAAAGAGAATGAGAAAGAAAGAATAAGAGGGAGAGTTAAGAGAGAGGTAGAAAGAGAATGAAAGAAACATAGAAAGATAGAAAATTAAAGAATGTGAGAAAAAGATGAAAGAAAGTGTGAGAGAAACTGAATGAGAGAGAGAGAGAGAGAGAGAATGAAACAATGTGAGATAGAATGGCATAGTAAGATAATGAAAGAAGGAGAAAGAGAGAGAGATTGAAAGTAAGAAAGAGAGAAAATGAATAAAAGAAAACGAGAGAGAATACCAAAGTGAGAGAGTGTGAGAAGAAAGAGACAGAAAGAGAGAGAGAGAATGAAAGAAAGTGAGAGAGAATAAAAGTAGTAAACAGAGAGGCAGCGAGTGAAGGAAAGTGAGAGAATAAAAGAAAGTGAGAGAGAGAATGAAAAAAATGGGAAAAAGAGAGGCAGAGAGTGAGTGTGTGTGTATGTGCAAGAGAGAGAGAGAGAGAGAGAGAGAGAGAGAGAGAGAGAGAGAGAGCCTATATGTGTCAGAATAAGACACAGAGTTAGAATAAGACAGGATGCTTGAGTGTAAGTCTTTTTAATGGAAGAGATTCACTTACTGAACTGTGTCAGGCTAAAATCACCTTTGCCGTGCGAGACCCTATAAATTAATGTCATTTATGGCTCAGCGTCACGTTACACAGAGAAATGATCTAAATTCAAGACTCGCCGGCAAACAGCCGGTTCTGTGATTGCTGACAAACAGACGTGTGTGTGTGTGTGTGTGTGTGTGTGTGTGTGTGTGTGTGATTGAAGACTGGCAACTGATACTTTGTACAATAATTAAGTGTGTTTATTCCGAGGCTGGTGCCCATTTAGAGTGTCAGCACTGCACTCAACAAACCACAGCTGGCAGAGGAAGAGAGAAGGCCATGTGCCATCATCCATCTCAGGAGGAGGAAAAGGGGGATGAGAGGGACAGGGATGAGACACGAGGACAGAGAGAAAGAAAAAGATGCCAGTCTTGGTCACCACGGCGACTCTTAAGACAACACACCACATGATGATCTAGCTAATATTTAGTTAAAAGATGGGACAGCATAAAAAAATATAATTAATAGAACATTATATGTATTTTTTTATGTATTTTTTAACATTATATGTATCATTATATGTATTTTTTTAAAATAAATTATATAATTATAAAAAAATATTAAATATACTTAAATAAAGACTGTATAATATACTGTATACAATAATTGGTTTAACAATGAACTTGACGTGGACACAAAAAAGCAGACACATTTGAAAAAAAAAAACGTTAATAATAAATGTATGTGTGTGTATATAAATACATAGAGTAAATATAAATAATGCATGCATGTGTTGCATATTTTGAGTATTCGGTAGTTTGTATAATTATGTAATGTATATAGTATAGCTAAGCATCATGTATATTATTATAGATTGTTTATACTTGTATATTTATGGCATATACAGTTACTATTTAAACTAAAATGTACAATACTTAAAAGTAAATACTAATATTCAGTTTTTGTATGTACAGTATATACGTATGTGTGTATACTGTACAGTGTACAGCATAAAGTACAGTGTAAATATTAAGTAAATATTAGTATGCAGTATATTTACTAAATATTCAATATTCTATAAAAATAATACATGTGTAAACAATGCTTTAGTATATATTAGATTTATTTTTTATTATAATAAATCTTTATAAACTTCATCCTGTAGTTTCACTAAAGATTATATTACTAATCGCACTGTCAATAAAGCACTCTGAGCACGCGTTTTATATTTGTAATACATACTTACAATTGTCATTTCTTTTACCATCTTATGAAAACTAATCATTTTTAAATCAAACGTCTATATGCTAAACACAGTTATTTGCATTTTTTCAGAGATAATTCACTGTTGCCTAGAAACTATTTCCGAATTAGGCAAAAAGCTCCATGACACCGACTTCATAAATAGCGTAATCTTAACGTTTAAGGTTCAAAACACCATCATTTAGTTCCAGATATGCTTAAACACTTCCTGTGCCTCTGTAAGACGCTCTGTGGCTGATGGACTGATAAGCAAAACATATTAATACAAAAATACAGTGTACACTCTGATTCATGTGTGTGTGTGTGTGTTATACATACACAAAACATGTACAAACAAATGTGATTTGAACCAAACTGGATTAGATAACAAAATGAATGCAGACTCTTAATCTGGCCCATTCAATACATCTGGAAGCTTCTCTGCGAATCAATAAAGCATAAATACACACTCTTTCACACCGAGATATTTGATTCACACGTGCCAAAAGGAGCAACAAAAACCCAGCACGGCTTATTCTGCTCAAAATCAATGGCTGCCAAATCAAAGCAAAATCTTTACATTGTCAAACGGGCAAATTCAGTATGGCCGTGTGAAGCGCCCGCACGAGGGTCTATAGGCGTTTATCATCCACCCGAGAGTGTGATCCGACAGCGCTGGCGATATGTGACTAAGCTGTGGTGCTGAGCCTCAGACAGAACAGTTCTTCACTCGCTCGCTTCCTGCAGGACTGAACCAAAAGAGATTTTCTGCTCCTTTTGTACGCTGCCATTTCCTTTATTCTCTAAACCTTTCTCTCTTCTGGAGACTCCGCTTCACCAGGTTACTAGAATTTTCTTACAACTATTGCCAGGTCCATATTCAGTACATACTGTGTGTGTGTGTGTGTGTGTACATGCGCGTGTGTGTGTACCCATACATATTGGCCTCAAGGTGCTAAAAGTCGGTCTCGTCTTTCTAATTACAATAAAGGTTTTGTCTATATATCTGTCTACAGTTTTAGAAAAAAAACGAATCTGTCCATCCGTTAAGCGAGTCATGCACGAAAAACGTGAGAGAAGTGGAAAACGAAATGGGAGAAGGGGCGCAGACGGAAATTCACGATTCTCCAAAAAAAAAAAAAAGTTTATTTGCTGATTTGAGTCCGTAAAGCTATCGGGTGCACAATTTAGAAAAAGGAGAAAATAGGGAAAGCGAGCAAAGGAAATAAGGTAGGCAACAGCATTCTCTTTATATTTACAGTATCTATTTCATCAATAAGGAATTATAAATAAAGTGTTCCATATGGAAAATGATTGTATCCACATATACTGTACGTGAAACATTGTTAGTCATATATTTTCAAAATGCATATATCCATTATATAGAAAGTTTTTAAATATGTTTTTAACATAAATGCTTACATTGTTAAAAACAGTTTGATGGCGGGCATTAACCTAGCCAAATAAAAACAAAGAAATAAAAATCTATATTGCTCTGGCTTTCCTAGCCAAGCATCTCGCCTTCAGGCCCCTTTGCGTTCTCAGAATCTCGCTTCCAGATCGGTTCAGGTCTGTTCTGTTCTGACTATTCAGAGAAACTGCTCTTAAAAATACGTATCATTATAACCGATCGATACGTTCATTTGTTCCCTAGTGATGAGCGCTTATCCGGCCATCGCTCTCTGCCAGAAGACTCGGCTCTTGAGTATTTCTGTTTTGTCGCTCTTGCTTGATCAGAGATTGCCTGGAGTTTGTGAACAAACCATTACCAAATGCCAGCGAGTTAAAGGCTAAACGCTGCTTCAGTCTCTGCTGATCCACACAAGAGCTGCTCCTCTAAAACTATTATTTCTTTTGGAGGGCAGAGATGCACCCGGTGTCTTAAAGTGCTGCTCTGCCCATGGTTAAACTACTAAACTGAGCATTACAACTGATCAATCATTGATATCTGATATTTAAGTCTCCTACAGATTTTTTTTTTATCATTTCTGCCGTTCAGATTAGTTCTGAGAACTATTTTAATTCAAATAAACCATAATCTTGCATCTAAAAGTTCTGACAAATCTAAAATGTTTCTCCAAAATGCAAACTGGCAATTTGATATAGGAAATCCAAATAAAAATGCTAATAAATTCAAGCTCTGTTCCATTTCTCATATTGGATGGAAAGCTGTAGGAACGTTGAGTATTTGAATTTTTGGCATTTTTTCGCTCGTCTGTTCCAGTCTGTGTATTAGCTGTGGGAATCGGAACAAACACGCGCATACAATTTCATTAAAACGTGAAAAATTGTCATGCATACTAACTAGATTTGTCTAAACTGTACACAAACATGTATTTTCCGGTGACATCTGTCATTAGTAATATTAAATAACAAGCCAAATTCAAAATATAGTATTATTACAAGCAATTGTAATTGCAATGCAGTTACAATGTAATAATAATTACATATTGGCTTTTTTGTTACATATATCAAAAATGGTATGTTTGGTCCTCTCATTAACCCTTTATTTGCCTTGTGCCTGTCTTCAAAGTGAACTAATGACAGACACAGTAATAAAGTAGTTGGGGGTTTAAAGCCCGTGAGCTGCTGCCTTCTCTCGGGGGCTGAAATTGCAGGCTTCACAGCAACTTTCTCAGCTCGAATGAGCTTTATTATATGTTCAGTATGTTGGGGGATCAAACATGCCGCACATTTTTGTGTCTCATCAGCAGTTTTCAGGGCACTTTATCTCACTATAAGCTTGATTATCTCTTTCAGGCTCTAAAGGGACGCTGGGAGTGAACAGTTACAGTAAAGATCGGTGGGTGGATGCAAGAACGGATGGATGGATGGGTGGAAGATGGATAGCGATACAGGTTACACGCAACATCGATGTGAACTTAACCTGTCAACAAATACAAATATAAATGAATGTTGTGAAAATTAGTTTCAAATGATTCCAGAGTCAAATGTCTGTTTGATGGGCAATTATGGTGTTTTTTGTACATCACATTAGATGTTTTTGTAGATTGCATTGCTTTTGTCGTAGTTTTATTGTATTTTGCGCTGAGAACGGCTTGAGAATGGAAATATTAGCATTGCTAATCCATTTTCTTCACTTGTTTACATTGTCATGCCGGGTTAAATATGATGATTTAACTTGATGAAAACCGTGAAATAGTTTAAGCGCTTGTTTATGTTGATGCAGTTTTGACTGTTCTGAATTATTAATATTGTGCGCTTTAAACAATTCTTAAAGTTGTGCTGGATTTATAGCTCTGTACTCTCTCTACACTCTTTGCCTGTTGGCTATGTTGTTTCATAACTTGCATTGGTGTGTGTGTGTGTGGGTGTGTGTGTGTGTGTGTGTGTGTGTGTGTGTGTGTGCGTAGTAACATTCGTTCGTTTGTTACATTTCTCTCTCTCTCTCTCTCTCAAACTCTGTATCCACCCCTCTCTCTCTATCTCTTTCTTTCAACACCATGTATTCCTCTCTTTCTCTCTCCTGTTTCAGTATTGTTACATCTTTCACTAATGTTACATCTTCACTATTGATACATCTTCACTATTGATACATCTTACAACTCTCTCTCTCTCTCTCTCTCTCTCTCTCTCTCTCTCTCTCTCTCTCTCTCTCTCTCAACACTGTATCTCTCTCTCTCTCTTTCTCTATTCTCTTTCACTATTGCTCTAAAGTGTTACATTACACTTACACTCTCTATTCCTCTCTTTCATTCCCTCTTTCAAATACCCCCGTCCCTCTCTTTCTTTCTTTCTCATTCTCTTTCTCTTTCTCTTTCTCTCTCTCTCTCTCTCTCTCTCTCTCTCTCTCTCTCTCTCTCTCTCTCTCAAACACTATTTTACCTCCCTCTCTCTTTCTTGCTCATTCTCGCTCTCACTCCCTTCCTTCCTCTCACTCACTTTCAATTTATCTGTTTCTTAAATACTCACTATTGCTCTATTCCTCTATCCCAATATTTCTCTCTCTTTCTCTCTCCCTTCCTCCTCTTTCAAACACTCGATTCTTTTCTATTTGTGGTCTTGGTTGTAGAGTGGTTAATCCGCGATGTGCTTCCATCAGAAGCATTAAAAGTGAATTACAGGAAGGCAGTTGGGTCTCATTAAAAATGCTTTAGATGTTATCGATATTTTCATTTAATTTATTTTCGGAGCAGTTGCTTTGCAAAAATGTAACTGTAAGAAAAGTAAAAGTGCTTTAAAAAATCAGCTGAATTTATGTAAATGGAAGTGTCTGCAAATTGTATAAGTAAAATAAAAACCAATATATTAAAGTCTTTAATCTAAGTAGCTTTTGTCTGTGGTTTGTTTCTTCTCTTCGGGACTTGCTGATATGACTCGTCACACACCTTTACAGATAATTATGTTCATAGCACAGATCATTATAAATGCCCTTCTGAAAATCTGTCCCTCTCCCACTGGCATCCTGGAGCGAAAGAAAAAAAAAGATGGAAAATTGAATTGCTTTCCTCTTCATGACTTTCAACTTCATAAATTATTAGATAAAAAGTTCATAATTGCTGTTCGTAGAAAAAAAAATGAGATTGCGGTCTTCTTTATGCAATAAAATCTTTAAATTTATTTTGCCGTTCTTTCATTTTTGGGTCATGGGAATTTGGAGTCAATCACAGCAACTCTGTGCCCAAAGGCGGGACACAACCTGGTGTCCGGGCCAACCAACCAGAGCCAGACACACATTCACACTCTCACTCACACCTATGAACAATTAATCAGTGTCATAAACACTTGTTTTTTGGTCACGTGAAGAAACCGGAGACCCAGAGGAAACCCACACTAACACTAAAACATGCAAACTTCACACAGACACAAAGACTCAAACCGGGCCTTAAACCTGAGCCTCAAACACACCCCTCTCGCTGCTACCCACAGCGCCACCCTGAGTTTAAACCCGTCTCTGACACTCATACATATTCGTACGTTTCTTTATTTGGACCATATAAATCCACTATGGACCATATAAATAAATTCAAACCTGCAATACCTGGATACTCCCTACCACTATACACCATACCTGCCACAAGCCTATTTTTCATTTAAAATCTTGTTGAAATATTGAAATACCTTTATTTGTTCCACAGCGGAGACATTGCTATAACCATTACATCTAGGATTATTCAAATTGAAATCATTTACTCATATACGATTTATTTAAATGTAGTTTAATCAAATAAGTGGGTGATAATTTCACCAAGGATGTGGTTTCAATTCACTCAAAATAAATTAATTCAATATACAGTTACATTGTAACATAAATTCCTTTTTAATACCTCATTTTACTTCATTTTCTAAAAGAAAGTTGTTGTTTTTTAAAGGATTTATGAACCTATAATTTGTAAATGGTGACATAAGACTATAATCACAGACTGGAAATGTTAAAAGCGTGTGGAAATTGTATTATTTTTTTTAAAACAGCATTTATTGTTTTTTTTGTCTTGTTTTAAAATGAGAATTAGGTATAATTATTACTTTGTAGCTGACAAGATTAGCAAAACTTTTTTAGGGTTTTCCTAAAAAAATCCAGGCCAGGCCAGAGTTCCACCGATCCCATCTTGAGTCGAATTAGATTCCACCGGGAAAAACACTGTAAACCTTTTGATCTGTTTCAGCTGGAGGTTGAACGGTATTTTCTGACACGTTTGAGCGGTCCTGTCCGAATTCCCTTAACTGTCTGCTCTGACGGTCTGTAATCCCCTGGATTTGTTTTATCCTTCTCCCTTTCCTCTTCACCTCTCATGCCACATTCTTTCATGTCTTTGTTCAAACAAAGGTCAAGGTTTCCATCAAAACCATTGACCCTCCATATGCTGCAGATGAACCTTAGAACTTACGAACTCTTGAACTTGGACTCCCCACTTGACCAAAACAATGCTCTCAGTTAAAGTCCACTTTAAACTTTAAAAATAAATAGATTAGTTTATAGTGAGATTATAAGGCCTCTCACAATAAACGTTTTCGCTCTCGCTCGGTTTTTATAGCGACTTTGCCTTGGTCTGAATCTAAGAAAAGCGCTATATAAATTAACTTGAACTTGCTCTTAAAAAATAAACAAACAAAACAACCAAACATATATATGCATATATATACAGGTGAGAGAGAGAGATTGAGAGACAATAATTGGTGAATAGTAAGTATATACATATATAATTAGTAACTAATAGAAAATGCTAAAATATTCATTTTCATTCATATTTATTTTTAAACTATTGTTTTAAACAAACAATCAGTGTATTAATAGAAATTTCTTAGAGGCTTCTTTTCTTAGGCTTAACCACTGGACCATGTGCAAAAGAAAAGTTTTGAAAGAGAATTCTGGCGTACACAGACCTAATCAAATAGAAATAAAATCATCAACAGTTTTAGACCCACAAATGCACTAATCTCGACTTTGCCTCCAGAGCATGGAACAAAATCTTCAAAGTAAAATAGCATCAAGCTATTATTCTGACAGAACTGCAGATGAAAAGTCTTTATCTTACGCTGACTGTGATATCACCGCCATGCATACATTAGCAATCAGGACGACAGCATGACAGAGAGACAGGTTCTTTTTTCCCCATCCGTGTTTCAGAGATGCTGATTGTCGAGTGTTGCCCGGCTCGTGTTATACGAAAGATCACTTTTAAACCTCAACGTTCACATTGTCCTAATCAGTAAGATTATATATAGTGCAAAAGGCAAATTAAAAGCTAAAGAGGGTTAAAGTCATTACTAGTCTGTCAAATAAATGTAAAGTTGAAACAAATATTTCAACGCTGTGATCTAAATATTTTTTTACTCAAACAATAAATGTCCAAATTTCTGAAATAAAGGTATTTTTAAAAGGACATTTACCGGAAAGGACACCGTGACACTGTTTAGATAAGCTTTGAAGAGCTAAAAGAAGGGAATATTTGTGTTTCGAGATGTATCTTGATATATTATTGCTTCTCTGTTTTTTATTCAGAACGACCGTTAATCTTTTTAACGTGGCGTAAAATAAATCGAGAAGCATCCTTTTGTTGAGCGGGATCTGCAAATGTCAGGGTGTGATAATCGTGCCCCGAGTTGGGCCAAGGGAAAGTGGTAGGAGCCACAAAGATGCCAACTTGATGCAAAAAAAATTTATTTAGGAAAAAAAAATTTTCCAAAAAAAAATAAACTAAAAGAACAACTCTCCTTGAGACAAGAGTAACTGTCAACACAGCTGTCAACATGAGCAAGAAGTATTTGCAGAGAGCATACAACCAACCAAACCCCTCTTCACAGTCAAAATGACCTGGCTTTTGTAGGCCAGT
>CM051498.1:18493660-18506013 GCA_028031935.1 Paedocypris micromegethes | reverse complement strand
AAAAAAAAAAAAAAAAACTCAACCTCGATCAACTTGGATGGTAAGTCTTAAAGTTCATTGTTTGTCCAGTATTCTTTTTAATTTACTGAAACTCACAATTCGGGTTGTGTTGAAAAATGTCCATTACTAATATGCATTTCACACATCTCAGGCCGCTGTTTGCTTTTAAGAGTAAATGTTGCTCTTTCGCCTCATCTTCCAAAGCATCTTAAAAACAGTGTGTAGCCGACTTGACAGATTTTAGTCTTAAATATGCATAATGTATTACTTCAGCTGAAGAGGTCGCAGCCTTGATCCTCTGCTGTTTAGTCCTCTGTCAATAAAAGTGCTGCGTTTGTAAACGTGCTCGGAATACGCAACGCGTTCGGCAGGTGTCACGGTGATGATCAAATGTTTACAGAATGCTGATTGTGACCATTGTAGTAAAGAGAGACAAATGTGAATTTTCCGTTATTTTATCCGTACTTTCTGAACAGTTTAGTGCGTGCGATCGTTGTACGCTACGTCGATGTGCGCGGCCTCGGCGACGTACGTGCGTGCGTGACATCGGGCTGGCACGAGCTTCAGCTGCAGGCGCGTGCTCGTGAGTCACTTCACCTGAGCGTTTGGTTGATATCTCGTTTATCGATTTTTCTAGGCGGAAAGTTTTTTCACGATGTGCTAAACATGTGCGTCGAGTTGCGTGGACGGGGAATCACTTTGAAGTTAAAGTTTTGTCACGGGGAGAAGTGTATATGAAGTGGTTCCCAGAAGTTATTGCTGGGCAATATTGTTAAGTGCGTGCGTGCGTGCGTGCGTGCGTGCGTGTGTGTGTGTGTGTGCGTTTACCCGGTGTGTAGAGAGAGAGAGCGAGAGGGTGTGTGTGCGTGTGTGGGTGTGTGTGTGACAGAGGTGTAAAGAGTACCGGAAAACCAGACTTGAGTAAAGGATCTGATACCTTACTGTTTAAAATTACTACATTACAAGTCAGAAGTCACCAATTGACCAAATTCCACGATGACTTGAGAATTTTACTCGTACTGAATTTAGGATAAAAAAAAAAAAACACAACACAAGAAAAGTGACAAGAAACTCTTTATTAATATAACATAGAAATTAAATGTAACACCTCAATGTTTTTAAAATGGCAGAACATAATAGATAAGACATAATAAAAAGTCAGTCTCAGTTAAACTCAAACCTAACCTGTGTGTTCACATGATTTAGCTCATAATTAGCATCCAGTACCTTCAGCATCCTGCAGAGGGCTCTACTAAATAATAATAAATTACCCGCGATGGAAAAAGATGCAACATAATCACAATGTTACGAGTAACAATTAGTGTTCATTCAAATGTAGTAGAGAAAGAACAAGTGTTATTATTTTAAGTTTTGCACTGTTTAAAATCCCATAATTAATAACATTAGTGAAGATGCTTTAGTAACAAGCATTTCAATGACATGTTTTACCACTCGCAGCTGCTTTATGTCTTTTTTCTTCTTCAGTAATTCAACAGATAAAACAGCAGTCGTTTAATTCTGATACACATGGACACGGCGGGAGAAAATGCTTCCAGTGAAGGTCATGTGACTCTCCTGGCCAAACACCCTGCGGTAAGACCTTTCACGTCACGTAACATGTTTGACTATGTTTGGTGTTTTGACAGAGCGAGTGAAAAGATTACAGGGGGCTGGGATTAAAAGTGGCTTTAGTGTAAGACTGTACGTTAATTCATCTTGGCAGTTTGCTTCATTTGGGAAATTGCTTTGAACCACAGATTCATTTGGGATGCCTCGACATTTCTGTAGACCATTCCAAACCTCTTTTTTTTGTTGAACATGGGGTAATAGACTTGTTTCTTTCATTTTATGTTATAAAAGAAGAGTGTCCTGAACCAAGAACATTTTGGGCCAAGAACATTCTAACCTTTGACCAATACAAATAAACGTAAAGAGTAATATAGCAGCTGGCTACCAAAATGTTTTTTTTATATGCACTTTTTTTGTTCGAAACACACATATTATGAACAATACTATACATTTACTTTCAATAAATTATATTTTTACAAACAAATTGACAGACAGTTGTAGAAAATCACAATTTAACCCAGTGATGAACTACACCAGGGGTGCCCACACTTTTTCGGTTCGCGATCTACTTTTCAAATGACCTAGTCAAAGCGAAGAATTGTCAAAATTAAGAATAAGCTTGCATTCTCCCAGAATGGCAATGTTTTATTTTCTCTCCTGTAGATAAAAAAATCCCTGAGATTTCCGTAATCTCGCGAGAACGTCGTTTTAAGTTGCCGTTAACCGTTCACGTGAGATTGTCTGTACATCATTATACATTATATTTTTTACATTCTTTACATTTCTGTTACATTTATTACCGATATCATTTATAAATAACATTTTGTCTAATTTATGAAAGTCACGGGATGAAAATGTAAAATGCTTACAACATTTTTGCCAAACAAAACGGCTCTCGGCACAGATTAGTTTTGTAAGTCTGGGTACCACTGCATTTTATTTAAAAATGAAAAAAATTTACTTCAGAAAGCGAGACGTTCTGCTATGACATTATAAGGCATAATTTAAAGGGGATGAACGAGGTCGTCCTGCTCATCATTTACCAGCTCCTCATTTAACCTGCCACTGCACAATCCCTCCGCCCCTGACATCTCCCTCGCAGACGTTTCTCTGAATGCAGGATGACACGCTAACCCACCGCCATCCCTGTCAAAATCTAATTGGAACCGAGCACCAAGTGAAAAAGCAGCGGTTGTTTACATAGACACTCATCATGATTTGTGCTTTCGACTGTTTTTTTTTTAACTCAAATTTCTTTCAGCATTTTGCTGCCGTTGCTAATATATATCGCTGATGGAGAACCATAGCTAGACGTCTGGGGTGTTAAGGAAGGTGTGAATTACAAACTTGACATCCAGCATTAGGCAAGTAGAGCAGGCAGAGTATAGATTACATAAGAGCCCAAACCGTACGACTTAAGGTCCTCCATCCCTCAGTTATATGTTGCCGCTCAACCTACCTCTTTTTAAATCCACCTACACTCTAGAACTTAATTAAATTCATAACTCAAACCAGATGTGGACGATACGTTTAAACCGTATCCCATTTCCTCCGAGTTGTTGTTGGCCGCGAGCTGTTGACTTTCTTTTAACCTCTTAACCAAACTCTAATTTCGACTATTACGGCTTCCTCCCCCCAATAATTTAATAGGCTGTTACATTTCTGGCATTGATTACTCCGCCTTAATTCAAATTCCATCACGTACGTCTTAAACTAGTTTAGAATAGCTGCCGTTGGAGCTGTAGATAAAAACTCAGTCGAAATGTTAATGAAAATGGCCGGCAATGTATTCCATTTTTGATTGGTTCATTAGCATCCATGTGTCAGATGGAAAAATGTGATCCGTGTTTGCGATGACTGTTATTATCATAATGGGATTCAGAGCACAGCGCTAGGTAAAGACCAGGTATCTCCTTCGCTGGTAATGAATGCACACACACGCTTTTACGCCAGAATGAACGTGAGACGTGCCCGTCGTCAGAAACCCATCTTTGTCTGCTCATTATGCCATCTTTGGAGATATAATGGACTGGGTACATGGAGGTGCTCACCTGGTCGGGTGAGCAGATGCGAGTGGTGCCCTGAGGTTGAAGAACATTTTAACCAGAGATTTATTCACAGTGCCTTCTTAAAGTTCAACGAGCAGTTTTCTTCCTCGTCTCAGTGAAAACGTATTTTGCTTAGATGGAAGAAAGTGTAGGACATCAGTTGGCCATCAGACTTTTTTTTAAAATACTTTTCACTAACAATTTGAAAAAAATTTGCGTTAAGAATTTTAAGAATTTTTTGGGCCAGAAAAAATGATCAAAGAATTTCAACAGAATTTTGCCAACACAGGGTGTAAAATAATTTAACAATTGAATTTTTTTTTTTTTCAAAAGTTTTATAATTTAAACGTTATTATGTATTTTATTCAGAGCCTTATGCAGCCACAGAAGAGCCATATATAACTCGCAAGTCATAGGTTCCCAACCCCTGTCTTATAGCTACCTGTTTTGGAATGTGTAGAAATTATGTGAAAAATTAATGTGAAAAATTAAGCAATATTTGGCAAACATTTTTAAAGTTTCCCTTTCAACATTTGATATTTTTCTACATTAATAAAAGTTTTCTACATCTTACTGTGAATAAATTACAAGTTCTTTTTGAGTCTTAATGATTTTTCAAATGATCAAATGATTTTTTTTAATCATTGGTTCATAAGCACAGTTGTTCTGTTACATACTGAAACAACTTTATATGCAATCTGTATTAAATGTGTCCCATGTAAGTTGGTTAAGTTAAACATAAGTGGACACACGTCTTTTTTTCCACCAAGCATTAGCTGATTTATACACACACACACATATCTACCTGACCATCCATCCATATATATATTTTATTCATAGTATTTTTTGATGTACTGTGATGTAGTTTTAAAAGCATTTTTATTGTAATAAACAAGTGTAATCACAAAGTCTTCAAAGGCTGAAACTGGTCAAGTGTGTCTTGTCATGAGCATGAAAAATGTTCTTTAATCTTCCGTCATTGTACCCTCCATGACTCTTGACGAAGTGAGTTGAGATGTGACAGCGATTGTTAGTGGTGTTATGTGTATATATAGCTGTAATGGCGATACAGTAGTCCTGTCAAGATCGTTGTTTCTTTTCTGTCACTCACATTAAACGAAAGTGTGTGTTTTACACTGGATCATTAAGTCAATGGTAGCGACTGGAATTCTTAATGTAACCTCTAACATTTTGACTTTGTAACTGAAGATTAAAGCTAAAATTATTGATTTAGATATTAGTTATTATAATTCATTAGAAGTTTAGACAGTTTATAGAGCACCTCAAGCACAAACAAACATTTTATTCACTAATAGAGTTCAAAGTCACGTCAAAGTCAGCTTTATTGTCAATTCTGTTTTTGTTGTAAAGAATTTCATCAATTATTGTCATCTTATCTACGGGACATATAGAGAATTGAAATTACGTTTTTATATTAGTTATTGCATTTTAGAGACAGATTCTACTTGTTAAACATTTCAACAATAAAAAGTAGAAAATTGTAAAATTATATTTTAAGTACATTTTTAAAATAAAACCAACACGCCAAACTGTAATTACTTCCAATAAATATGAATAAAAAGTTTATACCACACTGGTAAAAACACAAAAACATATTTTAAACATAATAGCAAAAGTAAATAAATAAATAAATAACAAAAGTATCAAAATGAAAAGAAAACACTTAATTTAAATAATTAATTGCGTTTTTTCCCTGGATTGTGCTTTTACCAAGCCAGCAGCACGAGCAGTTAGACGGAAGTTATTGATTGCTGTCTTAATCTCTGCTCAAAAATGATCTAATGAACATTCAAACTAACAAGTTTCGATGAAATTGTTTACCCCAGTAGAACATCTCTTTTTTTCTCACAATGTGTTAATGATTTGGGCATCAAGGTTACAGGACGTGTCTGGAGTTTTGGTGTTGGCACTGGGTTCTATTCTTACCTGATATAGGTTTCCAGCAGCTGAAGAGTTTGTGACTGTCTGACATATTGTTTGTTTAATGATGCACCATGTCTTTACTACAGGGGAAATGTGTGGACTGCATTTTGGCCAATTTGCCACTCAGACTCTTATTGTGAAGCCATGCTATGGTAATTGCTGAAACGTGGCTTTGCATCGTCCTGCTGAAATACACAAGGTCTTCCCTGAAATAGACGTTCTCTGGAACAGAGCAGATGTTTCTCGAAAATCTTCCTAAAATCAAGCTGCCGTCCAAAACAAGTAGATTTTTGCACATAATGCTGAAGTGTGTCTTGAGTTTTAATGAGACTTGGCCCATTGAACACAACACGACTCCCCAATCATGTTCACAAACAGCTTTTTTTCTTTGCACAATATAACTGTAGTTGGTTTTGATTGGGTTTTCAAATTGTGGAAGTGTTTCTGAGAACATTTAGCCAGTGACACAATGATGAAAATCACGGGAATCCTGAAACGTTCCGAGAACTCTCCAGGCGTGTGATGACTTATTTTTTTTTTTCAAGCTGAATTTATTTAAAGTGTCTTTTTTTTTTTTCATTTTCATTTTTGTTGAAATTAACAAATTTTTTGCATTTAAATAGTGCTGTTTTTGTTTAACTGTGTCATGTGAATGGTGTTCTTCTTGGAATTAAACCTGCTTGCGTGATTTTTTAGTTATTTAATTTTGATAAAAGGCTAACAAGCCTGTTTTCAGTTCAAAATTCAGTCCTATTATCAGTTTTGTTTTTGTACTTGATTTCAACTTGATCCGTTCATTGGCGTTTTAGGGGAAAAGCGGATTAGATAAAGTTTAGACAAGTAATTCAAATTGCTATTTTTTTTTATTCATTTTTTAAAGTGATTTGACCGTTTTTTTTTTTTGTTTGTTTGTTTGTTTTAAATATGATTCAAAATTTTAACTTGATTTGACTCGATAATTGATCATTTGGCCAACACGGTAATAATATGAATTAAACAATGATTGCATGACAAAATATAATTTTAGACAGAATTTAATTTGTACTTGATTTCATTTGAAGTATGGGCATGTCAAACAGTTTAGAAAGGCACAAACAGCTTCCTTTGTGGTGAAATAATCTTCCTTCATTTTTCCCTTTTTTACTGCCTGCAATATAAACAAATATACTGCTTTTTCTCAGGAGCCAATGGTCATTGACAAAACGCTGTATTTTTTTTTATTTTTCATTTTATATATATTGTCCTGTACCAGCTCTAATTTCAATTGTGTTGGTAACCACTCATATACAGATTTCATATTCCTCCTCTTCCATCAATCAAACAATGATCAGTTTCTCTTTGATGTTGCAGGAAAAAAAAAAGTAAAAACGGGATGATAGAGAAGATTGGAACTTGTGCCAATCTTCTTTTCTTGTGCTGGAACTCCAACAAGAGCTGTTGGCTCGAACATTGGCTCTTATCTCTGCTTGAAATACGGCAGGGGAAAAAAAGTGCTGACACTTTTATCGTCCCCGCTGTCAGTTTTAAATCCAGCGACGCTTTTTTAATGTGAATCTGTGTGTGTCTTTCTCTCCTGACAGTTGTCCAGGAGTGTGGAAAGCATGCAGATGTTGAAGAGCGTGGTTCCGTTCCGAGGCAGGTTAAGGCCACTGGTTGGCCAGTGTTGTGAGAAGTGCACCCCTGAGAGTCTGGTAAGAAAGCCAAAGGGATGAAAAGGTTATTTGAAGATCACAAAAGCACAAACTGCGAGCGGCAGACAGGGATGTACACACGTTTAGGCTCACCTGCAAACCTCAGACAAACCCACACCACGAGCGACGATCAAAGGCATCTCAGATCTGGAGCGAACACGGCTGCTTATGGTTGAGATAGCACAGGAATGAAAAGGGATTACGAGTAGAGAGAAAAATAATGAACACTCAAGAGCATAGTTTCCACAGAGCTGTAAAGAGCTTTTCTGAAAACTGCCGATGACTATGGCGGTTTCTACCAGCACTGGTCCCAGCGGGCGCCACTGATGCTGGGCTAATAGAGCGCTAATCAGAGGGTTATTGGATCGAACCTCTACTGAACAAGTCTATTAATCTCAACTATCTCAGACCGGCCTCCTAGAGATTATCAGATAAATCATATCTGAACTGCTCTGTGTTTGAATTTCGGTTGACGGTAATTGAAAATGCAACCGTGAATTTTAAACCGGTATAAAATTCTCAGATCAAGAAAATGCGTCGCTAGTGGTTAGTGGGCTTGTCACTGGCCTGTTTTATAAGTGTGTGTTAAAAGCTACGTGAATTCATTTTTGCGTTTAAAAGTTAAGCGGAATTCAACTAACCTGGGCATAACAAATGGTATTATTGGCCCCGGAATATGAAACGCTGTGGACATTAACTACAGATCCCACAAGTGTTCTCGCCTTTAGAAACAATAATAGCTCATTTGTAATGTTTAGTCAAAAGCACATTTTTTTTGTAGCGTGTTCATATATCTGCATTAAATTATTTTGACGGGATGTGCATTTACGGAGGACAAAATTTGTTGGTTAATTAACGTTTATCTTTATTTATTCTGGGAAAAAAAATTCTTATCTGAATTGTATCTATATTTGTTAAAAACTGTGTTTTTTATTGAATTATTTTGTTTTTTATAACAATTTGTGTGTTTTTTAAATGTTTATCCTATTCGCACTGCAAATGTATCTATAATCAGGAACGGAAAAAGCTGGATTTTTCATTTTTATACTAATAGAATGTAAACAAGCTGCGTATCATAACAAAACTGAAATGAAATAGTTAATATCTCTTTACGTTAATGTGCTTTATTAGTGTTAACTTTCTAACACGGTCACTCCATTATTATAGTACACGTATATAACATACCGTAAAACCTCTAATAGGAGGCCAGGACGTTTTATTTTTCAACTCACCCGTCATAGTGCTCTTCTACAGTATTAGAGGTTTAAAAATAGATTTAATTGCTATGCTACTGAATTGTGAATTTCCTACTGGGATTAATGAATCATTCACCCAGTTTAAGAAAACTACCTTGTTTATCTGGAACCTTCTTTCTGAATATATAATCAATAATTCTTCCTATTCTAAAGACCTTTGCAGGGTGGGACGTGCTGTGAGTTTACGGTTGATCTACGTAGCTAGAGGGAAGCTAGTGGTTCACTGATGAGTTTTCAGAAACTGATAAACCCATTTAATGGAGACTTGTGGAAGCCTAGTTGCAGTCAGAACCAAACTGAAATATCATTTCGAGTCATTAGTGCCAGCGAGCTGCGTGCCAATACATTTCGCAAAAACCCTCGTTTTTTTCGTAATAATTGGACACAAATCTTGCACGTCTTTGGCGCTATGATTTGTAGTGGAACTAATAGGCTGCTATTTCGAACACTAAAAGGCTTCACTAAAGTGTGTCATTACTTCCGCCTATGTAGGACAGCAGAAGAGACTCTGTGATCTGTGATGGAGGCTGGTTAAAGCACTTTCCATCACGTCTGATCAAATGTCCTCTTGCCACTCTTAGGCTCTGAAGTTGCTCCACAACACTCCGTCTCTGGGCTTTCAGAACCTGACACGTGTGAAGGAGACATACACCAGGTAAGTGCACGTCTTCCGCTCGATTCCAACCCTCCCCGTCCAGGCCATTGAAATAACAATGCCTCTCTCCACACCGGCTCCAGACTGCCAGAGGGTAATAACTGTTTGCATTTTCAGTTCTCAAGCGTTACACAAGCACTTCAGTCGCTCTTCAGAACTCTTCAACTACTTCAACACAACTTTTTTTTCTAGGATTCAAGCCTTTTTATAAAAAGGCACCCTATTTAAGCGCTCTTTTGACTCACGTTGTCTTCCTACACATTGGGATTAGGGAAGTTTAGATACTGTGTGTTTTTTTTCCCTTTGTGTGTGTGTTATTCACAAACACAAGTAGGGCATTTACAGGCGAGCGAGAGCCGCACTGATGCCGTCGACACTCGTAGCTAGTGAAACTGAGTCTATTGTTATTGCATTATTACTGTCCAACATTATTTTATTTGCTGCTTCTTAACAGTTGACGTCAAGCTTTGTTTTTTTTTCATTTTTAAACTGAACAAAATCTGATTGATCAGAAAATAAACTGGTCCCACGCTCCATGATCTCGATTGGTGTTGAAAAAAGTTCACTTACTGTAGATTAATAGCGCCACATTCCAGACAGAATTCAGTTGCCGATGGGTATTCGCAATGCATTTATGATGGGCTGTGAGCTTGTGCCTCAATTCAAACAGCAGCAACGGACAACTTGAAATTTTGCAAAGTAAATACACAAGCTGAGTCCAGTGGTAAGGAAATAAGAGTTGAATAAGAGTTCAATAGGCTGCAGGTTTGAATCCCTTTCCGACTGGTTCTTAAACAAGACACTGACCCTCGAATGATGCCCACTGCTCCGGATTTGTGTGTGTCACTTCACTGTGTGTAACTTCACTGAATAGTTTAATGCGGAGTACATTTTCAGTACGGTACCTGGTGGCCATATTGACAAACTCACTTTGAAATGGAAAAACTGTCAAGATCAGTTTACAAGGTCTCAATCTTCGAGAGGTCACTATGACCTTATAATCAGCTATGAACGAATGGCCAGTATCGCCCGAGCTAAACCCTTTCATCAGTCACCATGGCAGGTTCTTCGACCTCTCGAATTGACCTTGTTCACTTCTACTTTGCAAATCGCTAAAGTGAATGCAACACAGTTCTTAATGCACACTGACAACTCTTTCAAACTTTTGTCCAGGAAATTGTTACATAGAACGACGTTGGCTGAACCACTCAATCACCCAATGGATGGTCGATGACTTCCGGTTTAACTTGTGTCAGTTAAACGCACGGTTTAACGCACATGCCAAAATATTTTTTTTGCACAATTTAAAAAGTCTGCTTAGCTTTTTAAAAGTTATGAGGAGTTCTTTTGGTTTGCTGATATTAGTTTTAAGCCTTAGCTTTTATTTTTGTTAGCACAGAGCATTCTAATAATGTTCCTAGTTTTGCAGAAGACACATGAGTGACAGCTGGGGTTTTTTTTTAACCAGCATAACAGGTGATCATCAGAAAAGCAGTTTTACTTGGTTTTGGCTGGTCAAACATGATAACTAGACGCCCACTATAACCAGAAATTGGCAAATCAACAATCCAAACTCACACATTAGTGATTTTGTGCTTTGTGTGAGATTTTCTAATTCCAGTTTTTGTCCCGTAGGCTCATTTTTTTGCATTCAACCACAGCTGTCACTTCTCTTGGGTCTGGTAATGAAAGCAGGTTTGAGATAAAACTTCCAATTGAAGCCTGAACTCAGTCTATTCTGGCTTCCGACAACACAACAAGATGGCATTCTGTTCATTGTACAGCCAACATTGTATTGGCCGCTTTCAGATTCACTCTTTTTTTTTTTCATCTCGCACTGTGTCGCAATCATGACGTTTTGAAAAAAAGACCTAAAAAGAAACTGAGTCTCTTCAGACTGGCCATTTTGAGCTCTTGGAGATGCTCATGGTGTTTCACTAAACTTGTTGGCCGTTGTTCCAGAAAGTAGTAGTATATTTTAACTAGGAAAACATTTTCCTTGCCTTACGGGATAATCGCAAGGTTAGAACCTGCGACAGCGTTTGCATAATTGAACAATAGGTGAAAACGAGGCAACATGAGGTGAATTTAAATGTTCATTACAAGTATACTCGCAGCATGCTTTTTTTTTTGCACAAGCCTACAATAAATGCTTTTATTTTTTTTTTACCTTGCACTAGAGCTACACAATTCGGATACGATATAAATAACACTATTATTCGTATATTTTACAAATAAAATTGCCTATTATTTAAATGTAAGTAAATGTAACAAAAAATGATGTATAGTAATCCCTCGTTTATCGCGGTAGATACGTTCCAAGCCCGACCGCGATTGGTGAAAATCCGCGAAGTGGAGGCACAACATTTACGTATTTATTTAACACTTATTCAGACTTTTAAAACACTTTTTATTCGTTATTAAAGTAATGTTAACAAACATCTCCCCACCACACGCGTCGTCCCCGCGGAGATATTAATTTTAAAAGTGTTTGAATGGGGGGATATGAGGCGCGAGTGACGTGATGACGTTGATGGGTGACGTCCGACCGAAACCGAAAGGACGAGCATGTAGCTCCGACGCCGTTTGGTCATTTCTTTGGTTTGCTTTTGTTTTATTTAAATGTTTTGTAACTCTCTCCACCGGTTTGCACGGACGGGAAATAACACTGCCCATTAAAGATTTTGGTGAGCTTCCCATCCTCTGCCTTTTTATTTTTGGCGAGACACCTGTGACCGGGCAGATGCATTACATCAGGAAAAAATTAATCCACGAATAAACGTAAAAAAGAAAAAAATGATGCAGTGAATCTGCGATAGTCGAACCGCGAAGTAGCGAGGGATTACTGTAAAGTAAAAGTAATGATGTAAAAATAAAATCTTTTATAACCTTATTTATATCTGCAAAATCCTTCCACCTATTTTAGTGTTTAGACATCAGCGGCGGGAATTTTTCTACGCGACTGATTAGCTTTGACCAATCAGAGCAACAAGTCACAAAGGTCCCAAAACGATTTGTACTCAAGATACTTACACATCGCAAAATGTGCACGGACGGAACGCACAAAAACCCGGTTCCTTGCGCAAAACTCTTTTTGGCATCAATTTGATCCAATATAAACACTGGAGTGCGTGTTATCTCGATATCAGACGAGTTTGGCTGAATCATATAAATGCTGGATTAAGATCGC
>CM051498.1:18411160-18488660 GCA_028031935.1 Paedocypris micromegethes | reverse complement strand
CTAAAGTAAAATAAAAAGTAAAAACTTCTTCGTCAAACCGAACAGTGGAACCACGGCAAGCAGTAAAATTGCAAATCTTAATCTTAACAAAAAGTTCAGATGTGTCGTGTGCAATAAACTGATCTGGACGCTGGTATCCTGTAAATAATTGTATGAATTTTTAACTTTCAGAACATTTGCATTTTACCAACTTCTTGTTAGAGAATATGCGTAATGATTAATATCATTTAGAGATGCGAGTCAGTAATATAAACAATATCTGGAAGCATTTCTGAAGGACGAAACAATAATTCTAAATCCTACATTTTCTTCATAATTCTTCAATTTATGATTTTTATTATCTATAATAATTACGCTATTATGGGTACGGAAAGGTATTTTCAAGCTTTTTCAAGTTAGAATTCTGAAATGTATGGATTCCCAGAAAGTTTTAGAAATTCCGAGATGCTTTTTGTGATTTGTGTCAACGTACAAAACATATTTTACATATGATATCCAACATGTAAAAAAAACAAAATATAATAAATTACTGCATGTCAGTTACTTTTTGTAAAATATGTGAAATACTGAAGGGTCTGAAAAATGCTTCCTAGAAAAGCAGAAGCCGTTACTACTAGGTATTACATTACTCAAAGTCTTGAGTGCAAGTACCAAACCAGTCCATCTAGAGTTCATCTTCAAGTGAGTGCTTGGCGCTGAACTGTGTTTCAATCGCTTCGTGACTGTGTGTTGCAGGGGTCTCCACTGGTCTACGTGTCTGTCCGGCAGAGCGCCCTCGATCAGGTTCTTATCACCTTGACCCTGTTCTGCAACAACCTGAGGCTTCCCTACACCATCCACCCTGACCAGGTCCGGCACACCTTGCTGAGGTACATTAAAAACCAATGTTGTAAAGTACTGGAGTACATTTTTCTCTTTTTCTCAAGTATTTTTGGCTACTTTGTACTTGTACTGAGTGTCAAGTAAACGTTTACTCTCTACTCGACTACCTTACTGATTGAGTACTCCACTACAATTACGTTACGTTGTGATCGTGCGCGACAAGTCAACATCTTTTCCTACCACAGTTAGTTTCTTGACCGAGTGAGACAATATCGCCATCTGCAGGATGCTGAAGGTACTGGATGCTGTTTATGAGCTAAATCACACGAACGTGAATTAGAGGTTCCACTTTTTTGACTGTGACAGATTTTTTTGTTCATTATTTCATCTCTTTTGTTCTGCCATTTTGAAATCTTGAGGTGTTACATTTCATTTCTATATTAGGAAATTAAACCTCATATATGAAGAGTTGCTTGTTTTTCACACTTCTTGGTGTTTTTTGACCCTAGATTCAGGAAGAGTAAAATACTCAAGTTGTTTTAATATTACTTTGACTTTTACTCAAGCCTGGAAATGGTGACTTGTAACTTGTAATGGAGCAATTTTCACAGTTAGGTGTCCGTACTTTTGCCTCTAATTAAAACTCAGATTTGGGTGTCCCAGACTTCAAAGTTGACTTTCCAAGCCATTCTGGAATGTTCTAGTTTATCAGTTGTGTACAAGTCGGATGCAATCACGATGGTTTTGGAGACTGCAGCCTCTGCGAGCAGCTGTAGGCGTTTAACAGAGCACAATGGTTGAGTAAGTAATGAAACACACAATTCCTGCAGATTCGTGTCACCGAGTGCTGGAAACAGCAGTCAAGCGCAGCGGGGGCAAATGGTTTCCTCCTGCAGGTACCGGAAGGTCTAGTCCCGGCTCCAGGCGGAGGAAGCTCGTGCTTTGTTTACCACATTACAGCCATAATCACTTAATAGCTGTTGTGCAAATTGTAGTGTTTGTAATTGGTAATATATTTATGATATGCATGGAGCTTATGGTCTAATGCTTGTTTATTTGTCTCTGGATTCTCGGCACATGCGAGTGTATTGTTGATCAGCTTGAACAAATCTCATTTATATTTTCTTTTTAGAGAAGAAAAGAAGACAGTGTTTCACGGGGTGCCATGATATTTAGAGAAAGAATGTGGGCACAAAACCGGAATAATAAATTCTTGGATTGTTTAAACATAATGATTAATAATTCAAATCCTATATAAACGTACAATCAATAATCCCACTGCTATATTTGTATGTATTAATTCTTACAGTATTATTTACTTTGCTGCAAAGATTTTATCTGTACATTTCAAAATCTGTACATTGTAAAATTCAGGACTTGAATTTTAGGACTTCAACACTTTAAGCAAAAATTTACATTTTGCATTCTATTTTAAAGGTTTAAAACAAGCCCTGTCCAATGTTACACTGTACAATTTGTGAATAACAAAGGAATACAATATTTATTAATCATCAATTTATTTATCTTTTTTTTTTTTTTTTTTTTGCAACAGAATATAGATAACTAACCCCATTACATACAATATGTCATTAAAATATTAACACCTTTTGGATTTACTGGGAGCTAGACATTTCAAAAAGTAGAATATTTTGCAATTAATTGTGCAATTACAATTACAAGGCCGGAGAAAATAAATTAAAAATAAAATTTACATATAAGGAGGAGCTCATGGACATCTAATAGGCAACATGATTGGCCATAAAAAGAGCCGATCAGAGTGGCAGAGACTCTCAGAAGTCAAGATGGGAGACAATCACGATCCCTCGTTGGGGAAATAGTGGAGCAATATCAGAAAGAAAGTTCTCAGAGAAAAATGTAGAAGCCATTTATCCAAAGCATCAGAGAATCTGGAATAATCTCCATGCTTATGGGTCAAGACAAGGCAGCCTTAAAAAGCCTTGAGACGTGGTAATCAAGGAGCAGATGGCGTTTAGTGTCTCAGAATCAAATTTTGTTAATAAGGTGCAAACCAAAATTTAGGCCAAAATTAAAAAAGTTTTTTGGAAAACAGATTTTGGAAACTTTAGATCCGTACTAAAGAAGACATTCCAAGTTGTTATCGTCGTTTAGTTCAATATGCATATCTGATTTGCATCTTAGATTAAAGATATTTTCAAGTCCTAGAACAACATATGGTTCTATCCAGACGGGTATTTGAGGAAAACCTTGCATTTTCTAGCATGACCATGCCACACCACACTGCATATGGAGGGTCTGGCAACTAAGGATCTAAATCTCTCCAGCATGCAATCCAGCCCCATCATAAAGACAAAGAAGATCTAATACAGTTGGGAAACTAGCTCATGCTTCTGCTTGTGTTTCTCTCATAGTCTAAAATGTTGACCGTAGGTGAGAGTAATGGTTTGAGCATCTGAGAAAAAAAAATTCACTTTCACTTTCAGTCTGGAGCCTTAAGCCCCAAAAATACTGAGATTTAGCTCCTGATCCCTGTGGCCCAGACATGGAAAAGTGGTTTAGAAAATGGCTGGACTAGATCAAAATGAGAAAACATTTGTATTTCCTAACTTGAGAAAATTAGACGTTTGCAGAAATACACTTTCCACTTGTTCTAACTGAATTTATTCAGTTTAAACATCGATTTGAATTAAATTTGTTGTGTGTGTGTGTGTATGTGTACATAATTCCAAATGTAATACTAATATTAAATATGTTAGTTTTGTTGACAGTTTGTTGTCAGAAAATATATTTGGATTACTAATTACTTTTATTAAAAATATATTTATTTATTAAAAAACTCTTTAGATTTGTAGTTTTTCTAAAATTTATCTGCCATTTCAATGTGTTTCTTTGAATGTACAATCATGCAAAAGTCTCCTCTGCCCTTCTGTTCACTTTTTGGATAAATAACCATGTCAAATGAGTCGCTTGTCACTGTTAATGAAGTGTTTTGTTTTTTCAGGCGCTTGCTTCAGAGGCTGGGTATCATTCTTCTCCCAGAAGGCACAGACTCGGAGGAGGATGCTGAGATGGACAGCCTCTATTCCCCTCTCATGACCTCTGTAAGCCCCCTGTAAAGGCTGAGTGTGCTGTTCTTCTTCAATCGTTCGATGGAGCACGTGATAAGACGAGTGAAACAAATTTGCCTCGGGCGCTGAGCTGCTGTTTCCAGCACGGTCTGCACATGGGTCGCTTTTAAACACGCCTGCTACCGGTTTAAACCAGCTCTTCCAGAGATTGACAGTCACATGCACATCCAAGTCAGGTGAAGCTGCCGTGATGGACACCGGTTCCCATGGTGATCGGGCACCTGCGGACTGCAGATGCTTTTAGGCTTGCGAAGCAAAGTCTTTGAACCCATTTCCTTGGATCAGTGACGCTTGGAACGTATTTAATCCAATTGGCCTTCACAGTGGTCACTAACTAGCGGACCGCGGTCCGGATCAGAAGCTGTCACATGCAGACCCGGAGCTGCAGACCAAACTGACCCGTTTGATTTAAAATCTAGAGTGTCATCTTAGATGTAACCGGCACGGCTACGCCACCTTAATTTTAGTGGAAGCCAGAACACATTGGCCAGTTGAATGTGAGTTAAGCAATCTCGGGTGTTATAATTTGTGACTGAACATCGGCAGATGACTGTTCGAGGTTGCAATGGCTGTTACTAAAATATACCGAATACAAAGAGATAGAGACGGATTGACTTAAGAGTGTCACTGCCCAAAATGAGAGAAGTGGACAACATAAATTGATTTTCCATTTGGAATGGACAGATTCCTTTCTATTCATGTTACGCATTGGGAGACTAAACCAGTGTGTGTGATATGTTCGAAAAGTCATAAATAATATGAGCCTCTAAAACTGTTCAATCGTTAGGATATGTTCAGATTTATTTTTACCTTTTCAAAAGTTACAAAGTCGAAATGCAAAGGTTTTAAGTTAAGCAATTTATTTTAACATTTGTATTCTTGCTTATTTTTAAAAGTAGCCAGGCTTTAATGTCATAAGTTAGGTAACATTGTAAATGCTCAATTGAAAATTACATTATCAATTGTAATACTAAAATAAAACAATATAATTTGTCAAAATGGTTTGTGAATTGTATTGAATTAATTTGATTTGGCAGTTAAGTAATTTTTTTTTACTTTTTGTACAAAGTATTCATTACAAAGATTTGGTAAGAAATTCTTATAAATAATAAATGCATTCTTAATAATATATATATATATATATATATATATATATATATATATATATATATATATATATATATATATATAATAGTTAGTATAATCTTCTGGACCTTTGCTTCAAAAAAGTTGTGTAACCGGACCTCTTTAAATTTTATTTGAATACCGCTGCTTCAGACTCTGTCACAATGACAGATTTTGCCATTTCTCGGAGGAATGTTTCATTAGTGTGTTTGCACTCGCGAACAGGAATTGGCAACGTCTTGCAGCATCTTGATTGCGAGTCAGAATGACGCGCTTGATTATTCGCCATTGCATATGTGCAGCGACTGACTCGCAAAAGTAAGCCCACGAAATAATCCGTCATGTGTGGAATAGCGTATGAGCTCTTCTCAGGATGGATTTGGGAGAGATCTGGGAGTGTGAGTCAGAGAGAGAGAGTGTGTGAAGGATTTAAAGGAACTTTACCATTTCCAAGCCGATCCAAAGCCATGATGCCTGGAGCATAAAAAAAGAAATTTTGTTCACACAATGACGCAGACCAGTGGCCAGAACCTCTAAATCCACTGTGGTGTGGTTTGCACGTCTTTTGTAGCCATGCATACGTCTCCCAATAGAATTTAATAGTAAAACAAAATGTTTAAAGTACAGTGGTACTCAGACTTACGACAGGTATCCGTGCCGAGAGTTCGTTCGGTGAAAATTTTGTTAGCTGAGACATGTTATCCATATAATCTGTGCCATGACTCATAAATTCAGACAATGATTAAAATATTGGTAATAAATGAATTAAAAACATGTTACATAGAAATTGTCTTAGTTTGCCTTTTGGATATATTTATAAAGGTACAGTATATAATGATATATAGACAATCTCAAATGATCAGTTAGAGCCATTTTGAAATGACGTCATGAAAATCCCAGAGATTTCCGTAATCTCGCAAGAATGATGACCAAGTGATGTTACTGTTCTTGCGAGATTACAGAAATCTTAGGCCCTACTGGAGAGAAAAACAGCATCGCCATTCTGGGAGAATACAGGCTTATTTCATATTTTGGAAGCAAGATCTCTGAAACTAACTTGTGTTTTTATTGTTTTTTGTTTATTTGATGTGCAAAGAATTGTTTTATACATGTCTAGACTCTCATCTCCATGCATGATTGCAGTAAGAAAAAATATAGCATTTCGTTACTTGGGCATTTATGTAATTTTTGTTTTTTTTTGGACATTCGTAAGTCAGGGTACCACTGTATGTGAAAAAAGTGAAATGTCAAAAATGGGAAGGTTTGTGAATATTCCTCATACAAATACTGTCAGTATAGCACATGAGTCACAAAACTCGAGTTTTTATGGCACTTTTGAAAAGTTTTCTCATCGGGTTTTGCGAATGACAAGAGGATGAGTAAATTATGACACTTATCAAAACTCTTTGTTTTTGCATTAGAGGAGTGTCATTGGAATCAATGGAAATGTCAACGTGCCATTTTCCCTCATGCCACTGCAATTTTTATCTGTCAGTGAACGCTTATCATCCAGACTTTACCTTCAAACATGCACTTAATGTAGTTCCACAGATACTGTGCTTGTTCCATCCTCCATGATAATAAAAAAAAACCTTCCAGACTCGGTTTTCTTTTAATGGAACTGTCTCTCGGTCCTCCTTGTCTTCTGCGCAGATGATTGGTGAGCTGTTGAGAGATGGGTGTGGCCTGAACTTCTCGCTGGACCGAGGTCATGGCGTCCAGTGGCTGGGTCGTGTTCGGCAAGCCCTTGTTGACCAAGTGGTTCCTGATGTTGGCATTGTGCCGGTGGCGGTCTCCTACGATTACTCTCCACGCTGCTTTACAAGTCCACAGGTAAGGACTTTTGAAATGAGAAGTCCGAAAAGCAGCACAGGGATGATATAGTGTGACCACAACATCACACTGGAGGAGACACGGTGTGAAATTATGAATGTGTTTCAGCGAAAAACTTTCAGTGCCTCACCACCAAACACTCACAACGCTTGCACTTTTTTTTTTTTTTACTATATCCACACCACACACATTTTACTTGTAATATGACTGAATATGCACTTTGTTTGGTCTATTTCTGCTTTAAAACAGAAGTGTGTTTTAATCCAAAGTGCTTCTAATTGCATCACAGTCAAACAATGAACTCTGAATGAATGTCCCAGTAAATAAAAACCACTTCCATTATGTTATTAACACTAGCTCTACTGATTGACCTTTAGAATCTTCTGTAGAATTGTATATCAATAAAATCTGCCACATAAATACACAAAGCATGCACATATACAGTGGTACCTCGACTGTATAGCGTTACACAGTAAATACACACCAAAGGGCAAACCAAGTTATATAACAAATGTTTCATTATATTTATTATTATTATTCTATCATTTCTAAAAAATATTTAGTATTTTTTTCCGGAGGCTTGGAACAGATTATATGCAAAATGCGTCTCACCTTACAAAATTTTCACCTTACCAACCTGCTCACGGCATAATTAATTTCATAAGTTGAGGTACCACTGTATAGCTATCGTATACATAATAATTAATTATTATTAGGAAAATACACAGCAACACTTGTTGTAAAGCTGTCACGTGTTGTTGACTACGTATTTAATCACCACTTACCACCATTTACTTAAAAAAAACAATACATTACAGTATTTTATTGTTTTTTGTTTCAGGACTGTTCCTATACATTTGTCTGTCAAAAAGATTTGGTGAATTTTATTATTTTGTTGAATCCGGTTGATTCACTTTTGGTTTCTCTGAATTTGATGTGGTGGTGTGACACACAAACTTGCACATTTAGCCGTGTTATTATTTTAATAATTTATGTAAAAATTACGTACATGGTAATAATTAAATCAATACAGAACCAGCAGCTTTCTGCATTATGAACAAGGTTAATAGCAATAACAAAAGTGAATCTCATAGGATTTTGTTTCTGTTATTTTGTGCCGGCACATTAATATTCTATAATGGGATTCTATACGTGCGTTATAAATAAAATGTAGTACCATTTATAATTAAGTAACAGGACAATCTCTGTTGTATTGCGCACATACGAAGAGAAATATTAATCACACGCTGTGAATAAATATTATTCCCACGTTGCCGACCTTTTTTGAACTTGTATTACTCACGATAAACGTCACTTACATCACGACTGGCATAAGTGAAGTGAACTCTTTTGTAGAATTTTGTATAATTTCCGATAAATCAACTGTGTCCATAATGTTTTTTTTCTTTCCAGTGACCAAAAACTCTCTTCTATGGAAAATTTGCTCAGATCAAATTTTTTTTAAATCTTAAAGTTGTTTGGAAAAGTTTACAGTAATCCAAATGCTGAAAGGAAAAGCCTAATGGATTTTAGTTGCAGGAACCAATGTGATGGAACTCCAGCACGTGACGTCACCTCTGCACCACTTTTAATGATCGTAAGCACGGTGGATCATGGGTTTATTTCGCTGTAAGCCTGACTCAAATCATTAATCTACTCAGCCCAAACACGAAACATCATAAAACCACCAGACAGCCACCAGAGCCCCCTACCAACATCTAGCAAAGCTTTAATATGTCCATGTTTAAAACTAGAGACAAGAGGTTGAGAAATTACCATGATAATGAAATGACGCTCATCTACCACAGCCTCTGATTTCTACCATGTTTGCTTTTCGCTATTAGCTTGAGGTGGAAATGATCAGTGTGTGTGAGTGACGAACGTGTGGATGATATTACCAGGAGAGCGTTTTTTGCCCGTTTGTTTGTGTGATCTTGCAGGCTGGCGTGATGTCTGTTCTGCGGTTTGCGCTCTCCCTGCTGAAGGGAGATCACAGAGGAAGTGTTAGGATCCATTTTGCACAGGCGTTTTCTCTGAAGGTATGACTCACAGCATCTCACTCTCCCATAGACACGCTCATATGCACGAATAAACAGTCACTTCACGTAAACATAATGCAGTGGTTTTCGACAAGTGGGTGGCGATTGAAGAATTGGTTGCGCTTCAGTTATAGTAGGGTCACAGGCCGTAGTTAAAGTATTAAACGCTAAATGCATGGATTTTAGAAGGTCATTACATGGCAAAATCTGATTATTTAAAGCAACAGGGGCATTAAATAAAGCTGAAGAGAGTTTTTCTTCTACAAATAAAGTTTTTTAGGGTTTCGTAGGTTGTATCATTTTATAACCAGTCAATAACATGACTGGATATATGTACAGTGGTACCTCGATTTACGAAAGGCTCGAGTTATGAAAATTTCCTGTTATGAAGCATGTCTTCGAGAAAGTCCGGTTGAAGAAGTCCAAGAAGAACTGGTTAAAAAAGGGAGACTTCTCTGTCAAATTGAACTGGTTCTGTATTAAAATCTTCGACGTCAACCAACAAACCGTAGAGCGCAAATTGTGTCGCTGTATTGTTGGAGCTACTGATTTGTCTCGTATTTGAGATTTTGAGAATATTTGAGAAGATATTTGAGAAATTGCGCGTCCCGTTTTGAATCCATGCAGGACGATTTTTGTCCCGAATTTTTGTACTCGTTTTTGCAATCAGCGTCTCATACAAATCATCCCATGCACATTTTATGAACACGCCTCCTTTCCTACATTTGATTGGGTATAACTTGACATCATGGTTCATTTAATTGGTCTTTGAGAAGGGCGGGTCTTTGTGTCAAGAGAGAAAATAATATAACAAATGGCACGTCTAATCTCTTACTTATAATTCTAACCCTAATGTTAGAATACAAATTTTGCCTAATTACTTTATTATTTGCCTTATTATATATAACTATAACGTAATTAAGTTCTACTAAAAAGTAATATCCATTTGTCCACACCAATACTGTAATGGCGGTAAAATACAGATAATATCTGGACTAGAAAATATTGTGATTTGAATTTTAACTCATACTGCACACTCCTATCTGTCATATATATTCAGCTTCACACTTAATCACACAAGTTTTATTAGTACTGTTTATTGTTTTTATTTATTGTCTGTTTTCACTCTTTGTCTGACACATTTTAAATCCCACAGTTTACATTTGTTGTCATACAGTAGCTAGTCCACACTTTTGCAATAACTGTGGATTCATTTGTGGCAGCATCAGTAGACTTTGCTATTTAATTATTGAATTTTTCCAGAACTTTTAAATTTTTTATCTGGCACTGGTATCGGAAAGAACTCTATGCTCCTGCAGCCTAACCACCGCCGTGTTGCAACATCCCAATTTTTCACAATTGCAGTGTGTGAAAAAGTAACTGTTGAAAAGTTTCTCACATTCTTCCGCGCCGTTGTCTTTCCAGGAGATGTGCAATAGCAGTAAGTGTCGTGTGGATGGAGGGCGCCCCCTACAGGATCTGCTCCTGCCTTCGGTTCAGCACTCCAGGTTCTCTTCATGTCCCTCGATTCCTGCATCTCATCTGCAGCATCCCGCTCAGCATCCGTCTTTTTCTCTTTATCGACCCCCCGAGCATCTGTCGACCCATATGGCCAGAGACAACGAAGCTTCTGTTTTGCTCCGATTGTAACTTTTTGCCACGTTCTTTCTTGTCAGTCATACCATTCCCTGTGGTTGTGTTTCTCCATTTCACTGCATCTTTACTTCCGAAAACGACAGGAAGAATAAATAGTGCCAGAACAAGGCTACTCTAAAGATGATGGAAGATGCCTGTCAATCCATTTTAGATGCTCGAATGTGCGTCTTTTCCTTGAGCTTCCTGTCTCTGGGCTCCCCCAAGCCCTCAAGTGCAGAATCCTCTGCGCTTTAAGTTTTTATGATTTGCATTCTTCAGAATTCCGCTGTTGTCCATTTTCCAGATCATAATGAAGGGTAAAAATCCACTAAAAGCTCTTCATCCGTTCTTCTAGCCCGGGGTGTTTTAAAGCAAGACATTCAGAGTAGAGCATTTGCATCTAAACTGGTAATGCGTTAAAGTTAAACCCCGCTTGCATTGAACAGGTGTTGGCGTCACACGACGGTGGTTATGTAAATTTATTGTGAATATTCTCATTAGAATGTGACTATGCTGTTCGTGTCAGGTCGGACATTGGCTTCGAACAGAGGGATGTTTCATGGCTTTTCCCAGCCACACTCATGCCTGATCTTCCTGACGTCGACCGCCAGCACACAGTCACGTTAGCTCTTCACCTGATGCACTGTGAGTCTGCCTAACACTGGCTTGCACAGATTAACATAGCACTGTTTAAGACGTGATTAAAAAGCAAATGTGCTTTTGTTCAAGCGTCAATGAGATGCCTGACCGCCATGTCTACCAGTTTGATGTCCTGCTTACTGCTCCACAAGCATCGGCAGGTGTGTTTTCCGACTCTTCTCTTTATAATAATGCGCATGTAAATGGTGGAATGCGTGTGTGTGAAGAGGCAGGTGTTTTTCCATCACAGCGCTAATAATTAAGGAGTGAAAGTATCTACCACATTAAAGCAAATGAAACCATTGGACTGGCTGACACATTCTCAGAAGCTGTGGTGGATCAACAATCTTAATGGGAAACCACTTATAAAACTTTATTAAACCAAGGCTGGGCGATTTGGCCTAAAATCTAAATCTTGATTAATTTAACATTTTAACACAATTAGAATTAATGAACAATTATTTTGTTGATTCATTTTTTGTTTGCTCAGTTTTTCTTAAACTGTGAAAAAAGTACAAAGTAAATAACTTGCACATTTGGAAACCAAATGAATAATTTTCAATATTTTCTAAGTATAAAATGAGCAGTTCTCTTCTAAATAAAATGGGCCACAATGGTTCCACCCGAACTGAAACCCGCTCTGATGAGGAGCACGGCAAATTTATTGTGTTAATTTTGAGCAAGGATTTCCTGCAGTGTCTATACTCAACTTAATTTTATTCTATGTCATCCTTCCTAAAGCCACAATATGTCCAACCGACGTAGACAGTTGTTTTTATGTATATGCTGCTCTTATACAGTACATAAAATTGCTCAGTGTCTAAACTCTCTGTGCTCGACATGTTGGTGGAATAGCCACACGTAGTAGTGAAATAATTGACCTGAAAAAATTTGATCGATTATGACTTCTGAATGTCGTTCTGAATTGCTTTTCGATTTATTGCCCAACCCTGAACACTTCCATATATCGCTAATGTCCTCTTCCTGTGCAAATTGTAGTAAGAAACATTCATCAGTCATGGTCTGTTGGTTCACTCCCCAGCCATTAACCCATGGCAGAGATTCTTCTTCATCCAGGTAGAACTTCCTTGGATGAGGTGGAAGATTGAGTCCCTTCCCTAGAACGTTTTAAAACCCATCCAGATATTTCCATCCGTCTAAACTGAGTAGTAGACCAGTAGAGGACTTGATATTTTAGTCTTCTTTGGAATAGATGAAATAGGCAGCATTGTAGCAGGTGGTTTTTTCTTTGTTCAGGAAGAGGATGTTAATCTGTTCATGTAATGCTTCCCTACCCACCTCTCTGGAACCACTTCTGTTCTCAAAGCTTTGTTGTTTTCAAACCACTGGCCTTTTTCTTTTGGTGGTACACTGCTGAAACATCTGTTTTGGGCTGTTTCGTTTCACCAATGTACCGCTCGGAGCATCCCTGCATTCTCTGGACTGCATGTCCTGCTCTCTTGATGTCTCAGTGTCCGATTCCTGAGGGTAAACAAGTTTTTTTTTGTGTGTTTGTGGTTTTGAATTACAACCAGTAATCGGTAGTTCTCATAAACAATTTCCAAATATCTGGAAAAAGTGCTTTTCATAATTCTAAACAAAAGCTTTTTAGGCTGAATGACTAGATTCTCTCCTGCACCATAGTATCTCAGGCACCAGATGGACTGAGATCCAGATGAACTGAGATCCAGTCCCACACCAGTCGAAAGTTCAAGGCCCCTTTTTTCCATTGTTTTACAGTCTTTTTCCTTATTAGCCAAAACATCTGTTCATGATAATCTAAGACTTTAAATTCCTCTTGGTTTTATTTCACATTCTGTTTAAACACTGTTGTTCTGAACCTTAAGGGGTGGTAAGAATTTGGAAATTGACTCTTGATTTAAACGTTGAGAAGCTCTGGAAAACTTTGAAGACAAAACCTTTTTTATTTTTTTAATTCTTGCAATAATCAATAAAAGGGTTATTGCAACTCACGTCAGATGTGGGATTTCTTTGGGCTCCGACCAAAATGTGGTCCAAATAAGAAACCATTTTTAAAAACTATTCTTTTTATTTAAAAATTCACCCCATATAAAAAGAAAATAACAACTATAATTTCTTTACATGCAAATGTGTGGGTTTAACAAACGTTTTTAACAAAACCTTATGCTATTGAAACCAAGTATAGGTTTAGACTGACTGAGTTACAGGCACTTCTATAAAATATAGGTTTTTGAGTATCTTTACTATAAATGAATCAGCTTGATAAAATACTGTTTTAATGGCTTTGCTTTATTCTCTTTGCCAGGTTGTGAATTTATCGCAGTTGTGCGAGGATTTTTGCTGGTTGATGGAGGAAGTGCTGTTTAGAAAATACGATGTGGGCTTTGGTGGTTCCTTGGTTGCAGTGGTACACTACGCAATCTCTCTTCTCCGTCCGTGTTTGTTCCTGGCTGTCGTTCCGCCCACCGGAGTGCCCATCGTTGTATCACGGCAGGATCCTGATTCTGTGCTCGTGCTGATCCAGAACTGCCATTTGCTGACTCACGTCTTCATACACGAGGCTGTAGGAGGTGGGTAATGTTTGCAGGGGGTGGGCTGTAGGCAACGAGAGTTGGCGTAGAGGAACACCAAGCTTTTCTGTTTTGACTAAGCAAAAACAAATTAAAGCTATCATAGAAAGGTTTTACGTCTGTTACAAAATGTTCAGTACAAGACTAGTTTTCACTTTTTCCTGACTTGTTTTATTCAAGGCACTGGCCTCCTATAATTTTCAGATTAGTGTAATGGAGTTATGGTTATTCTTTTATGTTCAAAGTTAGTTGTGTATATATTTTTAATTGGTCATAATTTTGCCAAAAACCACAAAAGTCTAACAGATTGAAAAATACAGTTTTGGAGAATAATCTGTGGCGCCCAGCGGCACAAAGTCATTAATGATGACATCATTACTGGGCGGAGCCTCGTTTGCCATATTTGTTCAGTATTATTGCAGCATTATTGAGGCAATGCTGATGACTTGACATGAGATTCTACATACCGTACTTCTTTTAATAATAATTCATGCATTTATGCAAGTTTCATTTATGCGTGTTCAAATACTATATTTATTTGTACTATAAGTATTTGTATTTATTTTTTTAGAATGTGTATCAAGTGGTATTGCTTTTCTCAAGTACTTTGACTTGGACAGTTCCTTTCCATCTGTTACACAAAATCTTGTTTTTCATTTTCATGGCTGTTGCATTTCCTCAAGTCGAGTTTTGGAAAAAAAAAAACTGCGTACTCTTGTAAACCAACGATGTGGCCAGGTTAGTGTATAGTAGTGTTTAATTTTTTTATTTGTTTTTTTTTTATTTTGTTTTTTAAGATTAGCTGTTCTTATACTCTCTTAAAAGACAATTTTTTCCCTAAGATTTCGGGCCAAAACTGGGGGCCTGTATTGTAACGCTTATTTTACGCAGATGTGTGCAGATATTTCACCTTTTTTCGCAAAAATAAACAACAAAGACACGCACGCGACCTCTATATAAATTAATATTTCAGAAAACGGTGCTCACATTCTTTTGTTTTTCTAAAGCACAATGCTATAGGAACAAAATAGATTTCTACTAAAAGATTTCTACTTTCTCACTTTTGCCTTATAAATGAGTCTAAATTGATTACTGGTGAAGTTTGAGATCGTCTTGTAAGCGAGTAAATACGGTATTTAACATTTAATTTCATACAAAAATCCGACCTGCAATTGATTTTGAGTAGTGTGTGCGTTACATCATGGCTTCTTGATTGCTAATTCCGAAAGCGTGTGTGTGCAGCATGTGCCGTCATCGCGGTGCTGAGAGAGACTGTGAGCATTAGAGGAAGAGAAGAGCTGGACTTCAAAGTGGTTCTGGAAAACAAGGAGCTGTTTGGAAAAATCCTCCAAATCACACATTTTCTGTCAGCCGGGCATAAACCAGTGAGTCAAACACACCTCTGCATGACTCCAGCCATCACATTGACTTCAGGCAGGATCCACAAACCCTCTCCGTGAGCCTGAACAAAATTCATACATTTTTTAATACACTCGGCAAAACGTCTTTTCTCTCCTCCGATCGATCAGCGCTCTCCATCTCTCTCCTTCATTATTCTCCTGATGCCTCCTAAATCGAATTTCCCTTTAAAGGGTTCATCATTGGCAGGAATAGCGTGTGTGATTTCTTCTCAACACCTTTTAGTCTCTCGTCAACAAATACACACGTCTGAAGGCTGTGAAAGGTCAATGAGAGCGGAAGACTGCTGAGTTTATTATCTGTCGCTCATCCTGTCTCTCTGTCTATCTGTCAGCCCTGTGTGTCTGCTCAAGACTTTGCCCGTGATGTCATGGACAGCATGGTGCACTGCGGGATTCTGGTTGTAGAGGAGGTAAGACTCATCGCATCGCCCACGTCACTGCACTGCTGAACATACAGAGATCAGATCCACGAGTATTTATTCAAATGCTGAGAATAAAAAGGGGCATCATCAATTTGATGTTTCTTAAACAGTTGAATATTTTTTGGTTGCAGTTCTTTTTTTCGGTCTGTCTCTCAGTCTATTCACCCATCCCAGTATATCTGTCTATCTGTTCATTCATCTTCCTCTCACTGTGTAGTAGCATATCTCCATGGTTGTTTCTATCTATCTTTATATTTGTCCAATCCTGTTTGTCTGTCTTTTTATCTTTCTATCTGTCTGTCTATCTATAATTATCCGCCCCTCCTTCCATATATGTCCATCTTTGTCTGTCTGTCTATTCATCCATTCAACCAACCAATCAACCCTGTCTGTCTTTCTGTCTGTCGGTCGGTCAGTCTGTCTGTCTGTCTGTCTGTCTGTCTGTCTATCCATCCCTCCCACCGTCTGGGCTGTCTGTCCACTCATCCAGTAATCTTGGTCCCTCCATCCATCTATTCCTCTAAACATTCATCTTTCTATATTAGACGCACTTAATACATGTGCTTAAAAACCCTCCAAAATATTTAAAAGGCTCATTTTGTTTTTTACTTTTCATGTTTTTATTGCAACAAATTTGTTGTTCCGTTGAGCTTTAGCAAGATTCAATTTCCGTAATTCTAAAGTGTCCTGGTGTTTAGAGAAGTGGAGGATAGAGACCGAGTGCTGCGTAAAAGTGTTGTGAGTGATTCATGAATGAAGTGTTTGTTTAAAAACGAGTCCTCGAATGACTCTAGTGACTGGTTCATTTTGTGACTCAGTCTGTTTGATTTATTCTTTAACACGTAACTAAACCTGCCTGAAATCGTCGAGTCATTCAATTAACACTGTTTCTGGGTCACGTGGCATTTTTCTGTCGGTTTTGCCACTAATTTGATAACTGGTTATTACAATGTTTTTTTTTTTTTTTTTTTATTTTACAATAAAAGTATTTTTCACTGTTCAGTAAGTATTTGATGATGTTTATGCACAATGTTTAAAGACACTCAGATAGTCTGTAGACTGTTCCTCTGCAAGGATACGGTGTGTGGTGTAGTTGTTGGTTACAATGAGAGGAAAAATGGACTGCAGTAAAAAAAGAAAAGTGTTGAGATGTTGAGGCACAATTAACTTCAGTAGGTGTTCCACATGAAACAGTTCAGACCGTTTTTCATATTCGAATAATGAACCATAAAGAGTAATTAAGCCATTTTTACTGTCCATAAATTAAAACCTGATTTAAATTTTGACAAATATAAAGATTAGAGCTGCAGCGACAAGTCAAAAAAGTTGACTTCATCGATTACGTAAATACGTTGACGCAAAAAAACGTGCGGCGATGAGTCTCACAATGTTCTTTTCATTATTTCAAACATGCCTGCGCAGAAGCTTTTCTGTTCAGGTGGAAACAATCTTTCCTTTGTTGTTTCCACCTGACGTGCGCGGATAGATTCATTAACTCTCGCAGAAAGAGGGAGAGAGAAGATATCTCTGACTCACACCCTCTCTTTCTCTTTCTCTCTGGTCATTTAAAAAAATACTTTTAAAATATATAAAATGTGTCTAATTTCTTTAAATAAAGTTAGAATAAAAGGTTTACCTATCTAGTAATTAAGGTCTACAAAAATGTAACCCCCTCCCAATCTACAGTAAAGTAGTCTTTATGATGTCGCTGATCCTCTGCTGCGTGAATGTCTCTTCCCAGGATGCATCAATGTGTGAAAAGACGAAACAAGAGTGTGTGTTTTCATGGGAAGATTCAGACGACAGTTACTCAGACGGTGATGATGTGGACTCCATTACTTACAAGGTGAGAACATTTACAGCATTATAAACCGTTTCAATTGTGGATCATCATCTCTGGGCCTAACGTTTCTGGAATACATCCTCTTAGTCATACTTTTTATTAGCAATTGGCTTGGTCGACACTCCCGGTGCAATTGTCTGAGTCCTGCCTAAAGGAAATAGAACAGAAAAGACTCAGTCACATTTACAGTGTCCATAGTCAAACCTATTTTTGTTTATCTTGTCAATTTTCCAAGTACTTACTTAAGTTACTTTACATAAGTCGTTTTTATTGGCTACTTTGTAAGTGTACTTCTACTTAGTATCGAAAATATAAGCAACTTTTACTCTCTACTTGGCTATATTTTTGATTGAGTTTGTTTCTTTACTCCTTTTACTGTTACTCATTACGTTGTGATTGTGTGCAACAAGTCGGCATCTTTTTCTACCGCGGTTAATTTCTTGGACAGATGAGGCGATATCGCCATCTGCAGGATGCTGAAAGTACTGGATGCTATTTATGAGCTAAACCAAGTGAACGCAGTTTCACTTTTTTGCACATTTGGGTTTGACTGAGATAGAATTTTTTTTCAATCTGTTTTGCCATTTTGAAACATTGAGGTGTTTTTGAGCCTAAAATTCAAGTAAAATACTTATGTAAGGTATTTTAAAATTGCATACTTTACGACCTTTACTCAAGTGTTCTTGGAATTAGTGGCTTGCAACTTCTAATGGAGTAATTTTTACAGTAAGGTATGGTATTCTTTACACCTGCTCCACACAGACAATCCAACAACAGGCCAGGAACTCACACTAGTTCTTATTGCTGGGAGACAACGGTGCCACACACACACACACAAACACACACACACACACACACACACACACGTAGATATGCATCCAGCACTAAACAATTACAAGTTCACTGTATGAGGAATGTGTGGGATATTACACTTATGTATCATACAGCTTATATTCTTGGCTAATCACAACAGTGACACTATTAATTGCAATAAGATTTTTGTAGCCGATACCTGGCATATAATAAATACAACATGTTTTACAATCCTGTTAAAATACTGTAAATTGTATATAACTGTATGGTGGAAGACCCTTGGTTTGGCTGCGGGAGGACTATAGTACTGCCTGGCTCGTATACTTTATAATCTGCGTTTGGTTCTCACCACGTCACATGTGCTTCAGCTCTGATGAAGACTGCCATTTCAACGTCTTTATTACACCCTCAAACTACACAACGCTGAAATATCACACAACCATATGTCTCCATAATGATGCAATGTCGCATTTTACATGCCTGCATTGTGTATTAAACTTTGAAAAGTGGTAAATAAGCACCAAGCGGCTTGAAACTGTCCATTATCCATATCCTGTCATCTCTCTCTCTTCTTCTCTAGTTGAGCAACGAGCCGTCTCACTGCCCGGATCTGCTGTTTTTCTTCTGCCGCTTGCTGGGCGTTGAGCTGCGAGCTCTGTGCTGGGCTCTGGAAAGCCTTCATTTCCTGCCGTTACCTCTCACAGGTTAGTGTGTGAGGCTGGAGTCTGTTTGAAGTGTTAACCAACCACCCGTTTATCTCAGAGACAGAATGTCTGAGGCAGCTCCATACACACTTGAAGAACCGGGCACAGCTGGACAGGAAGCACTACGGTACGAGATGCGTTTAATCAAAGCACAGCATTTATGATGGAATTTAGAGATGTGGCGATATCCGGACGCTTTCTCTGTGCAGTTTTGCAAATAAAAGACAAAATAAAGCATTAGGATTTAAAAACAAATTATATTACTTAGCGTGAGTTTGTTCATATGGCCACTAGGGGTTGTAGGGGTTGTGCTCTGCATTTAACCACCTAGAGAAGTGACACACACAAACCAAAAGCAGTGACACACACAAAACAAAAGCAGTGGGCAGCCTTGTCGTGAACCTGCAACGCTGCAGTGTGTAATGATTATAAAAATTATTCAAAACATACATTTAAAAGTATCAGTTTGGGTTAAGACTAGTTTAACTGACTAGCATCTGGGTGGGGGTGGGATTTTAGTTTTTCATATACAATACACATATAATAGTATGTATTTGTATTTAAGCATGCATTCAGAATGAAAAACAGTTATACGAACAGATGAATATAAAGTGATTTATATGTGATGTTTTCTTTTTTTTTTTTAAATATTTGCTTTTTTGCTTCAAATTGTCAAACACCTTTTTTTAAAATTAGACTTGGTTATATTTCCTCGTTTATACTTTGAACAAAGACAGTTCCACAGCTTAGAATCGAAAAAAGAAGATTGTTCCCAAAATAAGAAGCATTTGTTCTTCAGTTCGCATATCTTCTTTGTGTGTGTGCGCGTCATGCGGCATCACAAGAAACATTAGAAGCATTAACATTGACAAGAAACATTTGAAAATGTTGTGCTGAGAATATCTTGACTGCGGTCGATCCAGCAAGCGTCTCTAAAAAAGATGTTTTTTGTTGGGTTTTTTTGTTTGTTTTTTGTTGCGCTCCTGATTCGGTTATTATGAAGCCCGATGTACCAGCAATGTAATACGCTGAGCCACATCACTCTTTTACTGGTTTATAATGAAGCATTTCTACTATGTCTATGCTTATATACTTAATTTAGATAAAATAACCGCTAAAACGTCATGTTTTATTGAACTTTACATTTAGAGAAAATAACTGCTATTTATTAATTACCACTAGCGTCAGATTTAGTAGCGCATAACATTGCAAAAATAAAAATTCCTGTAACAAGATTCCTCATGGGTTCAACTGACATAAGAGGCCATCACTACAATGGTGTGTGAGGAAAGTCGATGCTACTAGAGCACGTGCAGGGGAGATGCGGGTGATGTGCAAGCGCAACTGACGGAGAGATGTTTCCGGTTTAGAGCAAAAATGTGACAATTGCGGACAAAAATAATGCATTTTAATACAAAACTAATGATAACTATTCAAAACTATTTTTTTTTCCCCAAAAAATTTCTTTACGTTAGATTTTTTTTTTTTTTTTTTTTTTGGCACTAATCCGATTCCATACTTTGATGGCCGAGTACCATTTCATCCATGGACCGGCATCGGGAGTTCAGGACCATGTTCCTACATAACGAAAATCCTGTGTAATGAAATGCATCACAGCGGAAATGTTGTCTTGAGTTCCAAAATTTTTTATTTTTTGCTACAAAAAGAGCACGTCTTTTTCTTACCGCTAACATGCAGGGAGATGACAGAGCACAGACGTGTAAAAAAAAAAACAGTTGTTTAATCTTCTTTGCATGTCAAATAAATAAAAAGAAACAAAAACTCTAGTTAGTTTCAGAGATCTTGCTTCTGAAATTTAAAATAAGCTTGTATTCTCCCAGTATGCCGTTGTTTTTCTTTTCCTCACTTGTCTGGGTCACAAGTGTTGCCAAATAGCACCGCCATCTTGAAATGATGTCATGCAAATCTCTGTAATTTCAATAATCTTTTTTTTCCAATTACAGAAATCTCAGGGATTTGCATGATGTTTCAAGATCGTGATAAACCTGCCAAATGGCAAACTGAACAACTGCTATGCAACATGTTTTTATGTCATTTATAACCAATATTTTATCATTAATAAACAGTTTCTGTCTTATTTTACAAATATTAGATATATTACATGTTAAATGCGGCTCAGGTGACAAAATATTCGCCTATCAACATGGATTAATTACGTAAGTCGGGGTATCACTGTTTTAGTGAAAGTAATCAATTAATTATCACCCAATCAAAAATATCACACGATTAAATTACCACCCAGTCTCATAATTGATTTTTAGGAGGAACATGTGTTAATCAAGTGACCCTAATTGACCTTTAATGCTGATAGAGTGCATGTTACCGTGAAGCGCTGAAAGTCAAACTGACGCGGAGGAATTAATCAATCGCCGTCTGTGGCTGCAGAGGAAGCGCTTTCATTTGGACCGTTCCAAAAATTGAGTACTAGAAAATATATAGTGTGCAATTTTACGTTTATTTTTATTAACAGAGCTGGTTTCTATCACTGCCAATAAAGAAAAGTTATTAGCACTGTGTGATTTCATCAATTACTATGTGAATATAAGCACTCCCCAAGTATTTGAGATTCTAAAATTGGAAAGAATAAAAAGAGCGCTGCTTATATTCGTAATACGAAGTTGGAATCCGGTGGTCCGACCAGTCGCGTCCAAGCTTTAAACTTTAGCAGTGACGCCGCTTGTGTTCACTGGTATTGAATATATAAACGGGCTTTAAGCCGAACACAGATGCAGACAGCTGTTTATACATTATCTTGAATAGATTATCAGTCCAGTTGCTTTGTAACAGTCTCCAAATCATTGCTTTGTTATTGGGTAATAGATCTCAGTTCGAGACTCCGTCTTGAAAAGTTTTATGTGTTCTAAGGTTTAATGTTCTGCTGATCCAACTGTGTTAGAGATTTATTAAAAACTATTTGGAAAAAAATGGCATGTGATCAGTCCAGAGCTGGTGTTTAATGTCTGTGTGAATCTTTTTGCAGAGAGCACATCTATCGAGCTGGTGAGGATGGTGCTTCACACTTTGATTGATCTTGGAGTAAGTGGACCATGCTCGGTGTGTGTGTGTGTGCGCGTGTGTGTGTGTGTGTGTGTGTGTGTGTGTGTGTGTGTGTGTGTGTGGGTGTGTATGTGTGTATGAAACGAAACAATATGCCGGACAAAATTTGTAAGAGTTTACAAATTATTTTAAGCAACTACATTTGTAATGTGTGTCAACGTTTTTTCAAAGCAGAATTCAGTTCATGGTGTCTTTTTGGAAGGTCACAGAACCTGCTAAAAAGCATCAGGGGGAGGGGTTACTTGGCTATGAGTGATAGAAGAAAAGGAATGATGTAGTCATGAAATTGTAGAGGAAATTTTGTGTGTGTGTCCGTGTGTGTGTGTGTTTATTGCAATCTGAAAACAAATTAAATAATAAAACAATTGTGTCCCCAATACAAGTGCTAATAACTATTTCAATGGTCCAAATCTACCTTTATCAACATAAAGAGTGTTTTCAATTGTTGAAAATAGGAGAAACTGGATGGTGGTGAGTCACAGCTGTTTTAAGTGTGATGGCTTTGATATGATAAAGGCATGAAAATAAAAGGAATTGTTCTAATATTAGTGTTGTTATTCACAATGGATACAGCCATAATTGCTCACTGGTGAGCGAGGAGATCAGGAGACAAGGGACGTTCAAAGATCCAGTTGAGGACAAAATCTTTAGCCCTATGCAATTTCAAGTTTCCTCCCAAGTATCAATTTAACAGAGCAGGGCACATTTACACAACATTTCAAAACGTATATATCATTATAAAGACCAAAGTATTGTTATGTAGGAAAAAGCTAAAATGACCATGGACATTATTATTCATCCCCTTTGAGAAGTGACCACTTAAAATTCACTGTCAAACTCAAGTCACTTTTGTGCAGTTATGTGCTTTATCTTCACAGATAATGTGTGTAAAAGTTTCAGGTGAAATTAAGGTGTAAAAGTCTCAGTATGAGTCATTTATCTGTCATTTCAGAAAACAACATGCCAAAAACAACCGAGCTCAGATTGAGACAAAGAATCAACATGACACAAAAAAATTGATGCACATAAAACAAGAGAAGGATATTCAAAAGTATCTAAGCGTTTGCAAGTCTCAAGAACTTAAGTAAGAGGTATAATTTGGAAATAAAAAAGCCAAACAGTACAGAACTTGGTGCCTGGTTGAGGGAGGAAGAGATTGAGTTCAAAAATAATGGAAAGAAAACTAGTGAGAAATGTGTCTAAAGACCCCAGAACAACTGCCAAGACACTGGCCAATAACTAATGCCACGTCAGGAATTATTGTCTCTCTAAGATGACCATCACTAGATCTCTGCACTCGAATGAACCGAGAGGATACAGAACAAGAAAACACTCCTCTATTGAAGACAAGAATGAAATATGCTCAGGACAACCTGGAAAAAGATTATTTATAGCGTGTCTTATGGTCTGATGAGACTAGACTTGAGCTCTTTTGGACACAGGGACACTGCTTACATTTTGCGGACTAAAGGTGATGCATTTAACCCTAATAACACCGTTCCCTCAGTGAAACACGGTGGTGGGAGTAATATGCTGTGGGGGTGCTTCAGTGCATCTGGAACATTTTGTCAATGTGAAAGGGATCATGAATAAAGAAAAATAGGTGGATATTTTGAGATAAAACATTAAGCAGTCAGCATGTCTGAGTTGTTGCTTTATTTTCTAACCTTTTTCTGATTATTCAAATACAAGACATCTCTTTTCGTGAAGAACTACCTCCACAAGAGCAAAGTGATTGTCAACAAATGGCCGGCACAAAGCTCTGACGTAAAGACTAATAAAAAATGTTTTTAGGAGTATATGTTTAGGAGTGACCATTTTTCTTTTTTTTTTTTTTTTACTGACACCTTTTCCTAATTTTTGAACACAGATGAACAATGGACATTTTTCTTCTTTAAAGACTCTTACTTCTCTAATTCCATATAGAAATTTTGGCCTGTAATTAAGAAAAATTTTCTGTGTCATCATTTCTGTGTGGAAAATCAAATAAATTGAGCGTCCAAAAGCAAACTAGGATGTCTAAAAAAGCTGTGTAATTTTTTTTTTTTGCTCTGTGTAAAAGTGCTTTTGAAATGCCTGTAAAACAATGACTATTTTGTAGGCGGGCTAATAATTTTGTTCTCAACTGTATACGTATGCGTTAATAAATTAGCAAAAAACATCTAATGGAGGGTGAAAGCTTGAAATGTAACTTAATCTCACTATTCTGTGTGTGTGTATGTGTGTGTAATGTGTGTGTAATGACGCTAACCCTAAAAAGAACTTCTGTTGTGTGTATATATATATATATATTATATATATATATATATATATATATATATATATATATATATATATATTGCGGCCCTAATATGCTATGACACACGGCAAAAACTGCTGGATGAAAAAGCACGGTGGTTGGATTTTGTCAATGTCTTGACCTTTACATTTCAATGAATTCTATTGGACATTCATGGCCCTGTTTCTTTCTATATCACCACCGTCCCACATGACTGCCCACCTGTCACCAGGTCCGAAGGAGATAAGATAGACACTCTATGGTAGTATATTGTTCTCTGGTCAGGATCATATTCAGAAAATTTAAAATGGCATTAGTCTAAATGACTCCCCACAGTTTAATTTCATCTCATAAAAAAATTTCAAATGTCTAAAAATGTTATATAGTATTTTATTGTGTAAAAAGGTTTTGTACCGTGTCTTTACTTCATCCGCATCTTCTCCGCATTATCACTCTGACTTTCTCAAGAGACATTGTTTCAACATGACATTTGCAACAATTCTCAGCATTTAACCGATGTTTGGAGCAAACGTGTTTCACACAACACGACTTTCTATCTTGAGTTTTTGCCCATTTGTCAAAGCAAAAAATTCAGAAATATACTACTCGCATCTCAGAAAACTTGTGCATTTGAAGTTACGGTTCTTCTGTACTAATATTAATATGTTAAGTATTAACATAATTAATAAGTTTTGAGTTGAGAAGCATGTCTTTGAGGAAATATCATCTCTGGCTATGAAATTGTTTCAAAATACAAAAGGCCAAATGTTGTAGCGACAAAATTAAGCAAGTCTTTTTCTTACCGCTAGCATGCAGGGAAATGAGTTTTGCGTAAAACATGAGAGTCCAGGAGTTTAAAAAACAGGTTGTTTAATGTTAATGCACATCAATAAAAAAATGAAAAACACTATAACACAGACACTTACACACATTAAAACACGTCGACTACAGAAATCTTGCTTCCTGAATGATGCGTCACCATACGCTGGACGGGCTTCAAAGTCAGCTACCAGCTAAAAGCTACCAGCATTTACCAGGGTACATGCAATTCAAAATGGAGGGACATTTCTTTTGAACTGTTTCAAAAATACTATCACAGTTTGTTTCTTTTGTTGATCACCATAACTCAGGATCCTGTGTTCATATGCCTGTCTCACACTCTTTTTTTGCTTGTTTTTTTTCCAGTAACTGTTATGTAACATGTGGTTTTTTTTTTTTTACTACAATATTACTAATATTTTACAGTTACATTTTTAAATAGACAGAATTTCCGTCTGGAAATCAACTAGGGCATTACATGTTAAGTGCGTCTACTTACGGATTTTCCTTCTTACCAAACTTCTCTCGTTACAAATTTATTTTGTAAGTAGAGGCACTACTGTATTAGGTGATAAAAGCTGAGTCAGGGAAAGTCTGTTCTGTCCATTCAGTTTGATTTATTAAAAAAAAAAAACAGTGCCTTGCTGAAATAACACGTCGGTGTGTCTTTGGTCTGGTGGTTCCTAACACATCTGCAGCAGTAAATAAAGCCAGGACCTGAGCGTACTCAACATCTGCTGTGTTGTTCTCCTGCAGGTGCTGACTGAGGACCAGCCGTATCTAGATAGCAGTCTTCTCTTCTCCGACAGCGCCTACCTGGAGAAACTCCTGAAATTATTCTCTCAGTTTATGTTGGAGTAAAAGAGAAAGGTAGAACCCGGGATTTGGCGGGAAACAGTAAGAGTTTCTTACTGTTGCATCTACACACAAATTATGTTCTTCATTTACAGATTATTTTGTAATGTTTGTTTGTTGTGGAAAGTGATAGTTCTACAAGCAGAAGTTGTGTTGTTGTTTTTTCAGTAGCCTGTTATTTTAAAAAAAAAATGTAAATCTGAGTATTGCAATTATTAGTTTATTTTACAATTGTTTATATGTTCAGTATAAGTCCGTAATAAACGTACAAAACTCAGTTATGTAGAAAATTGAGTATTTTTTTCTGTTCGTTGATTTATCGATTTGCTGTGCGGTGATAACTTTCTGATGCTACAAGTCAATTCTCAAAACTTTCTGGTCCACTGCAAAAACGTTTTAGTCTTATTTTCATGTTTTCCATTCTTTTACCACGTAAAACCATGTTTTCAATTCTTTTACCTTATTTAATAGCTTCCTGTTTCAAATTAACCTTTGGTTTTACAGTACATAACTTAAGCCCCAGCATCAATCCTCCGGATCATTTGATAGCCTAAAATTGTATCCCTTCAATATTAGAATTTGGTGTTTTTTTTAAGAGAGAGGGGGGGGGGTTCTTATTGAGATGTTAACATGGTGTCTCTTGAAAATAGTAAAATGTATCATACTTTCATCAAAAAAATGCCATAAATTGTACAAATCCTTAATCATGATTATAGCGCTACGTTCCAGTCTCAAACTTTCTGTACAAGGCTTCAAACCTTAATTTGCTGTTGGATCGGATAATAGCTTCTTTAGACTCAAAGCTTAAGCGCAAGTTTAGGTCAATTGGTACATTGGAACATTTCCCAAATGTGTGAGCGACTGATTGAGTGTGTGTCTGTGTCCTGATTTGTGATTGGTTGGCCACCAATCCGGTGTGTACGTCACACAGAGTTCTGAGACTGCTCACGATGATGGAAAATGGATGGATTGGAACACCTTGGCAACTACAGTATTTGCTGGACAAGCTGTGAATTCGAAACGTCCAAAGAACATTCTAGAATTAGAAGCCTCTAATTACAATCTCTACTACAAGGCTTCACGCTGCTTTAAAAAGTGATGCTAGCTGTGAAATCCGTCCTGGTGAATTGGGATTGAAAAATTGACCATCGATGTGTGTGAATGTGTGTCCTGCTCTGATTGGTTGACCACCAATCCATAGTATCCTGCCTTGGGGCTCAGCTACTGCTCCCCATGACCCAGAAATGGAAACGGCAGAGAATGGAAAGATGAAGATCTGCTCGAACCGGTACTACCAAATCTTTTAATTCAATTTATGTCATAAAAAGTAATCATGCAGCAGTGTTGTTACCGAAGCTATCGTGTATTTACATTGATCTAAACCAGGGGTGGGCAAACTTTTTGACTCGCGGCCCAATTGGGTTCTAACATTTGACAAAGGGGCCGGACTGGGCTCGGGGGAAAAAATACACATTTTAGGATATACAATTTGTTTGTATATAATTTAGTATTTAACTTTAAATAGGGTTTACTTATATATTAAAATGCATTCAAGATAAAAAAACAAACAAAAAAAACAGATGTAATAATAAAATACAAATAATGTGATTTAGCATTTTAACTCACCATGCAGGGAATCCCATTATGATATTAGATATATTTTTCTTTTAATATAAAATATCAAAATAATCAATTATATATATTATAATATTTTAATCCTTTTTTAAAAACTTTTTGCAATGACACGATTATAGTTCCTCGTTTATAAGAATGAAGTTCTACTGCTTAGAAAACGAAAAAGGCATGATTATTTCAATAATCATTTTAAAGATCTGAACCATCTCTTCAGTTCTTCAGCATCACAAGAAACATCTTCTGAATAGCCGCGCGTCCGAAAAAGAGACACGTTTTTGTTGCTCTGCTAATCATGTTATTACGGTAGTCAATGTGCCAGCAATAATGCGCTGAGCCACTTCACTCTTTTACTGGTTCATAAAGCATTTCGACTATATCTAGGACGGTGATAAGTTTGCTTATATACTTTATTAAGAGAAAGTAACCGCTAAAACGTGATGTTTTATTAAACTTTACATTTAGAGAAAATAACCGCTAAAGCGTCAGATTTCATTGCACTTATCTTCATATGTTTGACTGACTTTCGACAGACAGATGACACTCCTAGTTTTGCCATTACTTTGGTGGGTATAAGTATAATAATATTAATTGTCAGCTACAAGAGCGCGTGCGGGGAGATTCGAGATAAGTTCAATTTGGAACGAAAAGGCGCCTTTAACCTGCTGCCTAACGATATTGTGAAGATTGCGAAGGAAAACAATAATTAAAAAGCAAAACGAAAACGTAAATCGTTTCTGTATGGTTTTTTAAAATACATTTGTTTGCGCTTGACATGTTTGGCACTAATCTGATTTGTTTTACTAAACTTGTGCGGCCTAGTAATATTTAATTCACTGAGCAGCGCTGGTCACCGAGGATTGGGATTGGGGGCAATGGCACTGCGATTCGTGACTTTTAATGATCGTTTTGCCCCAAAATCAAGCCGTTTGAGCGATTACCGGACTACTCCCTCGATCCCACGCAGTGAAGAGAAAGTAAAGCAGACTGCGCAAAAAGGAATGCAATGAATGAAATGTGCAGAAATAATATATGCGAGAGCAAGGTTTTAAAATAAAATAACAATTGAGCTAATGAAAAAAACTATTCTAACATCGTGGCCTCCGACTGATCTCAGCGAAAGCGCCGGGTGGAGGGAGTGGGACAGCGGAGCGGCTGAGGCGCACGCGCATAAACGTAGATGCGCAAGCTTTTATTGTTTTGTGACTGACAGTGTAAAAATAGTAGTTTGCCCATGCCTGATCTAAACGATTTGAAAAACCACCAAAATCTGTAATTCATCAAGGAGCCTAAACTTTTCCAGGAGACTATCCATAAAAACAGTACAAATTCATATTAAAATCCCACTTAAGAATGAATCCCTTAACACTTTTTTGACCAATATGCTAATGAGTCTCAGAACATGTTTAATAAATAAACCGGCCGAAATTAGCATAAACTCCTGCACGCGGTTCACGCCATGTCAGAGGAGATCGATGATTCCAACGGCCTCGGCGAGTTTCAGGAGGTTTAGAATTCAGTAAATGGACTATCGATGGATAATAATTGTGATGGATGTTTGGGAGACACAGGCGGAGCAGGAGGTCGCCTCAGAGCTCTCCATATATAACCCGCGCCATGACACGCTCGTATATAATCAGCCCTTCCCGCAACATGATACGCTTTAAATGCGATTTCACACAGGAAGACTGTGTATCTTAATACAACTGAGAGGCTTTGGACATGTCCATCCCATTCCGAGATTGAGAGACCAAGAGAATCGCTGAATAAGCTCTCAGGAGACTCGCGCGCGCCATACATAACGGTCTCCACGCGCGCATGAAAAGCGGATAAAAACGGGTCATTAAACCGTCTCAAGTTTGGGCGAAACTTAAAATGCATGGAGGGAAGAGACTTTCCCGTAAGCAGTCGTATTAAAAGTACAACACTTTGTCATCGCGACTCGTTTTCCCGACGAGAATCCGACTTATCGATAGATCGTTTTCGAACGCGCTCGTACGACTCGCTTCGTTGAGCCGCGGTTTGCGCGTCAGTGTGAATAAAAGCATCTTCCTCGGGAATAAATGCGAATGAGAATCACAGTTTTTAGTCAGGTTGAGGATTTAGCATAAAAATCCGTTTAATGTTTAATCAGAAACTTGGAAACAATCTTGTGGAAAGTATTAAGATGGAGTTAAAGAACGAGAGTGCAAGGCAATAGCGCCATCTACTGGAGAACAAACTTCCAGAAATCAGAAAATCGGATTATTTTTCACCTAATCCCAGAATGAACAATACTCATAAAAGGTTGATTTGTAAAGTTGTAAACTAGACTGATCACTTGTCATCTTTTTGTTAGATAACAAATATTAATTCAACGACACATATTGTAATTTTTTATCCACTAGTTTTGTGAATCCTTTACCTAAGTAACAGCAGGTTTTTGTACTTATTTGGAAAAATGCTTTAAATCTGCTCAGGTTTATGAAGATTTATATCTAAGTATTTATAATTAATAACTCGTGCGATGAACTCGAATTAATCCCTGAACCTGATTTAAATTGTAATATCAAAGTCGTGAATCAGTTTGGATTTACTATTGATTGAAAATAACGGAAGTCAAGTCGTAATCTTGATTGAATTCAGATTACTTTTTATCAATCCGTGATCTGCAAGACAGCTTGGTTTCCCCTAACAAATCAATTCTGTAAGACTTATTGCAAATTGTACATACAACATTTGTCCCTGATTCAGTATCTAAATGTGCTAATCAAACATATTTTATTCAGCAGTGTATTGTCAGTATTTGTCTAATATTGTACTATAGATCTGAATGAGGGTAGAGATTCCCTTTGATTACACAACAGTGTTCCGTATAGATCCGATGCCGTCAATCTGACACTCCACGACGTCTCCCCTCTGTAACACAGCACAGAAGAACAATCCAGAACATCAATATCAAGCCACGTTATGGAAAAACTTCAGATTTAAGATGTTGCTTTTTTCGTCTGTCCTTACAACTTTACTGCTTCGCATTGAGGTATGAAAGGTAACAGGAAGGAGACTGGACAAGATGAGAGATTTGCATAAGAAAGATTTGCTCTAAACACCCTGCACTTGGTCATTTCTTGTGGCTGAAGCTACACTTCCTGTGTAAACTGGCGTGATGGCGTCACCAAGACCGCCTGTGGATTTCAGCTGCGGTGAGACTTTATCAGCTGGTTCAAGACAAATGGGTGTTAAAAGCTGTCCAGGTGCTGCCATTGTGTTCAGGACGTCCGCTGAAACACACGTTTGCTTTGAATCCCACTCACTTGGAGAAACACAGGTGGGCTTCTGAAAACTCCCACGCCAGGAGGGGTCCCGGTCAAAAACACGTCGCCCGGGCACAGCGTCACAAACCTGCAAACCAGACAGGCATGTGTAGGGGTTTTGTTGGAATGGAAATCCACCCGAATAATCCCAAAATAATAAATAATCCAAACGTAAAAAAAATGTTTGTCTTCCGCAAGCTGATTGAGGACAGTTGAGGGAAAGTTGTGGTGTGTGTGTTTTCTGCACGAGCTCAGAACTATAGAACAATGTTATGGAGACACATTTTTTGAAAGCATTGGGGAATTTTGTGACTTGGATGCGTTCGCTTTGTCACGCAGAAACAGATTCCACCAATCTGTAATGAAGCAGAAGGGTGACTCGATGACGTTATCACGTATGAGGCATCATGACCGTTGCATTTCTGCTTTTGATTAAATTTCTTTTCAAATGACACATTGTTTTATTAAAACAATTTGTGCGTTTCTCTAATTTTGAGCTACATTTTGAGTTTACAGTTTAAGGGTGAATTGAACCTAAAAGACCATTTAATTTGTATTAAGTATACGTTTTCTTTATTCGTAAAAAATACAAAAAGTGTATTTAAAAAATATTGTGTGTGTATACAGTGTGTGTGTGTGTGTGTGTGTGTGTGTGTGTGTGTGTGTGTGTGTGTGTGTACAGATATATACAATACATTTATATACAATCCATTAACAATAAAATATTATTCATTAAACAAATTAACAAATATTTAATACATTAAAACAAAGTTACATTTTAATTTAATTGTGAGTTGTGTAAATTACATGTTCGTTCCCTCATTCATCTATTAAACAAAAATTCTCAAATTGAAAATACAAAACAAAAAACAGTTCAACAACAGAATAGTTATCATGTAGCAATTTTATGCAAAGTTATGCCTCTGTTTTGCCTATGTTCTTTTTTTAATGATCAATAATAAATTATAGTTGTGACATCTGACCAAATTTCAACAAGGCAAAAACGAGACCTAATTCGCCATTTCAGGAAAACAATCAGGATAAATTGTAGAATTCCATTAAAGTGCAAAAAAAGAATTACATAAAACGTAAAAATAAATAAAATAATAATAATTAAATTGAATGGATGGAAAACAGGTAAGTAACTGAACTTACTGTGAGACCCAGGCCACCAGCTTCTCCGTGTGGAAGATCATCTGGTTGGTGTTGCTGTCCTGCATCACAGAACCGTTCACCAAGCAGCGGACGCCCAAGTTCTGCACGTCTGCTTGAGCAAGAGGGACGTACTGTATGGCCGTGATCCATCACAGTTAGAAGGTGCCAGATCTGCTCAGACCTTTCAGAGAAGCAGGAGTGACCAGCGCTGGACCCAGAGGACAGAACGTGTCGAAGGTTTTTCCCAGCAGCCATTGCCTTCCGTTGCGCTTCATCTGCCAGTCGCGGGAGCTGACGTCATTGGCTACGGTGAAGCCTGCGATGTGGGAGAGAGCGTCTTCCTCCTGCCACAGGACAGAGACATGAAGAACAAATCTTTAACAATAAAGTTCCTCATATTTGGGAAACGTTAAGAACATTATTTTTGGGTCACATGGAGCTGGAGCTGTGGTTTCAAATGACTCAGATCGGGCCTCAAGCTTTAGCCTAGAGTTCAGTCTGGAATGTTTAGAGATTGTCCCATTAAAATAAATGTGTTGCTGTTGCTCTGTTTACACTTTTTGAAACACACCGTGCTTCAAATGTGTATGTGTGCGTTTATGTTTATGGAACAGTATCTTCACCTTAATGTCTTTTCCCTTCTTGCCGATCACAAAGGCCAGTTCCACTTCCCAGTCCACTTCCTGTTAAACAAAAACAAGCAAAATATGAGTACGGCCTCAGCACAAACAGGACTTTTATTCTACTTCCTGTTACACTCTTGTGGAGAGTCACCTGACTGAGCTGCGGTAGTATGATGTCATCATAAGGGCCTGTGATGCTGGAGGGGAACTTGCTGAAGATGATGGGCTCTGTAGGAATGGGGGCTTTCTGCTCAAGGCAGTGGTCTTTATAGTTCATGCCGACACACACCACCTTCTCTGGGTCCGTCACTGGAGACAGCAGCCTGATGGCCGAGCGGGGCAGAACACACTGACCACTGGACAAGGCCCTGATGGACAGAGCACTGATGCCTTACACATCCTCTCATCACAGCTCGGCCAATCAGAATATCAATGTACAATAAAATGTCAATATCATAATAAATTGAGAAATAAAGGAATTAAATGAAAGGAAAAATATCAACTTTGACAATAACTACTGGGTGGACAATAACTACAATAACTAACGCATGCAATTTAGGGATTTTGTGTTAAGTTAACATATTTTATACATAGCTTATGCTATGAAATGCATGCATTTTTTACAGCAATTTCAAAACATTATTACATGACGTTGTTGAATAAATAGTAAAAATACAAGTGGAAAAAAACGAATTTCTAAGTCAAAAATACACATATATGAACATTTTAAACCATTTCCTTTAATGCAGACGTTTATTTTTTATTGTATTTTGCCAATAACAGTGTGCATTCAACAAATAATTACATTTTAAAATTAAAAACTATTTGAGAAACAGTATTTTTAATTCACTGAGAGAATTTTATGAAAAAAGCTATTTATTGTACTAAACCGTATTTAAAACAATAAAACTACGTATATTTGGAACAAATAATGTGTAATTTGATTGACGTTATTTTAAATTGAACCACCTCGTTTGACGGGTCACTCTCGGGCCACTTTATTGGCGTTTGATTGGTTGGCGTTCTTCATGTACCTCTGAGCGCAGTCCATGGCCGTCTGCCCCATTTCTAGAAACTGTCTCATGGTGGACGGCATGGTGGGGTCAAACGCTTTCAGATCAATGACCCCCTGACCCTCTGCCAGCTCCACTCCCACCCTGACGGCCTGCTCTCCTCCTTGGCTGAACTGGACGAGCCTCATGGCTACCGAGGTTGCGGCCCGTCTTACTGTCCCTGCAGGAAACATCATGGCATTGAGTTTCCTCAAACTTTGCAGAGGCCCACACAGCAACCTCATCTGTCTGAACACAGAAAGCGAGGGAAATGAAGAGAAGAGAGGACGTAGTAAAGCCAAAAGAAGACATGGGTCTTATAAAACAAATTGTTAGAATTAAAGATTTGATTGCAGGCTTCATGTCAATGACGATTTGTTTACAAACATACAATTAATTCCTCCACCAAAATTGCAATTAAAGTGTGCTATGCGTTAATCAAAAGAAAGAAAATTATTAAAAGATTGAGACACTTTACAAATCAGAAGAAAGAATGAAAGAACGAGATATGGTATAGAAATGCAGGTAAGATTTCCAAAGACAGTGTCCTTCAGTCACGCACTGTTTGATTTAACAGTCCTACCTGTTTTTATACGTTCAACTACATTTATATCACTTTTGAATAAATAAAGCTGCGCACTTACACTTGCTTCGTGTCAAAGCGACTGAAAGCCACACAACAGTTGCACTTCCATTCAACTACGGACGAATCTCGCGAATCGCGATCGTCACGAGCCAAAGGGGCGGTCTAAAGAGAAGTGGGCGGGATAATACAAAACTGTCCAACCACACATCGTTTGCTGATGAACAAGACCAATCGCAGTAAGCATCAGTTCTCTTGAACCAATCAGCGCTTAGAGCCACGTTGTGTACGTTTTCCCGGAAGCGCATAAACCTGAGTTGGTTTGGGGTGTTGACTGTTTGTCTAGAAAAAAGCTTTTTACATTTTGGCTTGATTAACATTTACACGAGCTTTACGTATGAACAATAGAAAATGCATCTCATTGTAATACGGGTGCGATGAAACGATAGCAAACCTCATTTATCCGAAGGGACATGAATTAACCTGTCGTTATTTTGCTATTTTGCGATTCCTGCTGATACACAATATTGTTTTCTGGAAATGTCTTTCATCATATTTTTTTTTTCAAGACTCACAGACATGTAGTTACAAACTTTCAAGTGATTTACTTAAAAAACCCAACTTTTTATTGGCAATACATGTATATTGTATTTTATTATGCAGATCAGAATTGTTGGGGCCCCGCGGTTTCCTTCAGAAATAGTCGATTTCATCATGATGGGCCTTGGATGTCTGAAGTCCGTGTAGTGTGAGGTTTCCTCCGGCATGAGGAAGAGCTTTGTGGACTCGCATATGAACACACTCCTCATCATCACCTACATGCACCTAAAACACAAACATTTTCATTAAGATTTTATACAGTCAATCACAATGAAAACGTGGCTGTTCATTCATCTTCTGAACCGCTTTTTCATTTCAGGGTCAGGGGGAGCTGGAGCCAATCTGAGCAATCCAGCAAGTCTGAGCCTGAGGAGGGACAGTGTTTTTATGTCAAAACTAACCTTGATGAAATAATTTGTTCCTGCAACGACTTGGGTTTTATACGACTTCGCGGTGAAAGCGTCAAACTTTCGCCCGGCTTTATCCTCGGCGTGAGGCTTCATCTGTGGAGGAAAAGGCGGCTGCTGTTAAACGCCAGGGCGGATGGAAAGTTTGAGTCGAGCTAGAAACACTAACCTCGTCGCATATTTTCTGTACATCTTCATTCGCGTCCTTCGCTTCAGACGTTCCTCCACAGAGTAAAGGCATTATAGTTTCTATCACTGTGACTAAAAAGACCGGAACTAGTCTAAAATCTTCAAATATTCTTGATAGTAAAACGATCTTTATTGCCTTCCTGACGATCTCGTGAAACCGGAATAGTCCATTTCTCGGTTTGAAGACAACAATGCTGTTCAAAACCAAAAGACTGTCCCGGAATAATTTTCCTGCAGTTGTCAACTTACTAATATATAAACTGTAAATTGATTAGTTATTGGAGGTATCCGAACATTCAATTTTTATATATCGTATTGGTTGTGAAGTTTGTTCACCCCGACACATGGTTTGATCCTCATGGCCCCTGCGTCACTAAAATAGGTGTGTCCTTTCATCTTCATGTCGTTCTAAAATATTTTTTACATACTGTATAACAAAACAAAAAAAAGTTTTTTTTTTTTTTCAACAAATCGTAGTTTTTTTCGCATATTTCTATTTTCTAACATAATTTGTTACATGTTTTAAAATCGAAGAAGTATTTTTTTTTATGGTGGATGTATGATGAAATATGATGATGTCATAATCAACTGATGTTATGCTGCAATACGCGTACGTACATGTTCTTTTATTTTCTCTTTATTGAACCTTTTCCTTTACATTCTGTCTAATTAATTATGTGACTTTGTACGTAACATACAGGTATATTCTTATCACTTTTAGCTTGTTGAAGTACTCAGTTCGCAATTAAAACTTTATATGAATTCCTTACGTGTATCTGTTTATTGTATTGCAAAATTATTGTATTATCTAAAACATGCACAGGTGTTATTCGTTTATTCTTGGTAGTTTTACATTTTCATGTTCTTCTAATTTTATGAATTGTTTTATTTAATTTAGCTGTATCCTGTGAAGTATGAAACTCGTATACAAATGCGAAACCTTTCTCCTTTTCTCTTTCTTTTTAGAAAAGCAGATTGTGAGCTGTGTTTTTCGACAGGTTAGTGTGTTCTTATTTTGCAAAATGTGGTGATTTCGATATAAATTACCTATATATTAAACTAGTGCAGATGTCCATTTACGACTATTTTGAAGGTAAATAGTCGTCTTTTTGCGCAAAATCTCGCAGTTTCTGAAAAACTACAAACGTAGAAATCACATGATCCGTGGATCACGTGACTTTCTGGTTTAAATTGGTCAGCTGACAGAGCGATTTTCTTCTTTCTGTTCTGCAAGACAAGAGGAGAGGAAAAATGTCTCAGGGGTGAGCGAACTATTAGTTCTATTCTGAACTTTGCACTATTGTGTGATACTACATGTGACTTGCTTGATTTGTAAAAACGTGTACCGCTTTTTCTACGTCTGATTTTTGTGTGCTGTTTTTTTCTGTAGCGAGATTAAGTAGATTCGTTTTGTTATCAGGTTCGTTGCATAATTGTTCCCGTTAAACGTTAAACGAATATTTTCTTTCGCAATAATCTCAAACTTATCAGTGCGTTATCAGGTTCATATGTGTATATTGTTTAAGCCATTGGCTAAAATGTCATATTGAGAATTATTTTATGAATTTATACTTGTTGATATAATATGTATTCCTAATTTTTAAAAACATCTTATTTTTGAAAATGTTTTCACAATTTTGAATAATATTGTGAAGCTCTTAATCATCGTCTTTTACCTCCATTTAGGGTTCTGCCTGTCCAGTGGAGCGCTGACTGCAAGGACCTGAAGTGAGTCCTAAACAACTCCATTAATCTTGTCAAGACCTTCAGTCATTTATTCACAAGAACAATTGACGTGTGTGTGTGTGTGTGTGTGTGTGTGTGTGTGTGTGTGTGTGTGTGTGTGTGTGTGTGTAACAGAGATAAACCAAATCTAAAAACTTTATCATTTAGAACTACTGTGAAACGTAATTTAATATTACCAATTCTGAAATTATTCTCGGAAATGAATAAATTAACAATCACTAACTGTGATTATATGTCATTTCAAATTGCAGTTTTGACGGCATTGTCCTTGTAGCCCAGTGTGTGGAGCATCTCTGCGATGAGCTGGAGTGTTTAAAAGGAGCTTTACTGGACTACTGTGCGGTGAGTTTCAGGCCATATGCGTAAATATATTTATTTATAATATATACGTATAACATAATAATAGTGATTTACGGCTTGTGCCACCAAATCAGCTGGACAGTGGTTTTGGGGAGGAAGCGGTGGTGATAAAGTGCAGCGGTCTGCCAGGAAGCCGGCTGGTGTTCGCCTGCACCGGTCCAGTGAACCGCGACTATGATGATGTCCGGCGCTTCAGTGATGCTGCTGCTAACGGAATTAAGAGGTATATTACGCAAACTCTGAATGAAATCACGCCAACTGAATGTCTTCATCAAGCCGAAACACGTACAAGGAACATTCCGGTCTAATTTTTGGGTTTCATTCTGAACACTAAATGTAACTCACAGACTGTGCAATACAATTACACAATACAGTTGATTCCTGTCCACCCAGACAAATCAGCGTCTTTAACTAAGAAAAGCGCTATATAAATAAATTTGAAATCAGGACTGAATCATTCTGTCCCAAATAACCAGGTTGATTGATTTATCAGACTTCCACTGTGTTTGTCAAAATAAGCTGTGACTATAGCTAACATGAAAATGGCATTGCTGTTTGGAATGAACACTTATGATGAACTTGAAACTTTTTATATTTCTATAATCTTGGGTTTTGTGCTGAATAAAGGACACAAATGGAAGAGCTTGTGTAGCGGACATCACTTTTACAGCTTTGCACTAGAACACTACACAGAGTTGACAGCTGCACAGAAGAACACTACATAGTGATGACCGCTACACAAAAGAACACTAGATCCTGAGTTGACCGCTACACAGAAGAACACTAGTACATACATAAGGATTATCGCTAAGCAGAAGTACACTACATGGTGATGACTGCTACACAGAAAAACACTACGTGGAATTGAATGCTACACTGTACATCAGAGAAGAGTTGAACTCACCCAGAAAAGACTATAACATAACACTGAGTAGTGTTTTGAATCTGCTCACTAAACAGTCCCTTAAATTCTATCTAGATGTGTCACAGTTGTGTCAAAGATCAGTTCCCATTTTCAAATTTTTTCCAAATAACGTTCCATTTTCAGGGAACTGTTGAAACCTGTCTGTTGAAACCAGCGCCTGCAGCTCGAAACGCCCAGTTGCACAATAAAGCTTTTGTCAATAAATGTACATTAGCTTGTCTAAAGCCATTAAGTTTAGAAATGAACACTTGTATTGGATAAAAGCCTCATTTCTACACCACCGCTTCTGCTGGTTCTAGGGCTGTGAAGGCTGGGATGCAGCGCCCCCTGCTGGTGTGTCCACCACACAAAGGCTATGCTAGGAACACCTTAGCGGCTGCGCTTGGAGCCTTGCAAGCTCTTTACGTGGTGAGAAGCTTTATCGACTTATTTAGCGTGCAAATTATTGTTCCAGGGTCAAAATCACAACCGTTTATTCATTGGAATACATTTTTAAGGTTTTAGTTCTGAAGACCCATCTGACTTCAGATGAGTGCTAGATCGATGGTGTAAAAAATTACATTCATACAAACATTTAAAATGACACAATTGTAGGTGTTAAAAATCCATTAAAAGAAAGGCACTAGGAATAAAAAAATACAAGAAGAGGAGAGTCATGACAAAGAATCAGCTCCAGTCTGTTCTGTCTTCTGGCCAGTGTGCGACTTTTATTGCATCAAGTTGTTTGTTTCGAAACTCTAAAGAAACTGGAATCCGGTTGAATCCAGATTGTCCTCATTTTAATGTCATTAAACACGTTTTTGATTGCAGATTTGTTTTGATGTAGTTAACTGTCATACATTTGAGTTTGAATGAAAAATTCTTAAACCTTATTTAAAGGATTTATCTTGTATTTGTTAGATTATGACTTTTTTTTTTTTTTAATAGATCACTTCTATTATCCAAGTTATCATTATCGTTAAAAGTTGAATTTCAAATACTCGTATTGTATTTGAAACAACTGAAATAGTTTTGTTTATATAAATGATGAAAAAGCCACAGATGCAGAAATGGCAATAATCTTTTTTTAATAATCTCCCTTTCAAGATTGTATTGATCTGCTGTTGGTTTTGTTTGTGTAATCATGTTGGGTTCTTCAGCCTTTAGAGGTGAGAGAACACAAGTCTGCGGCTCAGAAGGCGTCTGTGCTGGGCATCTGGGTGAAGGATCCATCACGCGGGCCTCAGATGGCGGCGCTGGCCAACGCCCTGGAGAGCGGCAGGTACCTTCTGGTGTGGGTTTGTCAGGCTGGTACAACTCGTTTGAGACCAAGTCGGGCGTCTGTCTGTGTTTGCATGTTCTCGGTGCTTTAGTGAGTTTCCTCCAGATCTCCGGTTTTATGGAATCAGATTTGTGGCAAAAATATTTAAATGTCACGTTCTATAAAACAAACAAAAAGGCCTGACATGCCATATTTTTTTTTTAAATTGTAGTTTTCACGTTTTTGTTACTTTGTGATTGACCACTCTTTGACCTGGAAGTGTGGGCGGATTTTATGATAAATTTGAACTAACATGGAATTATAAGATATTTTTTATATATTGGATTAAATATATTGGAATTATATGAAACGATGTTTGCTCGCCAAACTCATCTTTCACTTCACTTTTTGGTCAAGGAAAGGTGCTGTCAATCACATCCTCACCAGCCAATCACAGTAAGGGCTGCCCACACATGAAAGTAGTGCCAAAAGTCTAACAACTGAAACTCACAAAAAAATCAGGCCCAGAGCTGTTGTGATTGGCTCCAGCTCCTCATGACCCTGAAATGGAAAAGCAGTATTTAAAAAGTAAGAACGGCAGGAGTTCATTGTTTGTAAAACAGTTGTTGCTGTGCAGAGTTGTTTACCGGGACATCGGTGGCTCTGACCCGGAGCGTATGGCCGCCCCGCGAGTGGCTGAATACGTCCAGCAGGCGTTTGTGGACAGCCCAGTGAAGGTCAGTGCACGTTTGCCTTCCTTTTAAAAGAAGTTGATCTTTTCTCCTCCACTTCTCAGGTGACCGTGATAAGCGATCTGAAAGTTCTGGAGAGCGAGTATCCGTGCTTGGCAGCGGTCAACCGATGCGCCAACGGTAAGACGACGTCACACCTCCACAACTCCACAAAAATTCCCTTTCCGTTATTTTAAGTTATTTAAGTTTCTCAACCTTTCCGTGAGAAGTGGTGTGTGGCACTCCGCCCAAACGTCATGATGGCTTTCCCGCGGTGGTGAACACTGAGTACTTTGGCCTGAAGCGACTTGGTCCTGTCATCACTGAGTTCCTCATGTTCTTCATGTCTTTCTGCCGTGTCTCCTTCTGTCACTGGTCCAACAGCGATTGCGTGCGTTGTGGACTTTGACTACAGGATGTGAGTCGGAATGTTGATGCGTGTGCTTGTGATCGGACTGAGCAGCCAATCAGAGTCCGTCCTTCCTCTGGAGGCAACGGAACGTATCCCACGGACAAAGAAGAAATAAATGGAGTTCGGCCTATGGAAAATTCAAAATTTGGAAGATGATTTGGGAAATTTGTTGATATTTGACGAATTTAGAAAGGGCCTTATGATTGAAATTAAAACGGAGGTGCTGGTAGCGATGACGGGCCTCGAGTCCTTTATGATGTGTAAGCAGAAGCTAAGCATATGCAAAGTAAGAGAGGAATTGTGTGTAAATGATACAATTGTGTGCTTATTAATGTGTAGGCAGTAAAAAAGAATATTATATTAAATACAAATATGAAGAGAATAGAACCCAAATGGTAAATAGGGAAGTACAGTACAGCACATGTAAGGGTAGGGAAAGCTAATATTATATAAATACGTGTCGTATAAACAGCATCGTCACTTATGACATCATAGATCCTGCTTTAAAACTGATTGGTTACGCATGCTAATGGAATCATGGCCCCTGCTTTAAAATTCTCTGATTGGTTACGACGTCTTGGATCTATTTTTTGACAGTTGTGATTGGCTTCTCTTGCTCGATACATTGATATATGTAATTGTAACAAAGGATGACCTCATGACGTCTTTGATCCTGCCTTAAAATGTGACTATTGCTTATGACATCATGGATCTTAAAATTCTCAGATTGGCTAGTCTTGCATGTGACCTCTCCTTAAAATCTCTTAATTGGCTGCTGTTACCCAAGTTAAAGATTCAATGTAAGTGAAAGATTGTTCTCTTTCAAGAGTTTAAACAATATGATACCAAGGCTACTGAGATGTGACTTCTATATAACTTGATGTTAAGTTAAAAAATTTCTTGATCATTAATGTTGTAAATTTCACATTTTAAGCCGTTTAAAAAAAAAACCCATGATATTGTTCTTCTGTGTCTGTCAGCGGTTCCTCGCCACCAGGCCAGAGTGATAAAGCTGCTGTACTGTGGAGAAGGAACCATCAAGCAGACCCTCATGCTGGTGGGCAAGGTGAGTCGCCCTTGTGTGATGGTGTCAGTGTGAAATATTCTAAAATGGTGCTGAGCTCGAGCTCACGGCCTGAGAGTGTAGTGTGAGTGTAGTGTGAGCGTGTAGTGTGAGAGACGACTGACCTGAGCGTGTGACCACAGGGAATCACCTACGACACCGGCGGCGCTGACATCAAGGCTGGAGGAGTGATGGCTGGAATGCACCGGGATAAATGTGGATCTGCTGCTGTGGCGGGCTTCTTTCAGGTACTGTGAGCCTCTCTCTCTCTCTTACTCACTCTCTCTCTCTCCCTCTCTGTCTCTCTCTCCCTCTCTGTCTCTCTCTCCCTCTCTGTCTCTCTCTCTCTCTCTCTGTCTCTCTCTCTCTCTATCTCTCTCTCTCTGTGTGTCTCTCTGTGTGTCTCTCTATCTCTATCTAACTATCTCTCTCTCTCTGACTCTTTATTTTCTCCAATGCTCACTTACTCATTCAACTTTATTTATAAAGCACCTGAAAATCAACATAGTTGGCCAAACTGCTGAACACAAACAATAAAACAGTCAAACGTATAAAATTAATAAAATATAAAAAAGGTGAAAGCCAACATCTCACACTAATTTAAAACACCAAAGAAAAACAGGAAAATCTGAAGTGGGTCTGCCGTCCTAATGTGTAACGGCTACTTGTTGTACACCTTAAGGCCATCAACAGATAAAGCACGTTCACATCTAAGTTTCCTCTTGGTCTTGGGAATGAGGTGGTCAGCTGACACAAGACAGCGTCACATGTGCGACACTTTCTCTCTCACTTGCTCTTTGACTAAGTCACATTCTCGGATGCTCACTCATTCTCACTCCTACTTTATTTTCTTTTTTCTTTATAACCTACCCACACTTAATCTCTCTTTCTCTCACCCTCTTTTCTGACTCACTCTTGCACACTCTCTCTTACTGCCTTTCTTTCCAACTCGCTCCACACTTTTTCTTCGTCTCACATTTACTTACAGTTGTAAACGTTGAGTGTGTGTTGTCGCTAGATCTTGGCCAAACTCAAGCCCAAACATCTGAAGGTGGTGGGTGCGATGGCGATGGTGCGCAACAGCGTCGGCTCTGGTAAGAACAGTCTGCACTTGCATTTGTCATCCATGTCCTTCCCAATTGTATTATATTTAAACATTTGACATTAGTCAATTGCATTTTAATAATGTTACAATTACTTGTTTGTTTCTGCTTTTTTTTTTTTTTATAAAACAACTGGTTAAAATAGTGTGTTGCACATGAAAACCATAAAAATGTGAGCAACAATGGAGTTTCTCCATTACTACTACTACTTCTCTTTCGGCTTGTCCCTTATCAGGGGTCGCCACAGCGAATCATCCCTTTCCACCTCATTCTATCCTGAGTATCTTCTACTCTGACCCCAGCCAACCTCATGTCCTCTCTTACAACATCCATATATCTCCTCCTTGGTCGTCCTCTTGCTCTCTTCCCTGGCAGCTCCATCTCCAACATCCTTCTACCAATATATTCACTATCCTCCTCTGCACATGTCCAAACCATCTCAGTCTGGCCTCTCTGACTTTGTTGCTAGCACAAGTAACGTGAGCTGTTCCTCTGATGTGCTCGTTCCTTATTCTGTCCAACCTCGTCACTCCTAGGAGAACCTCAACATCTTCATCTCTGCTGCCTCCATCTCTGCCTCCTGTCTCTTTCTCACTGCCACGTCTCTAAGCCATAGAGCAAGCTGGTCTCACCACTGTCTTGTACACCTTTCCTTTGAGTCTAGCTGACACTCTTCTGTCTCACAACACTCCTGACACTTTCCTCCACCCCGCTCCACCCTGCCTGCACTCGCCTCTTCACCTCTGTTCCACACTCCCCATCACACTGCACTATTGATCCCAATTACTTAAACTCCTGCACCTTCTTCACCCCCCCCCTTGTAACTTCACTCCTCCACCCTGCCCCCTCTCATTAAGACACATGTATTCTTATTCCTTGCAAAAATCAGAAATTCCTTTGTTTGCCACTAGAGGGACACAGCGGTACCTCACAGAGAATTGCTGAAGGGGGGAAAAAAGCGACTGTCTCCCTCTAGTGGCACACAGCGAAACTTTTCAAGAACAATTTACGTAATTTAACGTAAAAACATTTTTTAAATGATTATTTTATATTACTTTTTTATTTATATTTGAATTTTATTTTAATATTGCATTATACATATTAGTAAATAATCAGTTTGTTTACCCCCCCTGGTGATGTGATGGATCTAGAGAGTGATTCGAATCCTGGTTTCAGAGGAACTAACTGTTAGACGGCGCTGGTTCTGTGGTTGTGTTGAGCGGTCTTGTACGCTTTGACAGATTGCTATGTGGCGGATGAGCTGGTGCTGTCTCGTGCCGGACGCAGAATCCGAGTTGGGAACACTGATGCTGAAGGGAGGATGGTGATGGTGGATCTGCTGTGTGAGATGAAGGAGCAGGTGCAAACACACACACACACACACACACACACACACACACACACACACACACACAGCAATACAGGAACACATTCTTCATAGGCAATATTTCAAATGTATTTTTTTTTCATAAAATATAATGTAAAATATTAATTAATAGTAGTAATATATGAAAAATGTATTTTCATAAAATTAGTATTTTTATTTAAAACCAGTTTATTTGTAATTGGTTATTTTATTTTAAAAGAGTGTAGGAGGCTGTTCTACTTCAGAGGCTTCAGATTCAGATATACTGTAAAAAAAAATATATAGTGTATAAAATGAGTTTTAATTCTCCCTTTCTCATTGCATTCTGAAATTGCGCACGATTGTAAAGTAATGGAACGTCTTACAAACTCCAGCACCTCCTGCTTCAGACACACACAGATTGTAAATGTTTAACATGGCGATGTTATATGTTTGTGCTTTGTTAATTTTCACATTCTCTGCTTGGGCTCATTCACAAGTTAACGTGACACTTCATAAGCAACGAATGAAGGAAATGTTTTCTTTTAGTGTAACGACAGTCGTTGCTTTGTTTCTCACAGGCGGTAAAGGAGGTGTGTCCTCATCTCTTCACCATCGCCACGCTGACGGGCCACGCTGTGAGAGCCATGGGTCCAAACTACTCCGTAAGTATCTTCTCAGTCGTTTTTTTTTTTTTTTTCAAGATGACCAGCAATAAAGAACAATGGTGTAAAAAGCTTATTTTTACTTTTATTTCTTGACTTCAAGAACCTCCATAATTTTTTTTTTTCATAAATAAAGACGTACGTGTTACCGATGAATAACCAGATTGTTGCGATATGAATGGTGACCACTAGAGGGCAATAATAGATCGGGGCTCATGCGTTAATAAAGTGAGATTAATTAATTAAATTGAACCTTTATTAGTCCCTCATTGTTGTAATACGTAATTATTAGAAGAAATTCACGTAGAATTAGTGGTTCAGTATACTTCTATTAACAAAATTGACCATTAAAAACAAAAATGGCAGTAAAGGATAAATGACCACGCATTTGTCCATGTAATCAATTTGTGCACAAATAAAGCGTTTAATAAATTACCAAAAATACTATTTCCTTAAAATGTTCTGTATAAGTAAGGGAATTTAGTTTTTAGTTCATATTTTGACGTCATGCAGCTGTGGTGTACGTCGTCGTTGCTGGTTCACTATTGGCTGATTCCATGATGAGGGCGGCTCATCTAGTGACCTCATCATTGTGTTCCTTTGTGGTTTTCAGCATTCAAGTAAATCAATTCACTCTGTAAGAAGCTTTTAGTTGTTATATAAATATGTTGTTAGACATTTAAATTATTTTATTCCGTAAATTTAACATTAATTTATATATGTACACCATATGCACAGAAAACACTGGTGTATATATTTGTTTTCTATGTATTATAATTTCTATTTAATATAGATTATCTATAATTTATTTTTTTATTTTTTCTTGAAGTGTAAGGTTACCCTTTGTTCTCTAACTCCGTTTTCCGACAACGTTTCAACTATTGAGCATTTGTGAAGCAACAAAGAGCCCGTGTGGTTTGTCTGTAGATTATCCTGGACAACGGTCCGGCTCGTGGGGAAGACAACGCCCTCCAGTGGCAGAAAGGTAGAGCGCACACTGCTGTTCTCCCCTGTGCTTCAGACGTCAGTGCTGTGTGTTTGCCGGCAGCTGGAGAGGTTCTGGGCGACGTGTTCGAGGTGTCCACCATCCGCCGTGAAGACTACGAGTTCCACAAAGGCAAGTCTGAGTACGAGGATATCCTGCAGGCCAACAACCTTCCTTCCACTGCCACGCCCCGCGGACACCAGGCTCCTGCTGCCTTCCTCGTCATGGCTTCCGGCCTGGACAAGGTAGAGTGGTCTCCATGGCGTCTAGATGATGATGATGATGTCTTCTGTCCTTCAGCATGGAGTGGACTCGGACAAGCCTCTGCCGTACTCCCACATTGACATCGCGGGGTCCAGCGGCCCCTTCCCCGGGGTCCCGACCGGAGCTCCCATTCTGACCATGGCCACCAAATACCTGGAGCTCTGAACGTCACGACCAGACCCTCAGTCTTTCTTCACCACCTCGAGAAGATCAAGTTCTGTTTGAGTGGTAGTCTAACGGTTCTTGCTGACGATCTAGACAGGAAGTGATATCAGCACTTTTTGGTTTTTTAGATTAGCATCTGTACGTTTATTCGTAAACTGCCTCCTCGTTCCAACACAATGAACTAGTTTTGTACGAGTCTGGAATGAAAAAGGGGAAATAAAGGTCTTTGGCAAACAAATGTGGTGTCACGTTCAATGCAAATTTAGATTTTTTTTACACTGTCAAGTCAAAAGTATTTGGTTTCCAATATCAAAGCCTCAAAATTGTATTTTTTGGAATACAAGAAAATCTTATTTAAGAAAAGGTTTTTTCTTAAATATTTTAACTAATTTAACCGCCTGCACTAAATTCAAATTTTCAAAATTTCAAAATTTATTTTTATTTTTAACTGCGCCGTATTTGTCCATAACACCGTCATTGTTTAAAACGAAAAAATGTTCATAAACTAAACTCGAATGCTGAATATTCCTTTATTATCATCATCAGCTTCAGTCTAAAAGAAAATCCTTTACCTCTAGTCAAAAAAGAAAAAACCCGAAAGCGCAAAGCCTCTTTGTCTTCACCGACGGGAAACAGAGCGACAGCAGAACTATCAGAAGCTTCTGAATTAAACATGAGCTGTCGATAGCAGACAAGTGCTTGAAGACGCCTACCAACGATGAATCCAGAAAAGTGAGTAAACGAGTGCTGGTGTGTGTGTGTGTGTGTGTGTGTGTGTGTGTGGAGGGAGGGGAGCAGATGTTTGCAGCTGGCTGACTGCTACCTGAAGACCCCTGCTCACACTTGAACCCGCAGACCACCAGACGGAACTCTGAAAGCCCTTCATGATGCTTCTGCTGACGAGATGAGAGTATGAATGGTGTGTGTGTGTGTGTGTGTGTGTGTGACAGGTCTTCAGTGGTCTACTTGGTGTGAACCATGGAGGTGCTGAACAGAAGCTTCTGCTTTTTCTTCTTCTTCTTGCCTCCTTTGTCCTCTAAAGAGAGCAAGCGTGAGGTTAGGAGGCGCTGGGCATCTCTACAGGACGCAGACTGACCCGGGATGGTGGAGACGAGGGTCTGGGGTGGAGTCCCGTGGTCCAGCTGAGACAGCGCCGCCTCAAACGCCTGACTGAAGGAGTTCTGGAAGCTGGGCACAGGGACGCGGTCGGAGGCGTCGCTCTCGCCGTCACTGTCGGCAGGGGGCGGAGCCAGGAGCGCGTCTGCATGAGCTACAGGAGGGAGGAGAAGCATAAATGACTGTCGAGTCATGTGACAGGAAACTCACCTTTTATCCCAGCGGTCTTAGGCCCAGCATCTACACGGGCTTTACCTCCTTTCAGCATCTGCAGACACAGAAAATCCCAATTACATTTCCAATTTTAGCGAAGCGTCATGGTCTAGACGTGTGAACACGAATCCTCTAGTCCTAAAAGATCTTGACTCTGCCACTCACAGGCAAATATTTTAATATCAAAGCATTTAGCCAATCACATTTCAGCTATCATTTGTTGTCGGGCAAATCAAAGTTAAAACTATGACCATATTTGGCCAATTTAAGCACCCTGCAAATACAAGCCTGATTTTTCAGGCACAGAAGTAAAATTCCATTAGCAGGCAAACATAAGAATAAATATGATTGGCTAAACACAATACTTTTAACAAAAATAACTTGTGATTTTTTTACTTGAACAATAAATAAAAAAAATAGAATGTTAAATATAGTATTGTACTAGAGTAAATATCAAGTAGGAGGTGCTATGATATCACTTGCTATGTCCATATATGGGCGTATTCTACTCGGATGAGGTTTCTTTATTTCTGTTATTAAGATTTTACATTTGGTTAGACATAAGGTAGGTAAAGCAGCTTATTGATTAGCCACCGCCAAGTGCCGCGTCATGGGCTAATGTTTCGTTATTTCTGTTATTGAGTCAAAAAGAGCTTATAAGCACGTCTGCTTACGGAACCATTATTGAAATTAAGAAAAATTGACAACGCAGAAGCGCACCACTACAAAAAGACGACAAATTTCCATGAATTTGTGATTGTTCCTCAAAAATGAGCGCTTATATTTAGATGCACATTATAAAATGCGCATACGAGCACAACCCAAGTTTTTGAGCTTCTAAAACAGGAAAAAAGGAGCTTATACTCGTATTCAGTTTCAGCCACCAATCAGATTTTGAGGGCTCTCAGTAGAGCTTTCTACCTGGCGTCATCAGCATCACTGATTGGACAGGACCATTTTGTAATTTACCCTATATTGAAATCAAACGGTCGCCAGCATTACGACATGGCAGGTTCACATTTCAGCATTACGTTAGATGACAAGAGAAAGGGACTTTCTAAGCTAAAGAAACCTGTACGATGGAGTAATCTATTGTTTTTAAGAGGAACGAGAAGATTTTCTCAACTACAGTGGTACCTCACCTTACAAAATGTATTTGTGCTGATAGCAGAAATTAGAAAATTCACAAAATAGGATGCATTTTGCAAATAAATCCGCCATTTGTTGCTAGCCGACTCGCACGCCCAACAATAACCGATCACGCGCCAGTGCTTCCGGAAGAAAGATATCTGTAACCGTGATACTTTTGTAAGAGTGTTTTTTTTTTGTTTACTGACATTTTAAAAACTGATCTACACGTCTGGACTACTTCAGAATACCTCCCTGCATATTCGTGATATTTACCAAGAATTAAAAACCCGCTTTACATTCTTGTCGCTACGTTGTTTGGGCTATACTATTGTGAAATAATTTCACACTTGAGAATTTCTGTCCGTGAACAAACGACCTGGCGTACGGGTGTTTGTGTGGAGATGGTTGGTTTGCTGACCTGAGCGAAGGACACGCCGTGAGATTCCTCCTCTGCACGGGACACGTTCACTGATGGACTGAGCTCAGAGAGGTTAGGGAACATCACGCCGTCTGAATGCAGACAACACAGTAAATACAAGGAAAAGCAGCGTTGGACAGAGGGGGGGGGCGAGAGACACCTGAGGGGCTGCCGCTCAGAGGAGTCGGGGGTCCCAGCAGGAATTCTGGGAGATTGGTGTCGCTCTGAGGAGGAGACCCGAAAGCTGGGAAATGCTGAAGGTTCTCCAGCCCAATGTGCATATCTGGATCTGAAAAAGAATGTGTTTGTGTTAAGAACGTGTTCATTTAGTACAGAAAAATGTAATTTGTCAAACACAACATTTGACAGGCAACCTGAAAATCCACTATAAATTAAACAAAAGTCACATTTGCCCTGCTTCCTGTTCTCCTCCATTTCAATCCTCTTTTCACGTCTCTTTTCATCCCTTGCTTTCTTCTGCCTCAGGCGTTTGCGTTTCTCCAACTCATCTGGGGAAAAAAAAAATTGTTTCTTAATGTTTCACGTAGAGACAGAGTCAAGGAAAAAGAAAAGTAGATCTAATGGTCTTGAAATACCATGTTTTTTTTTTACCAAGGTGTAGAAATGACATGAATCAGAGGCTGTAGTTTTAGCAACTGCACTTCACCCATATGAAAAGAATTTGCATGGGGTTTTAAAAATAAATAATCATACATAAGTGTATTTAATAGGCTGGATTCAAAGGTATTATTATTTGTATATTATTAGTATACAAATAAGTATTAGTATTTCCTCCCACTTTCCTTAATTTCTTACTCTTATTTCTAATCATTTTAAGAGAAATCTTTTTGACTTTTTGTCTTTAGCGGGTATCTGATTTGTCTATGTCTAGAGGAGGAATGTGGGTCAATTGTATAGTGAGAATTTGCGCAGTAATGCTAATAGTAAATGCAATAAAGAGTATAATGCTAATAAACACAGTAGAGCAGTGGCGTCTGCATCAGGTACCGGAGAAGCTGTCCAGAGTCTCTTTGGAGAGGATGGGTGGCTGCAGGTCCAGCTCACAAAGGCTGAACTCACAGGTGAGCGGCAGGTGAGACAGGTAACGGTTCCGGCGGCGAATATCCTGGAAAGCAGCCTCATTAACGTTAATCATTGAGATTTAATAGGGCGATTGAGACGTTTACCTCGGTGACCGTCTGGCCGTCCATCTCAACCACAGCGGCGGTGATGGACTGAGGGCTGTTCTCCAGGCTCCCGTACTCCCTCAGCAGGCAGCGCACATTCACCGGGTGCAGGAACATCTGCTGAGCATCCTCCGCTGCACCAGAGACAGCTGCTTTTAGCTCACAGACATTATACACGAGTACAGTGGTGCCTCTCTACACATAATTAATTTGTGCTTACAGCATTTTCACTATGCATGTAAGTCCGATCTGAATGTTTTTTATAATATAGAAAAATATTGTAAAAACTGTCATAAAAAACAAGTTACATCCGCCATTGTGAATCTTGCAATAAGTGTAAAGTAGTCAGATCTGCGCGGACCCTGACAATGACATCACCAGGAAGTTAGCCGAGCGTCTCACTCGCGTTGCACTTTTGTACGTAAACATAATGAAACGGCACAGACAGGGTTCTGAACATCTCTCATCTTCTCCCAAACACTTTATTTCTCCTCGTCCAACAACACCTCCATTGCCTTTCGGATGTCAACAGTTTCACAACAAAAGCTCGTCCTACGTGACACATCAGCGGTTCTAGAAAGTATCTCAAGTTCAAGTTTATTTATAATAGCGATTTTGTTAGTTCCAGAGCAACGCAAAGTCTTTATGCAGAATTAGGAAAAAAAAATAGTCTTTAAAGAAATAAAATGTCTATTGCTCATCTGTGTTCAAAAATTAAGAAAAAAAAAAAATCAGAAAAAGGAAAAATGCCCATCGTTTTCCGGTGTAAACCAGAAGATCTCTGTCCTCGTGTTACTACTGTAAATGTGTTTTCTTTTTGTTTACTGACGTGCTTAATAAAAACTGTTTTACACATCTGAACTGGCTTAACATTCTTGTCGCTTCAACTTTTGGCCTATCGTATAGTGAAATAATTTCGTAAAAAGAGACAACATTTTCTAACAAGAGTTAACAGAGTCATTCATAAGTGAAGGTACCACTGTATCCATGTGGTACCACCAATGTATCACCAAGGGATCCATCAACCACAAACCTTGATAGAAATAGTACGACGGGCCATGATGTGAACCCTGCGACGAGCTTGATTCATTCACATCCGCAGATTCGTCAGGCATCTGTTCAGGTACATCTGGAGTAGACGTGTCCTCCAGCTGCTCCTCGTGGGCCTCCTGAAGCTCATCATCAAACGCAGAGGCGTACTGCAGAATGGGCTGTGAGAGATCAGGTCAAAATAAAAGTCTCATTCAAGAAGATAACGTGATCATTGAGTCGTGCCTGACCTTTGAGCTGATCAAACTTCTGACCACAGTCACCTCAGGAGAGGCTGAATCCGTTAGGGACAGTTTCTTGATGTCAGCATCATCAACTGAGACCCCACTCCTGCCATAACGCTTTAGAAGACCCTCTTCTCTTTCCTGGGGATTCATCAATGATTATGAAAATTAAATAATAATTATAATAGTAATACATTTACATTTCAAGATCAAGTTCAAGTTCTGAGCATTTGTAAGGCGCTTTTCACAATTTTAACTGTCTGAAAGCACACGTGTGAATAAGTAAGAGAATTGATTGCTTTTTATTCATTTGATCGTCCGGTTGTTGGATGTTAAGTAAATGGCTATGATTATCACCAAGACTATGACAAGACAAAGACCATTGCATTTCAGGCAATATTATCTAAATGTAATCTAAATGTACTGCCTGAAATGCAATATTTGTGGCATGAGGTCTCTAGCATTGTTTTATTAATTTAAATGAGAATTTAAAAAGAAGCAAAATCAGTTGTCAATAATAAATCCAGTTAATTAAGCTATCCAAAAGTTTGGGGTCACTGAAATGTTCTTATTTTTGAAAGACAATCACAGTTTTTGTCAATGAAAATAACTTAAAAATACAACTATTCTAGCTGTAAATGTGTTGTTTTTTGGTGCAATATCTACATAAGTGTATAGAGGGCCATTTCCAGCAATCGTCACTCTTTTACTCTTTTAAGGGTACAATGTGTTTGCTAATTGTGTCAGAAGGATAATGGATGATTGTAAAATCCTTGTTTGAACATGTTAGCACTGCTGGAAACTCTTGGAAACTTTGGAAACTTCCTTTGAGCAGGTTGAGAATCTGAATGCGCTAAATGGCCAGAAATAAAGAACTTTCATGTGACACTCGACAGTCTATCTTTGTTCTAGAAAATAATGTGACACAAAATTGTCTAGGTGACGCCAAACTTTTGAACTGTAGTGAATAGTTACAATCCAGTCCTAACAAATATTATTTATTATTAACCATGTTATTAAATTTTTTTAATTGTATTTTTTCCATTACATTAAAGGAAATTTAATTTTTGTGTATCACTCCTATAGATTTTTCCACAAACCATTAATGTATCACTTGTGTTACAGTGTCATGTGACACTGTCTCCCACTTTGCAACTTTGTCAAAACTGTCCATCCTATTTAGGAAAATAAATGCAGTAATGTTACCTTGGAAACAACTGGTAACATGGAAACAGTTCCGTTGGCGCATGTAGGTGTGCGAGCGTGCAACTGTGCGTTTAATATTGAATTGTTAAAAGAAAAATTAGCGTGGGACAAAGTTGAGTTGTCTGATTGTGTATGTGTGTGTGTTAGGAAGGTTTTATGCGTTTAAATATGAGAAAACTGATCGTGAACTTAGAGAAATAATTTAACCATCCTGAGTGCGTTGGAGGACCAGGAAGAAGACAAAGCAAGAAAATATAAAAATACTAAAAGAGAGACGAGCTATAGAGAGAGCCACATCAGAGAAGAGCGAGATGAGAGAGAGATAGAGAGAGAGTATACACACACACACATTAATATCTTACATACCGACATAGCGAGAGACAGAGACAGCACATAGCGCGACATCAGAGAGAGAGACGAGAGAGATAGAGATATAGACTCGAGTAAGAGACAGAGAGATAAGAGAGATGACATAGAGTAGACGATATATAGACACAGAGAGCGAGAGAGAGCCACATATATAGCGACCACACATATCCAGTATATATCTATAGAGCTATAATAGAGACACACACTACACATAATCGATATATAATATACACATATTATATATATATATATATATATATATCAATACCAGCGGGAAATTGTTATTTTAGAGTCAAGCTGCATAATTTCATATGCGTTCATATGCGTTGCAAATGATCAAACTATTCTACTTGTAATAAGTAGTTGTGATAAGAAATTACTGATAAGAAAATTGGTTCATGACAGCCACTGCTATTGAAGGTTTGTCCGTGCCTCTTTTTGGCCTCTTGACGTTAAGCAAAAAAAGCATTTATCGTACATAACATGAGAAGTTCACTGGGCAGCCATGTGGTTTCTGGTGATGTTGGCGGTCCTGTACCTGCAGCTGCAGCAGGGCGCTCTGTATGAAGCAGGCCTGCGGGTCGTCCTCCTCGTGTCGGAGTTTGGCTTGGAGAGCAGTCTTCTCTTCATCCAGCAAAGCCAAAACCTGATCGGCAGATGCCAGCAGCAGCTTGGAGTACGCCTGCTTCTGAGCGTCTGAAAGAGCGCGTTAAATTATTGCGAAAGCTGAACTAAGTTACGTAACAGCATCACCCACACACCTCCAACACGAATGGGCTCCTCCACTTTCACCCACTGAGAGCTGGGAAGAGCCACCAGCGACCCCTTCTCCCTCCTCATCAGACGCATGGTGATGACGTTTCCCATTGCATACTGCCTGGTTTCCATGGCAACCACACTGGACGACAAAAGCGCAATACTGATTTGTAACTTAAATTCCCAACAAAAAAAACTAATGAATGAACAAGAGACGACGTCTACCTCTTCAGGTCAGCGCTCTGCACGGCCTCATAACAAATGGGGCATTTGGACCAGCTCTTCTCGCTCAGAGAGAGGTAGTGCAGCATGCAGGGCCAGCAGTAGATGTGGCCGCAGCGCGTGATGTGGGCCGCAACCGGAGGATACAGGCAGATCGGACACGACGGCACCTCATGACTGTAAATGCGCTGTGGAATAAAAAAAAAAAGACGTGAACATGACTGTCACGTGATGTATTGTGCATCCGTGTTAAGTACTTGAGTAAATTAACTTTGTTACATTTGTAACTTTGTAACATTTGAGTTTGACTGAGACAGACTTTAAGTTTTTTTATATTTTATCTATTTTGTTCAGCCATTTTGGAACATTGGGGTGTTACATTTCTTTTCTACGTATGTTGGGAAATTAAAACCTCATGAATTGTTTATTGTTTTTACACATCTCTTGGTGTTATTTGAGCCTATATTCAGTACGAGTAAAATTGTTATTTTTTTTTTTTTTTTACTTTATGACTTTTACTCAAGTCTTTTTGGAATTGGTAACCTGTAATGAGGTAAATATTACAGTAAGGTATCCGTACTTTTACTCAAGTAGGATACTCTTTACACCTCTGATGTGACGCTTACCACTTGCTGCACAGAGTCCCAGTCCACCAAAGTGTCAGGATCAGTGAAGTGAGCCTGATAGTCCTGATCATCGATCACCACAAACTGGCAACTGGTTAGAGGAGAAGAGCAAAATAATTTGAATTGGACTAGTTAGTTTTGCTTCGCTTGTGTGTATGGTGTCGTGCTCACTTAGCCTGCAGGAACAGCTCCTTGTTGAAGGGCTTGTGTTTGTGACCCCACTTGTTGCGTCGACCCCAGCAGGAGTGACCGTCTCCTACGGAGCCAAAATGGCCTCCACGTGGCTCAAAGGAAAAGTTGAGCAGGTGATTGAGACTTATCTTTTTAGGTCCAGCAAACTGAGCCGGGCTAAACTCTGCCCGGCGGTTCTCTGCTACCTGTTGAGATTCAATGTGTAAAAATTAATTTTCAATGTGAACCAAATCAACGGTAGCAGCATTGCTTTTATTATCTCTGTCAGAACCCTTTATTATAGTTTGGGGAACATGCCGGAACATGTGTTTTTTCTTTTGTGATTTCAGGCACACCCGAAAAACAAGAGTCGAGAACGGTCATTCATACTTCATTTCTAAATACATAACAATAATCGCAACTTATGGGTTCAGCAATACTTCGTACCAGTTCGTAAAATATACCGGACTGCGTTTCCCTTCTTTCTTTTTCAGTTTTATACGCCCTATACAACAAAATGTTCCCAGCATGAACGACTTTGTACCACACTAATCCCATTCTCCTCTTGGGAATTGTATAGAATGCCTAGGAAACCTCTGAAATCCTACGCATTTCATATATTGCCCTTGTTTCAGGAATACTAATTAATGCCTGATCTTGCACATTGCCGATAAATTCTTTTACTATGGTTTTGGCTTAATATATTAAACACTCTGCGTAATTAAACAGTGCTTTTATATCACAGCTCATTACTTTTGCACAAATACAAGTACCTCTTCTCTTCTCCCACCACCAGCGACTCCATACTGTCGGCCCCCGGTGCCACTTCTCTGCGGGGGTCTCTTGTCAAAACTCTTGCTCTTGTGAGGCTGGGAACGGCGTGGACCTGGAAAGCTCTCCGCCTTGGGGAAGGCAGACTCGCGCTTGCGGCTGTAGCGCTTGGAGCCTCCATTATTCTTACCATCTGAAAGAGAAAAGCAAATGCAGTTACAGGCAACGACGAGAAATTGTTGGTACAGTTTGGATGGAATGATAAGAGCAGGAGTCGACTCGAAGCTTATCGACTCGGAAGCAAAGACACTGACGACAAACACCGAAGCGTGGCGTAGACCTGCTTTCATTCTTGTGTGTGCCTTTCTTTCTAGAAGCTAGAGGGCATCACAACACTGGGCCTTTGCTCTGGTCACATGGCAGGAAGATAAGAATAGATCCTGACTAGATCTTCATACATCTGATCTGCTCCAAAGATGAAGGCCAAACGCAAATGACACTTTTCAATATGATCCAGCACGAGGGTAAATCCAGCTTCTTGGGTTTTATTTCTCATTTGGAATTTTAGACTTCAAGATTTTTTGAAATCTTGGAATTTTGATTTTTGGAGACAAAAGTTGATTCCCTGAAATTTAGCAAATGTGTGCTATGGGGTGCTGCTTTTACGTCCGAAAAAATAGTTTTAGCTAGCATTAACACGTTTATTAAGTAGCGAGAGATAATTAAGCTCGAGAGCGGAACACTGAAAAATCCTAAACGTGTTGTTGTTAATACAGCACATATTTTCGTTGTTATTCCGGTCGTTGCGGTGACGTCACTGTCAATCGCAAACACACTGTCCCGTGGCCCTCAGACACGCGCGCGCTCCAGGCCGTCATTTGCGGGTTCCGTACCTGTCTTGGCTTTAGAGTCTGCGGGCGTCGGGCCTGTGGAGCCGGAGCGGGGCGGATTCTTGGTGTTGTTGTTGCTGCTGCTGCTGGCGTTCGGGTTTTTCTCCATGTTGAGGCCGAAGTGCGGAGGGAAAGCCTCCGAGCTCTCTAGCATTAAACGGGGAAACGAGCGGACTGTCGCAAATACGAGTCAGGCGGCAAAGGCCCTTATTCATTTCTGTCAAACGCGGAGACCCCATTACGGCGACATTATGACCACAACTAATCCAAAGAGAAAACGAAGAGACACAATCCGAATGTCTCAGTTAAAAAGAACTGCGCCCGAACACAAAAAACAAGCGCCCGAAAAGCGGGGCCTCGCCCCTGAAAAAGCCTCGTTTTTCCTAGGCGTGGAAAATGTCGCGCCCTACAAGGCGTTATCCGCTTTCCAAACGAGGAAAACGGACGAGTTAATGGGGTTTAACCCAAATTTCACTTCAGCTGAGTAAAGTCTGTCTTATGGCGACGGGTCGCCAGTCGGGAAACGTAAACACCCGGATGAAGGTTATAAACCTCTTCGGCTTGACAAGTGCGCATGCGCGCAGAGGGCTTTTCTGATTGGCCCAACAACTGAAACTGCGTATAGTCTCATGCCAAACATTTCTTAACTTAAAATAAACGCGAATTATAGTAGATGGTTGGATCGAAGAAAATTTAATTAAATTTAGTAAAACAAACGACACAACAATTGTGAAAAAAAAAACATAATAAACACGTAATTAGAACACATGGCCAGACTTTTATTATGCACAAACCAGCGAATTTCAACCAAAAATTAAAAAAAATTAATACTGCTTGCCGAATGTTTAGTAATAACCCTAAAAATAATCTCAATCGTCTTCATCGCCACTCTCCTCTTCTTCACGATCCACTCCTCTGAGATCATCCATGGAGCAGCTTACAATTGCTCTTCTAACTTCTTCTTTTTCTGCTGTGTTAAAAAAAATATAACAAATTTAAACATTGCACATATCAATCATCATTACAGTGTTTATAAAGACTGATGTGATATTATTGATTCACCCGGGCTAATTATCCATCTAACATTGTTTTTAATTGTAATAACTAGGACATGAATAAAAAAACCAAAAACAGGTATTCAAAAGATCTAAAAGAGTGTGAATTAATTTCTTACCTGCTGTTATACAGTGGAGCAGCATTCGGTTCAGCTGCTGTCGGTTGTATTTAATTAGAAACTTCTGGCATGTTTTAATCGTTCCTGTAAAGGAAACGTAAAGTTTCTTAATCTTGACAATAATTGAAGTCAATCAGCATTTTAATTCTACCATCTTGGCTTCACAATGTCAAAGCTTTTGATCAAGATGGATTTTATGTATGTTACACCATTTGTTCAAATATTAATCGTAAACTATTTATTGCATGTTGATTGGTTTTCTGGTTGAAAGGTTTTAGCAGGTTAAGTAAATGCAAATGTAATTTAAATGTAACGCTTTTTTTTTATTAACAAAAAGATCTAAAGATTCATGTGAAACTGGTTTGATATGGATTTGACGAAAAGCCAAAGACCAATTTATTTTATGTTTGAAGCAAATGAGCTCAAAACGATCATGTAAATATTAGCAGATGCGTACGTTTACGTTTAATATTAGCAGATTCTTTTGACCTCAGGCTGTCTACTACGGTTTTCAGTGTATTCACGGGGTCCATTGCTTTACTTCACAGTAATTTGGTAGACGCCAAAGCGACTTACAAAAAGAGGAGCAAGTGAAGCAATTTGCCTAAAAAAAGACACAGATGTTGTTCACACAAGGCAACATAAAGAGTAAAGTAAGCAAAGAGCAAAATTTTAGTGCGTTTTAAATGTCGTGAAGGTTGTAGACTTTTTAACAGGGTTAAAGACAACCCTGAGAGACAAATTGTTCCACCAAATAGCCGCAGAACGAGGGAAGGTTCTCGTGAGAGATTTCAAGCCTCCTTGCAGAGGGATTACTAGACAACTTTGGGTTGAGAAGTCTCAATGTGTAAGATCTTATGGTTTTAAAAGCCTAATCAAAGCAGTGAGGCCTAAAGAAACTCAATAAAAACGTGGGCCTGACTTACCACCCACGTGTAAGCAGTTGATGAAGCCCTGGATCTTCTGACCTCGGGTCTCCAGGTGAGTGATGAAGGGAAGTGCCGACCAGATCAGATGAAAGTGAGCTTTCCTGCAGCGGATGAGCATCACTCCAGTGTGGGCGTTGAGGTACTTCACTACAGAAGAGATTGCGATCGGATAGGAACGCTTTACAGATGTTTAATCACTAAGCCGATGCTCACCAAAGACACCGATGTTGAAGATCGCTAAGCCGTATTCGCCATGCGCGCGACCGACGGCGGATCGGAGCGTCAAGAAAAGCGCTTTTTCCTCCAGGAGCTGCAAACTTCTCTGTTCTGCGACACACAGCTCGCACAGCAGATATCTAAACAAGTCATACAAAACGAAACTTGTTATTTTTTAATTTGCGAAGGGATACTGCTTTCACAAATGTATTTACCTTGACTTGAATCGAACCATGGTTCAGACACGTGCGCGCTTTCAAAACATCGCATTACTTCCGGGTTCTTTTTTTCTGTCTAATGAGAATGCGTGTTTGGCCAGGGGGCGGGTTTTATTGCCGTGAACGGATTTGAAAGTTGATTTTGTGACTTTTTGTTTGCTTATTCTACTTATTCAGTTATTCTTCCACAAATATGGATTTTCTCATTATCCAGTAGTTCATCTTTAATTTGTATTTTTGTCTCGTGCATATCCGAAAGTAAAACAATAACATAAAAAATATTTAATAATTTTTGACATGTTTTCTAATTTTCTGATAGACTAATGCTACAACAAATTTATTGAGACGCAAAGGCTTTTTCAATTCAATTCAAGAACAAAAATAAGAAATGTATAAATCAATTCCCCGCCAGATGGCGCTAGATCCCCATACACATTTAGGACCAACTGCCAAAGGGTTTCGCGCTTTCCTTCAGTTTCATAACATCGATACAGTATTTGGTAAATGTTAATATTCAATGTTAAGTCCAAATAAACGCACATCTGAACAAACGTTATTTGAACTACAAAGCATACATTCTTTTTATTCTTTATAATGTAAATCTTGTCGTTCGCTTTTACAATGTATAGGTTCAGAACCATTTCTCTCTCTAGCCTTTTACAAAAGTAAATCTGTCGTAGATGTAAAAAAAAAAAAAAAAAGTAAAACCCTTTATCGCCACTGCGTAAGTGACAGGGTAAGAGCGCGTGCGTGTGCACGTGGGCGCGCTCGTGTTGCCAAAGCTGGAGCCGCACTGATTCTGCGCATCACAACACACGCAGCAACCTGTAATCATGGAGCCGCAACCCTGCGCCACAGAGGATCGATGCTGACAATTATACCGGACCGAGTCTGCAGGTGCTTTTATAAACAACACATATCATCATCCACTGTAAGGTGCGCAGACGCCCTTTGACGCGTTAAAGAAACATGTGGATCTACGCGAGCTTTATATTTCACGTGCTGCTTTTGGCAAGAGACTCAAAAGCCCTGAACAAGGTAAGACTCGTACTCGTACACTCCTACATTTAACGTACTTTTACTTTTTAGTTGTTTCTCTAACTCTTGCAAAGTTTGCTTATTATATCTTAAGCCAAACGAAGTCTTCGTTTTGTCCTGTCAAATAACTGTTTTAAAAGGGTTTAAGCTTAATAAATTGTATCTATCTGTTTATAGTTATTGTTTAAGGAAATAAAAGTGTTCCACTTACAGTTTAACTTTAATATTAAGTGTTACATTATAATTACAAATTATACTTTGCTATAAAGGGTACACGTAAAAATTGCTTGGCAACAATACACGTTATTAGTGGTATAAGTACATTTACTTGAGTATTTTCGGCTGATTTGTACTTGTACTGAGTATCAAAAGCAAGCAACTTTCACTCTCTTGACTGTATTTTAGATTAAGTCAATGTCTCTTTACTCCACTTCATTTGAAATGACACTTGTTACTCGTGACAAGTTAATTTCTTGGGCGGACGAGGCAATATTGCCATCTGCTGTTTGCTGTAGGTACTGGATGATATTTATGAGCTAAATCACGTGAATTACCGGTGGCACTTTTGAGTTTGATTCACACTGACTTATGTTCTTTTTTTATCTATTTTGTTCTGCAATTTTGAATAATCTCATAAATGCAGAGTTTTTTGTTTTTCACATTTCATTGTGTTTTTTGAGGTAAATTCTGTTTGAGGTCATTAGCTAGTAATTGACTTGCATTCGTACTTTTACTCAGTATGGTTTTCAGAAACTCATTAGACTTATATGAACAACAGTTGCAATAATACCTGCTTGTGTGTGTGTGTGTGTGTGCGCGCGCGCGTGCGCGTGCGTGCGTGTGTGTGTGTGTGTTTGATCTCGACTTATGTAGAATGAGATTAAGACCGATGCCAAATCACAGAATTGAATCACTGAAATCTGTGCTTGAAAGCAGCGTCACCCTCACCCTCAGAAAGCAGCACAGACTTTAACCTGCAGATGTCCAGCACAACAGCCCCTTATTGTAATGTTCTTAAATATGATGTGTGTAGTTGGAGCAGGTAATTAGAGTTAACGCAGCACGACACAAGGCCTCGCATGTGAGACCAGAGGTTATGCAGGTTCCACAGACAGATTATTGCACTAAATTAAACAATAACTAACAGAACTCGCAAAATCTCCCCTCAAACGTAGTTTGGCACAAATATCCCGGGCTAAATTACTTCGGGCACTGCCAGTGCATTCCAAGATGTAATCCAGGGGATGTAATTGGCATTTCAGACCCATTTTAGCCTAGTTGTGTAAGAACCGGCCACACTGTAAACTTAAAGTATGTAAACATAAAAATGCGTTGCAGAATAGCAGAAAAAATAATCCATACGCAATATTTACGTGAATATAAGAAGTTTTTTTTTTTTTTTAATTTTAGTGCCTCAAAAACTTTCAGGGTGCATATAATTGCCAATTTCAAATATTCACCTAAATATAAGCACTCATTTCTTTAAATAGTGGTGCTGGTGGCAGACGTGCATATGAGTTTTTATTAGCTCAATAACAGAAAATAAAAGAAACATTGGGAACACTGCAACACATAACAGGGAAAAAACAACACTGGAGGAAGTAAGATTAAACGAAAAACAATCATTAATATTTGAACAGACAGATCTTATTGGATCCGGTAGATCGCAGTGCTAAAGGCTCACGGTTAGCGCTTGAAAACAAGACCAGCAGCTGCAAAAGCTTCGGAGCAAACAGAAAACAGTGTTCAAAATGAAGAACACCAGAGTCAAACACAATCAAATCGGTCTGTCTGCTACACAGAGAAAAATGTGACTGTTCTAATATTTACATTTAACTAAAACCCAGTTCAGTTAGCTTTACGCTATGCTCTTTTAGTGCAAAGGCTCATGGGAAGCAGTGAGCAGCAATGTATGATGAGAGGTGTAGTTTCGAACAGATACTAGAATAGATTATTGTTTTAACATTTTTAAATAAAACAACATTGAACTGATACGAGTAACAAGCTAGGTTTGTTAAATAAAGAAAAAAATAGTATTTTAAAGAGAAAATGTACGTAATTTAGCCAAAAACAAAAAAATATATTATTTTTTAAATTTTTTGCCTGAAAAATCAGGAGGGTGCTTATATGTGCGGGGTGCTTGTATTCACGTAAATACGGTATTTAAATATTGCGTAATTTCAGCACCACCTGCAGGTCCGCACCGGTGTTATATCCGATGCCACACGTCACTCAGGGAATTTATTAGACCAACAGCTTGACCGTCATTTCCTAAGAAAGCCCTGACATGTGTTAGAAAAGTGAGCAAGATTGGGAGTGTGAGTGTGTTTTGGGCTTGGTGCCTGGCCTGGTAATTGGAGTCGGGTTCTGTTGGGGTTAACAACAATATATGTCTGCTTACACAGCTGTAGCACTTAAGCGCAGGCCTGTCTGTCCCATAGAAACATGCCCTACCCTCTTAGAGCTGGGCGTGTGTGTGTGTGTGTGTGTGTGTGTGTGTGTGTGGCTCGCTGTAAACGATAGCATTGACTCTCTTAAGCCCAAACTAATCGAATTATGTCATAAAATGTGTTTAAATCTCTTTGAAGCTGGTTTAATGTGTGAAGACGTTAGCAAAGGTTAGCAAAGCACGGCTAAACTTCCACAAGATAAACATCTGAGGTGATTGGCGGAAAATCTTGTGCAAACCAAGTTTTGAAAAAACGCAGAAATAAAAAAACAACGCTGAAAATTTGAGGATTGTTGGAAAACGAATAGGTAGATTTTCTTTTTAGTTTTAAAATATAAGGAATTTTCATTTTGTCCAAATTAACCGTCTTTCCTGATTAAACAACGTGCATGTTCACCAACATATAATGAAACATACTATAATAACATGAAAGTGTCATTATGACCTTTATTGTCCGAAAGACGTTGTGATGCTTCAATTTAGGTGCACAAGGAGATTAAACGTTGGTGGTTGTCACACGTGTTATGCCGATAATCTCAGGCGATGTGGTCCTGTAAAAGAATGCCGTTGCACGTATGAAGGAAATTATACTGTTTTTTTCAGACAATAGCATAAAAAATGTTTACAAATTGACTTTGTACCTTTTAATCTGGACACAATGTGGTCTTGAAATGTGAAACAAAAGATTGGGAAATTATTATTTATTATTGGTGCGTTTTATAATCCGGAGCGCTTTATAATCCAAAGCGTTTTGTAATGCGGACCGAATATAATGTAATCCGGATCTCCGTAAATGTATATTTCGTCTTGCTTTAAAATCCAGAGGTTTTAATAATCCAGAGCGTTTTATAATATGAAGTGCATTATAGTCCGGAATGCTTTATATTCAAGATTGCTTTATAATCCAGAGCGTTTTATAATCTGAAACACATTATAATCCAGAATTATTTATATTCCAGATTGCTTTGTAATTCAGAGAGTTTAATAATCCAGAGCGTTTTATAATCTGGAGCACATTATAATCCGGAAGTCTTTATATTCCAGATTGCTTAATAATCCAGAGGGTTTAATAATTCAGAGCGTGTTATAATCTGGTGCACATTATAATCCGGAAGGTTTATATTCCAGATTGCTTTATAATCCAGAGGGTGTAATAATCCAGAGCGTTTTATAATCTGGAGCGCATTATAATCCGGAAGGCTTTATATTCCGAATTGCTTTTTAATGCTGAGTGCTTTAGAGTCCAAAAAATGTTGTAATATTGTAAACGTTAGCCAAGTGAATTATGAAGCGTCTCTTTCTTTTGTACCTCACATTCTCTGTCCCAATTAAGCAGAATGTCCCAAATGTGCAAGTAATACAAGGTTTGTGTATTAGGATTTGTTTCTAGACTCTTCAATGTTTCTGTCCCCGTTAATATTTTGTTTCTGTATGTGCCCCAAAATGAGAAAACGTAGTAGGAAATGACGCTAGACAGTGATGACAGATGGGATACATAAAGATTCCCCAAAAAGTCCTTGTGGGACTGTTAAAGAGGACGGAGAGAGATTATGGAACGATGAGTCGATGCGAGGCTAATGCTAAAGGAGAGAAAGTTCCAGCGCTGTTTCACTAATGTCCCACCATTGGCTGTTTCTTGTGGTCGTACCTCACACAATGCCAACAAATTACCAAAGTGATTCCTGTTTATGAAAGCAGTTATAACACTTCTACCACAAGATTTAAACTCGGACTAACCCAGAACATCTGTGTCCCATTTGAAGCGTCACAGCTTTCAGCGAGCAGTCACGGTAATGATGGCCATCAGAGACGCCGTTACCAGTGTTGAGGCCAGTCGTATTTTTACCCAGTCCAGACGTCAAGCCTCAAAATGCAGCCAAATGCCAATATTTTTTTTTAAATAGGCCTTTATGTAAGAGCTGACCTCTGACCCCAGTGTATTTGGTGAACGGACAGGAAATACATCGGTATTGTGGCGGGAACAACCATTCCCATTGGCCTGGCACTATTCTAAGTCATGGTCAGCCACAGCAGACGCCGTAAAGTTTACGTTTATTTGTCAGCATAATCCAGGGCTATTTGCAGCGGCTGTGGATTTAAACAATTTTTACAATTTGGCTTGAGAATTGGTTATTATCAGTTGGTTTTGTTAGTCAAGGAGGAAGTAGATTAATTCGGCTAGATTAAGAGTACAGATACTCTTGATACTGTTGACTTTCTCGCCACCGTTCTAGACAGAAATTCTCAAGCTGAGCAATGAGCTTTACGTTAGATAAATGAATACAGACGTTTTCCGTAGCATTTTCATACATAGTTTATGTACACAAAAGATTGAAAGCCGCTGTATTTATGTGTGTATTTGCCATATGTGGCTTCTGCCCATGTTTCAGTGAAGCCGCGTGATTCCTTTGAGATTTATCTCGAGCAACGACTCCTTTTGTCAAGAAGCCAAGTGGTTTCCAAAAAAGGCAACGTTAACTATGTTTGCCTGTTCACTCGCAAGATGCAGGGTTTTGTGTTTGTTGCCTTGCCATATTTAAATGCTCATGTGGCTATTATTATTTTTTTAAGCAATTAAAATAAACACAAACCATAGTTTAGAGTTAGAACCCAAAAAAACAAATTGTGTATTTGTTGTGTGCAGAGTTACGCTTACAGGCACAAACTAAATTGTGTTTATCGCTGTAAATCTAGAACCGTGACTTGTGCAGTCGAGATCTTTGGAAAGATGAACAAAACGTATGTCTCCATTCTCATTACCTTTTTACATTTTTGAGCCAAATTGTGTTTGATCCAAATTTCACAAGTTTGTTTTTTGTATTTTGAAAAACTAAACTATTTCCCTTTGGGCTTGAATCTGTGTAGCTTTTAGAGTTACACAGTAATACGTAATCTAGCAAAAAGTTAGAAAAGATATTATGTATTGAAAAGTTCAACTTGTCCTGATTTAGTATTTACTGTATATACACATTTTGTTTATTAATATTAACAGTGTTATTAAGCATTATGTTTCATGTTATAACCGTTTGGGCTAGAAATACTACTGATATTTATTATATCAAGAATTGTTTAAAATTATTTTTCTAATTCTGTATTTATTTTTGGTGAATTGGTGTTGTTAAAGTATGTGCCTTTTTTTAGATTTTTGTTGAATAACAAAATGAAACAACTGAACGGTCTGTTCATTTCTGAACTCCGTCACAGTCTTGAGTGCGTTTATTTGACCAAGGACTATTTTTAAGTGTGTTATTATATCACTGTGTAATAATTTAACATTTCCAAGGGACCAAATAGATTTCAAGTAGGTTTTCCAATAGTGCACCACAGTTTGTTAAGATAGTCACTAAGATCTTGGTTTAAAACTACTTAATTGGTGTATTTTGAGTAGAAAGACAACTGGCTATTGGTCTACATTGATGTATTTTGGGCATAGAGACAACTTGCTATTGGGCATTGTCAGGTGATTTCAAAGAAATGGCAGCACTAATTTTCTTGATGCTCAAACCAACTGTTTCCATCTATTGAACCAACCGACTTCCTGGTCTGTAATGTTTAGTATCTTCTGGCTTTACTAGAGTGAAAAGCGTTGTAGAGAGAGCTGCGACACATAAACAAGCCGAGCTGGAATTTCAATATGTGTTCCTAAAGTCGGCACATGTTTGCTAAGCTAGTCTGAGGCTAATTGACACATGCGTCCTAATGGCGTGTGTTTGTCCGAGCGTCTCCGTTCGGGATAGAGCGATGTAGAAAGTCTCAATCTCCGCGACTAAAAAAAAAGAAATCTTACCTCGACCATAACCGACCCTGAATTTGCATGACATTGTTATTTGCTAACTGTTTACTCTGCACATCAGATGAACCGTCCACTTTTGCATATCAAAGAGATGCGTCTTTGTAATTTCAGAAGATTCTAAACAGCGTTGCGTTTGATTCTTTTTTTTGCGTGGGAACGTCTTGAATGGAAGCCATCGAACTTGCTTCATTGTTGTTCCAAGGTCTTGCATTGAAGGAAGAGGCTGTGGCGGCCATTGACCTCTGTGAAAGAAAGGCCTTGCTCATAACCTGAACTGCATCACCAGGCGGAAGGTTACTGGGTCTTTTTTTTTTTTTTTGGGATATGGGGGTCAGCCAATGTTGACAACCGCAGTTGCCAAGTAATTTTGCAAAAACATTTCTCGCTTGGCGCCTGTTTGGTCAGTTGTATTGAATACTAACGGTCAGCCAAATGTCACTGTAACAGGTTCAAAAACGTTCATTTAGCGTAACGTGTTTAGGTGTTTAGTTTTATAAGATTATGCTAAAACATTCATCAAGTCGTGAACATGTAAGGGTTGCGGTTAAATTGATCATAATCCTAAAAATTGCAAAAAATTTAAATGAGTATAAACGTTAAATATAATGACGTATTCAAACAAGCAGCAGCTGTTATACAAATGTGTTATAAAAATTTACTTAATGAAACGACTTGAATGAGCGGAAGGTTCTCAGTTGAAGTTGAGTGGTGAAGTTGAATTGGCTTTATTTTAGCTTGCATTTCTCCTATTTTATTGTGTTGTGAAGAACCTGTAAAGAACTATACGCTAAGTCTGATCATAAAAACAGACGCAGAATAAACTCTTTCAAGTCGTTTCCAACTTTGGCTGCAGCAAATATTAAGATGTTCCTGTGTTTGATTACAAATGTCTGTCAAACAGATCTCAAGGCGCTAATCGTTTAGCTACAAGCGTTTCACAAAATTTCAATGTTCTGAACAGTCGTACGGGTATAAAATATAAAATATGGGTATAAACCAACTTTGTTTCCAACACGGTTTCCAACGTTGGCTGCAGCAAAAGAAAAAAATAAATGACAGCAGCAAATATTAAGATGTTTCTGTGTTTGATTACAAATGTCTGTGTAGGAAAGCGTTACAGATCTCAATGCACTAATCGTTTAGTATTTAGTACAATATAATTATTTTGTATTTACTACAATATTGGCAATTTCAATATTTCAAAATTAAGAGCACGTTCAAAACATAAATTAATTACAAGGTAATACTGCTTTTCAATCCACTAATACGCCCATGTAATGAATTAGAAAATAACCTTGAGCACACAAAGAGCTGAGTCTGCCCTGATGTCCAATGCAGACACCAAAATAGCCATAACACTCTCTTTCATTCCGGTTAACAAGGGGTCTTATTGTGAGACCCCACAGGCCTCAAACACAGAGTGTGATAGCAAGTGTTACAAGACTAATTAACTTTCCCCAACAGCTGAAAGAATTCTGTGCCAACAGATGGAATGTGTTGTGTTGACACTGGACGAGTTACTGCAAGACTAGATGTGTTTCTTGCTGGACTGTGGCGTCCTGTGGCTCAATAAGTGGAGCCGAGGCTTCAACACCAGAGGTCAAAGGTTTGGTTCCCAGAGAAAGGGGTTTCTAAACTGTAATGCAGTGTAAATCGCCTTGGATTGAGATTGGAACCTGAGATCTTGTGATTGCAAGACCATCTCTCTTAACTCTAACTTTGCTACAATTTACTACAAAATAAGAGCGTTCTGAAATCCTGCTTCTCATGTTGAGCGTCCTGGGGTCCTCTGTTTGTCTTAAAAGGTTATTGTGGAACTCTGATCAGCCGAAATAATTTAGGCAATAATAAAAGTCTTCTGTGGATTTGGGTCAAATAAGTTGGTTTAGTTTTGCACTTCAAGAATTTTTAACCTAAATTAAAATGCAATTGTTTTAACGTAATGCTGCTTTGACTTGCTGCGATTTGCTATGTGTTACAAAAATGGTCCATATCAAAAGGAAGGTGTGAAAAAAAAAAAAAACTTAAAATGAAGGTGAAATGAAGTATAAAAGGCTTAAAAGGAAAGCTGACGTGTTGCAGGAAATTACAATTTGAATTGTAATTTTGTTTCCTTAATTTACATTAATGACGGTATCGCAATACGGTAATTGACCCCCATTTTAACTGCATTTTGAATTTTGCAGATTTTCTTAAACTCATAGTTTATATACATCAACAATAGATGCTTGATTTCTTTAATCCATCGTTTTTCTGAATCACTTTTATATATCTATTTCTGGGTGACGGGGAGCTGAGGCCAATCCCAGCATCTCTGGACCTGGAGGCGGAGCACACAATTTAGATTGGTGGTCAGCCAATCACAAAGCAGAACATACACACAGGGACTCACTCACAACTATGGGCAAGTTGTCCTGAACAAAGATTGTTGGACAGTGGAAGGGTTACAGAGACCTGGAAGAAACCCATGAGGAGAACATTCAAACTCACAGAAGGGCCTCCACCAGGCCTTGAACTTGAGTCTCTAATCTCTGGCCTATCAAGGGTTCCAATCGGTGAAGTGCGGAACACTCGCCTGCAGTTCTCCATCAGTTTCAGCAGCAGCTGCAGGATTTTAGCAGCTGATAAAGAGTCTGGGCTGCTTGTAAGTACCTCGACCCTCAAACTCAGTGCTGCGGTGTGTTTAAAGCATGCGAAAGGAGGATTTACGACCTGGGCGATTAAAACAAGGCAAGTTTCGTGGAGGTTTCCATATATCGTGGAAATTTCCAGGGGTCTTTGGAATGTGACCACCCCAATCAGGAATACTTCACTGTCTTTCCCACATGCGCTACATCAAACACGTGTTAACTACAGGTGCTACACTACAGAGGCGATGACAAAGGTTGACACCGAAGAACCTATTTATCTCCAGGGGTTCTACAGCAGTGTCGAGGCCGAGCGATGTCTTCTGAAGGGCACATCCCGTAATGAGGAATTTGTGAAATGATTCGCTGGCCGTAAGCAGATCCACATGTGCAGTGTCTGAGCCTTTATTAAGTCCTCTAAATCTCGCCACAGATAGACGTCAGACCCGAGCTCTTCAAACAATTAGTCCTAGAGATGAAAGACCAGTGTCTGATGGAGAAGGAATCAGGAGTAAATCTGATGCTGCTGGTCAGAATGTTGAGATTATGTAAGACGGTTGAATTTATTCAACAATTCCTGTTGTGAAGAATATGGATTGCTAAATTATTTTAATTATCAGGATTATGATAACAATGATGATGATGAATATTAGATCAATTGGAGTCTGAAACACAAAGACGCAAGTTCAATTAATTTTTAAAGCGCTTTTCACCAGTCACTGTACATAATGATAATATTTAACTTTTTATCATCAAATATAAATATTGTCTTTTAATTTATCAATCACATATATTTGAATCGATAATGTTTTATATTTTTAAATAATATTTATATTTACTTATCACATTTAAATATTATCATATTTAACAAATAACATAATTATTTAATACATAATTTGTGCGCTTTGAGACAGTTAAAACTGTGAAAAGCGCCTTACAAATACTCATTATTATTATTATTATAATTGGTGTCATTTAACAATGACCAATGAGCAGCCGAAAGACGAATATGGCTAAGAAAGCAAAACTGTGAGAGAACGAGATGAAAATAAACTTAGGGAAAACCAGCTGCTGTCAGGCTCTTCTCACATTCTAAGTCTTGTGAATGATGGTTATTCCAGAAGATGAATGAACGTTGTCTGTCTCCTGATTGGTCCTGAATCTCATCCCTCTCAGAGACGACACAGAAGAACGCCCAACGCCATCTCCATCCTTTCTAGTCTCTCTCTCTTCTCTGCTCTGTGATTGGCCACCCATCCATGCTGTGCCCCGCCTTCAGGCCCAGAGCTGCTGGGATTGACTTGAGCTCCCTATGACCCTGAAATGGAAGTTCACACATAAGGCTCCATTCTTTGAATATGAAGTATGAAACAAAGCACAACATTCAAAAATAAACTTGTAAAACTCATTAACAATAATTTTCTAAATGGTTGTGTTGTAATAAACAAAAAGCGTGCTTGTGGTTTCAAAATTAATTTTTCATTGTCCGTTTCAAATTGTTCATGATCATCGCCTTCATTTTTGTTAATAATTTTCCATCCAAAGCTATGTCGGCACCAAAAACAAGTGCTCTGTGTTTATTTCAGTAATAATCGCATAGTGGCAAGTCATCAACTCATTGAGATTAGTTTCCGAGATGTAAATGTTAATTTGGGTTGCCTTCGCTCGCTCTTAGTTTCTGGGTTAAAAATTACTCTCCATAGTGCTTCAACAATCCATAAATAAAAAGGCCACAAAAAACGTTATAGTGAATTTTAACCTCGATTTTCCTCCAGATTTGATTTCAAGTGCCTCTCAGAAACACACATTTAAGTGTAAATACGCACATTTTAAATGAGAACGCGAGAGGGACTTGGGGAATTGCTCAAGGAAGCACAACATAACAAAAATATATTGTTTATGAGCGAAGGTGCAAATCCACTTAGGTTCTGTTGCTGGCTTGAATTTATGGGAATCTCAAGCCCCAGGCCGTCTTCAAAGCCAGTGCCATGGTAAAAACTAGCTTACCGGCCGAGGCCAGTCCTAACTGACAACAGATGCGTGCGTGAGAGGAAGACTTGTTTTCTTTATCTTCCGGAGAGGAAGCCATCTAGATTCATCTCAGGAACATATCACATGCGTTTTGCACCACTTCAAACTCCAGATAAGACCTCACAAGAGAAGTTAGCGGGAGCTTAAGATCAGAAATGTGCGCTTTTGACTGGAGCATTAAGCTGATCACTTCCAGATCATTGGCGTGGTTGACGTTGAAGTCGGGAGGTCATGGTAGATTAGGAGAATATCTCTTACGTTATAAAGCGACGTGTTGAGGAGCTTCGTGAAGGGTCAAACATCTTGTTCTGTTCGGCAGCATGTCATTCCCCGGCACTGGAGGGGTTTCAGCTTTGACCTTTATCCCCAAACAGGATATGATGAGAATTTTTATGGTAATGAGGCAGGGTTACGGTGGAACTTTACACATTAAACGTATTTGTTTCCCGGGTCAGATTTTTGGTGAGACAGAGCCGGTCCGGATGACCACGGAGGGCTCGGACTGCCGCTGCAAGTGTGTGATGAGACCCTTGAGCTTCGAGGCGTGTGCGCGTCTCCGGGACGGAAGTCTGCGGGTGGATGACTTCTACACGGTGGAGACGGTGAGCTCAGGGTCCGACTGTAAGTGTTCCTGCACGGCTCCGCCTTCTTCACTCAACCCCTGTGAGAACCAATGGAGAACAGAGAAGCTCCGGAAACAAGCCCCTGAACTGCTCAAGGTGTGGTGTCTCTTTTTCTTTATCCTTAACTATTTCTTTGAAAATGATATAATAGAATTAGAATAGAATCCGAAGTAGAATGATTTGAACTGAATGAACTTTGAATTGTCTTTAAACTTTAAAAGTTTAAAATATTAAAAGACTGTGTGTTAAAAAGGCGATTTTATTTATTCAATAAGTGTTTAGAAGCATTCAGTAACAATTCATGAAATGTTGATTTATGCACATGTGTATTGCCATAACCATACTAAACAAACTGGTATTCATATACAAAACATATACACACAAATATTAAAACTATTATTTTTAAACAAATACTAACATGTATTTATTATTGAGTATTAATTATGAACAATGATTAGAAATGTTAATTTGTGTATGCACAAGTTGTTTTTTTACCACACGTATAAATGTACATCCATCCATCCATTCGTTATCCGCTTTAACCAAAGCTTTAATATTAGATAGGTATATTTAATATGTGTACAATATATACATACATAAATACTGTGTGTATATACATATATTTAAAGTATATACTACATATGCTCTACTATATTTATATATTTTTTAGTATAGTGTACCTATGTATAAACAATCATTTAAACACAAATACACCTACTATGTATGCTATACACACTGTGCTTATATATTTTCAGTTAAAAGGGTGTATGAAAGTTCTTCTGTGGGAATTCAAGCACACCACATCTGCTACGGATTAACACAAAAAAGTTATTCATCTGATTTCACTTGGCTGGTTAAGTACAAACAAAAAGCTGTTAGTTGAGACATCGATCCATCCATTTTCGGATGCAATTTTCCACTTCTGTGTCACGGGGGGCTGGAGCCAATCCCAGAAACTTTGGGCCTGAAGGCGGGACTCTCTGCCTCGATTTGTGGCCAACCAATCACAGAGCTGGACAGAGACACATGCACTCCTATTCAATTTTCTATACTGAAATTCTCCTGCATGTTTTTGACCTGTGGGAGGAAACCGGAGACCCGGAGGAAACCCAAAAGCCTTTTATAAGCTGTCTTTTTATATGTTTTACACTTCTTGGTGTTTTCTTGTTTTGATTTTTCTAGCTCCATTCTATGGTGGATCTGCTGGAAGGGACACTATACAGTATGGACCTAATGAAGGTTCATGCCTACATGAACAAAGTCGTGTCCCAGATGAACACATTGGAAGAGGTAGCCATCAGATTTCTATTTAAAACACTATTTCGTTTCAAGCCACCAATGGTGATATCCTTTCCACAGACCATAAAGACCAACCTTACACGCGAGAACGATTTTGTGAGGGACAGTGTTGTGAATCTGTCCAATCAGCTGAAGCGCTACGAGAACTACTCTGACATCATGGTCAGCATTAAAAAGGAGATCTCCAGCTTGGGACTCCAGCTTCTGCAGAAAGACGCCGCGTCTGACAATAAAGCTCAGGTAAGAGAGATGAACTCCCATCTTGGTTGGGACTAGGCTTGTAAACCAGAAATGTGTGATTCTAGGGAACGGAGAATAAAAAGTCTAAGGAACTTGTAAAAACCCCCAACAAGAAGCCCCCAGCTGCCAAACCTCCACCTAAACAGCCCAAGGAGAAACCCACCAAGCCCAAGAAAGAGGTTCCAGCCCGCCCACCCAAACCTGCAAAGCCAGACCCCACCACTAAAACAAAGACCCTGGTTCACCAATCAGGCGTTATACGGGGGATCACGTACTACAAGGCAACTAAACCAGATAACTCGGAGTCCCACACGGGTGGGAGAGGAGAGAGAGGTAAACAAAACTTTAAATGTATTTCTATACAGTATATTAACCAATGTATAAGAAATCCCAGTCTTTGGGATTCACTATATATGGTTTTATGGAAACCAGTTAAATGCTTCGCTGAATATTGTTTGCACCTGTGGCTTTTTATGTCCAAAGATAGTAAAAATACTCAGTTGGAGCTGCTGTTGTATAATGTGTAGTACATGATGAAGTCACCAGCTTAGAATCTGCAGCTCCTACTATAGCACAATTAAAAATTAAGGAGTATGAACGTAAAAACCCGTGATGTGGACATGAATGTTGTTATGACAAATTGAGCTGGAATGGAATTAACTGGAGTTCTATCTTAAGTACTTTTTTCACGTTGAAGTATTGAGTAATTTGGGAAATTTCGGTCATGACAAACTCGTTTGTAGATCAGATTGTAGATTACAATTGTTGTGAAATTGTTGATCAGACTAAATCACATGGAAGATGCTTCTTATCTTGGGACCAAATCTGCCATCAGGGTCAAACCGAATTTAAACTTCAGCTCAAAACAACTGAGCAAGACTGAAATGTGAAAAACATCGGGAACATAAACAGCCACGATGGGCAAAATAATAAACCATTGAGTGTAATGGCTCAGGAACTCGACGGCCTGAAAGAGCCGAACCTCCAACTCAGGATTATAACACATACACGTCAAGGAACATTAAAGCATTTCTGCAAATTAAAAACCAATCTATCACAGAAGAAACACGTAAAAGTGTCTGAAGCGGTCGACAGTAATAGCCTCATGTCCTCACAGAAAAACATGTCACGACTGTAGACAAGTTACGTCATACACTTCAAATAACAGACAAAACCCACCACGAGGGACAAAGCATGCACAATAAATTAGGAATTAATTACCGTATTTACTAGGCATGTCCCGATCCGATTTTGAAATCGGAAATCGGTCCGATATCAGCCGAATCGGATTTTATCGGAATGCGTTAAAATTTCCGATATTAACATCCGAAAGTCCAATATGAGCGATTCGCTCTAAACTCCGTTCCGGGTTTTCTATTCAGCCGCCTCCAGAGGCAGCGCGCAAAGCCCACGTGATCACAACACGGCTTGCTTGCAAGCATCTAGTAACGAAGAAGAGCAATGTTGGCCGTGTGGCAGTATTACTCCGTAAAGTGCGATAAAGACAGTGTGGCTCGGTGCAAAAACGTCTGCCAAATGACTGTGAAGTCACACGTGTCGAGCACAAATGTCCCGCGGTGGAACAGAACCGGGAAAGTTTAATACATCCAACCTCATCGCGCATTTGAAACAGCATCACAAAACTCTACACAAGGACTTTCGCAAGACTCCCGAGTTAAATACGTCGAGCAAGCGTCCTCTTTCTCGCGCGACATGTTCTCTTTTCACGTCCTGTTCGCGGCGTCCGATAAATTCACGGGGTTTATACATTCACGAAAATGTCCGAGGTCCACTCGTGTTTATTACCATTACACGCGCAGGTGAATCGACCGGCGAAATACAGCACAACGTTTGAATGAAATGAGCGAGATGCATTTATAGCGCAGATCACAGCGCCACATTCACGGGGAGTGAACAGAGAGAGAGAGAGAGCTGCTCTGAGTGAGACCGCTGCACTCCCTGCGTCTCTGCATCAGATGAGCGCTTTGCACCCTAGTTGTCTGATATGTTCAGTGAAATTTAATCCTGCAAGAAAGTACCTCAAACAATACGAATACGTAGGCTATTATGCTTTTAGGCTACTTTATATGTGACAGATTGTAGTCATATTTCTGCAAGATATATATTTTTTTACTTTCCTAAAAATGCTTATTTTCTATTCACTGGCCTTATTTCAACACAGTCTCAAATCTTTCTCAAATGTCAGATGACAAGCTCAACAGCTATTCGCATCTATTTATACTATTAAGACCTGCAGAGAAATGTATCTTTTGCACTTGTTCTCAATGCATTTTAAACTTCAATTCAATTTTTAATGGAAGAACGTTGAATTTTTACAACATTTCAGCAGGCCAGTAGGTTTACATTATTGCTTATGTACACATGAGTAGGATAAAGTTAAGCATTTCAGTTTGAATTATATTTTATACTCTTGAGCATTGCAATATGCTTAATAAATATTTGCATAATTTGCAACACATTCTGTTTCATTTATTCTTTGAAACTTCATTATTAATTTATGCAATTGCAATGCCTTGATTTTTGTAAAGTTAGTACACCGTCATAACAATAAATGCAAAGGTACTACTAATAAATGCCACAATTTCTTTCGGTGTTTCAGATTTCGGCCTTTCCTCTTTTGTTTTCGGTTTCGACCAAGAATTTTCATTCTAATTTTCACTAATATTTATTTATTTATTTTAAAAGAGTCCAATACTAATATTTGTTCAAGTCTAATAAGTAAAACATTATTTAATTGATTTTATCACAGGAGTTAATTTTGAGCGTTTATCGACCTCAAGCCTGTCTGAATTTGTCTTGAGGCCGCACCAACTGTCCTCATTTTTTTATTTTTTTTTTTTTAAACGTAAAAGGTTCAAATTTATGCAACCAACATATAATAAATTGGTTGTTTTTTTCCGTACTTACTGTTGCTGCCTTTTGTTCTCCATTTGATCTAGCCTTTCATACATACCACACAATGAAATAGGTAAAAGTATTCATGTTTTGTGCTGATTATCGTATCGGATTTGTATCGTATCGGTGGCTGCAATATCGGTATCGTATCGGAAGTAAAAATGTTGTATCGGGACACCCCTAGTATTTACTCAAATATAAGCACCCCCTCCAAATTTTAAGTGTCTAAAATTAGAAAAAAATGGGGTGATTTAACTCAATGGGGTGATTAAATCCAATCAACATGGTAACAAAATGGTAACAACATCACGCGATCGGTCACGTGATTGAACGCCAGAATAAGAGTCCCCATGTTTGTAGCCCACCACGGGAACTCAAACCCTGACCAAACATCAATGACAGTGTCTGGCTGCCGTCCTGCTCTCATGTTCAAGTTGAATGTTCCAGACGGTCCCACAGAGCAGGAAGTCCAGACTGGGATTCTTCTCCCTCTTCTCACATTGTCTCGCGACGTTGTGTTGAACATGGCATCAGATGAAATGGTCTCGTGTAGGAATGTGGAATCCAAACAGTGTGGGCAGAGATGCAGGAAGTGCAGCATCTCCTTATTCATTCGTTTGATGTGCAGGCTGAAATGTTAGACAGAGTTGTAATCTGCTTCCCTGGTGTTCTCCTTGTACTTTTCCAGAAAATCCAGCCAAAGCTCAGGCCGTCCACCAAACCGAGGACAGAAAGAGCCCGGAGCTCGACCCGGAGGAATCTGAAATAACTTCCACTGCGGCGCCAAGAACAACCACCAGCTTTTCCCTGGTCACTATGGCAAAAACAAGCACCACGCTGTTGGGAAGCTCCGTGGCTGAAGTGCTGGTGAACTCAACCCTGACCACGCCAGCTCCAGACAGACCACTGACAGCAGAACCCACTGCCCCCAACGCTAAAGAGCGAAAGACCAGCGGAGGAAAGACACACTCGCTCAAAGCTGGTAGATTTTCTCTAGTCCCGTTTTTTTTTTTACTTTAGTCTTCTGAGATTTTTATCCCTCAGTCACTTCATGATAAGCTTAAAGATTTGTGA
>CM051498.1:18384398-18401144 GCA_028031935.1 Paedocypris micromegethes | reverse complement strand
GAGAGAGAGAGAGAGAGAGAGAGAGAGAGAGAGAGAGAGAGAGAGAGAGAATAATGACCAGTGTTGTGACAAAAACAGCTCAGCATATTTGGACAGTGATATCATGTGTAAACTACAGTCAATCCAGCGAGTTCAAATTCTCAGTCTGAGAGGGAACAATAGCTGTGAAAAGAAAGTTAAGTTGATTCTTTGTTTGAGTTCTTGTGAAGGGTGGATGATGGATGGGCGGAAAGACTGAGAGATACAGACAGATAGATTGACTGATAAGATATAATGATAGAATGAAGGGGGACAACTGCACAGACAGACAAAATGGATGGAGTGAAGGATGGATGGATGGATAAATGGGCAGACAAACACACAAACATAGACTTATAGGCAAATATGAATGGATGATTGGACAAACAGACGAATAAACAGATGGAAGGATGAATAGACGAACAAACATATCGACATATGAAAGGATGAATGGATGAGTGGACAACCAGACAGACATAGACTGACAACCGGAAGAAGGAATGGATGAGTGGACCAACAGACAGACAGCGAGACAAATGTGACAGTGTGTGTGTGTGTGTGTGTGTGTGTGTGTGTGTGTGTGTGTGTAAATGTTTGTACACCACTGTGCGACAATTAAGGGTTTGATGCTAAATATAAAATATGCATGAAAATGTGTCGTTCAGTCAATGACCTTGTATTAAATAATATCGTCATACATATTTATGAAATGTAGCTATTTTTGAAAGAAATAGGTTTATACTACAACTAATAACTAGACAGTTAAAATTGTCGAAGAACTCAAGGAAGAAGTGTAAGCTGCTGATTGAACAGCAGTGACCAACCAATCACAAGTCACTGTTGAACTATGTTTGGTCACCATGGTAACAGCATTTTCCCACGTCCCCATAAACAGACACTCAAAGACGTCAAAAGAAAAATAGAGATAGAGTATCCAAAAAATATTTTAGAACTTTTTGCCATTTAAATGATGTTGATGGCTAGGCTGCAGACAAAGAAGAACATAAATGAAAAGACCCACATTCAACTTCTCAGAAAAATGGTTTAAAACAAAGAAAATAAGAATGAATGGATGAGTGGACCAACAGACAGACAGAGAGACAAATGGACGTACAGATAAAGAGAAGGACAGACACTAAAAATGTCACACTTTGCGGGGCGACGCACCAAAACAAAGTGAAAACACGGAGACTAATGATGCAAAAAGTGAGTTTTATCGACTCAGCGGCGTGTGTGACGGCGCCTGGACTACACAGCCTCAGTGTTTAACAATGGCGAGGAAAAGAGCCAAGTAAAATACACAATCAAACACACACTCCATCACACACACGCACTCAGCTCACGCACACGCTCCTCGCGAGGCGGTAAAGAATGAGTTGTGTCACTGTAAACACGTACAGTAAGTACAGTAAAGGCCTGTCGGATCAATGAACAAAATTAAAAATCAAACACAACTGCATGAGTCCAGACAGCAAACACACACACGCTTGTCTGAACTGTACTGTGCTGTTGGCACTGCCCGGTCGGGTCAAAGGTCACATACCAGCAGATTTGCCCAACAAAAGACCATCGGCACAAAACTCATCGAGCACAGCTGTGCCAAATCCCAACATCAGTTACCAATGACATCATCATGTCTGGAATGTATCAAACAGGATAAAATGCCACGTTGGAAAACGTGGCTTTGGCTTTCACGATATTTATGAGAAAGGTGTTATTGTCACGTTCATTGCTTAATCTTGTCAATTCATTTCTCAAACCATTTCGGATTATGGAATGTTCAATGATGCCATAAGAAAACATTATTAGTGGCCGCTAGTTTTTAAAATCAGTAAAGGTCATCGCTATCTGCTTGTCTTCAGCAGTGACTCTCTGATAAAGATTTACACAAGGACTTTTCAGAAATGGCGAATTATGAAAATAATTCGACTGTACTAAAGTGTTTCTGTGAACATTCTAACAGGCTCTCGGTACTGAAATACTTTATTTCCCATATGCCTCCATAAAAAGTCAGTACACTGACTTAGGTACACTGAAAAAGGTGTCTGATTGTTCATACTTCGAAAGGAATTTATTATTCTCTACTTAACCAATGCAAAAAAACATCTTTGAATCAAATTAAGTTTTTAGGTTTAATGAAATCTCAAATTGTACTTTTTCTCAATAACGAAGCGTTGAAAAACAGACCACGACGCTAATATATGCACATATCCATGTCCTTTGTTGGTTGGGGCTTGTGTATTAACGGGTTGAATTAAAAAAATTATGATGTGTATAATATCATCTTACACTATGTCATAAAATCTGAATATAAACTCATGTGTCTTGACCACTGAGGTGTAATGTGGTGGACAACAACTTATTTACATACATTTCCTCATAACGAGTCTCCAATCAGTGGAGAATCTGCTCAATTGATCCCTTTAACAAACAGGCAGCAACAGCGCCACCTGTTCTAGAAATGGTGGGTAGGCAGAAATGCAGCCTAGTCTCTGCTCACTCAACGAGATACATTTATGGTGATATACATAATTACCATAATTAAACATCTTTTGTCTTCTCATATCAATTCTCCATGTCCCCATAAACAGACATCTCAAAGACATGGAAAAAAAATAGAGGTGGACTATCCCAAAAATGTTTTCGCATTTTTTGCTGTTTGAATGATGATGATGGCTAGGCTGCAGACAAAGAAGATTATAAATTAAAAGACACACTTTCAGCTTCTCAGAAAAATGGTTTTTAAAACAAAGAAAATAAATTATGAAGAAATAAATGAACAAGCATGAAGAAATAAATGTTTTGTAGAATAACAGCAAACCCAGATTACAAAATCTATTGATGCCTTAGCAATGGGAATGAAAACGAACAGTCGTCCCGAGAGAAGACCCTGCGCCATAAAGACCCCGCACCGTTAAGTTAAAATCACTTCAAGTAATCTCTCACTCTCTCTCTGGAGCGCCACAAATATCCAACAAACACCAATATTTTAGTCGTGAGCTGAAATGTTAATCTGGGCAGCTTTTGAAAAGCAAAACCGTATTCCGATAAATCACTCGGTTGTAAATTGTAAGCAGCGTCATAGAAAATATTACAGAATATTTTTGGACTTTTAATGTCTGAAAAAAAAACCATTCTATTGCTACAGACTAATATCCTAGTCAAGGTCGAAGTGCATGTAAAATATTTGACTACAATCTAACCATTTGTTTCCTGTCCAAAGCCTGTTCCTTTCCAGAGCCGGAGCGCGGAAACAACACGGTAACCTGAAGCCAGAACATGAACGTACATTTATTATTTTAAGTAATGCCTTTAAGAGCCACGCAATGATTACATCACCCCGTTTCCCAAAGGATTCCAATGCAAGCCTTAAATGGCCGCGGTCTGGAGGAAAAGAAACTTCTAGTTCCAGGCACAGTTTCTGCGATAACGTCCACCAGCAGCTAGTTTCTCGACTTCATAGCGACTTTGCGTTGGTCTGGAACTAAGAAAAGCGCTATATAAATAAACTTGAACTTGAACTTACTCCCGATCTGACTTTAACACATTTCCATGAGGTTTCAAAGATTCGGGTAGTTAGTTGTTTAAAGTTTTATTGTAATGTTTAGGTCAGTTATTGTCTAATTTTTATTCAAGGAACACAGTTTGAAACCAAAACCGGACAGTTGTAGCACCGTGTTTTACATAATTATATTTTAAATCTAATAATTAAAATTCATAGTAGTTTTAAATCTAGTTCAAGATTATAAGTAAAAATAAAATTGGAACGGACTGGAATGACAAACTGCATTGTGTTTTTGACGTTGCATTATTCAGACTTTAACTCTATTTACATGCCTTGTTTTTACTTTGTAGCAAAAGTAAAATGCCTTGTGCCTTGTGAATTTATCAATATGGCCACAAGTCTAATACCCTACCACAGGACCACAACTGCCACACACACTTGCATATACACTATATTAATATAAATTGCACATACAAAACAAGACAAAAAAAACCCTAATGAACATAAAAGTGAAGAGAAAAAACGAGATACAGGTGTACACAATCAGAAGCACTAGAGGATCATGGGATGTGTAGTCTCTAGTAACGTTACAGTAAAACACAAAAAAAAATCATTTTTACTCTTCAGTGTTAGTTGATACAACTTTTTAAAATGTTATTGCATAAAAGTTAAACAGCATAAATGTTAACAGTATCATACAAAAATAGCAGGTTAACTCTTGCACACCGCTTGACTAAAGTTATTTCTAGATTTACAATTTCGATATGGTTCACCTTATTGACAATCTCACTCACTTTACTTTACTTAACTGTTCAAATTTAGTCTAGAGCCAAAGATTATAACTCCAACTAGCATTGGATTAAATAATCAGTAATCACCCCAAAAAGTAGGTTAAATCGATCGCAATGTCACATTCTTAATAGGTCATCCCGAGATAAGCAGTGAGATATGAGATGAGATCATGGTGATAACAGTGTCGCGAGACGACAGGGTTTAGAGCGAAGCGAATCCCAGAGAAGATCCAGGCATCGGAAAAATCCCGTTTAATGCGAGAATGATTCATGGCCTGCAGATGTTGAAGTGGGATACGGTGGGAATGTGTGTGAACAGGTGATGCCGCATGTGTTGTGAAATCAGATCGTCCTGCTTGTCTGACGGCTGGAGATGAAACCCATCCTTCTGCCTCGTTTTCCAACCCACTTTGAAGACAATGGCCTTCACATGCCCAGCCAATGCAAACAAGCTGGAACGAGACTCAAAAAAACCCAACCGTCCTATCACCCATATCAAGAATCCAAAAGTCGCTGTTGGAATGGTACGAGAACAATAGCGGATGTTCAAGCCAAATTCCAAGAACTGTTCTCCTACTAAACCAAGAGTCGTTAAGCTTTTAATAGCTATAAAATTAGTCTCAATATGAGGTGGAACAAGACAAGATGTTTAGAAGCACAACAATGGTCAACATATGTTGGGTAGGTGGATAAGGAGCCAATATAAGAGTGGATTTACTGGTGTCCTCCACAGAGCAGATGTTGGCAACGAGAAACTGGAGCAAATTCCTAGACACGTCGTTCCGTGGAATTGCATGTTTAGCGTTTATGAAGGAAACAGTCTTTGGAGGTAAAATTCGGAAGCACTTTGGAGGTGGATCCACAAACCTGCACTTCCTTCATTGTTTAACTAATGAAATCGTTCACAGGAAGAAAAGTTTGATTTACTTACTTTAACGGAACCAAAGTTGCAGTTAAACTAGACGTGGATGTTATTTTTACGGTTATCACTCATTTTTAACAAGCATCACTTATGTGCCGCCAACCGTGGCAAAAGCAACTGTGTTTTGGAGGGTCTTTTCCCGCGGCTTGTGCAGACCACGGCCGAGGACATAAATTAACTCCAAACAACGTGACAACTTGAAATTTACACTGTTTCTTTACTGTTCATAAAACACGTTTCCCTTCGTCACGTGAAGTGTTGCTTTTAGTGAAACTCAATCCAAATAAAATAAAACTGATTAAACACGACCTGTTTGAAAGTTGAACTTGAAAAGTGACTTAAAAGTGACTTATTCCGGACATCAGACGTAAGATTCAAGGTTTGAATGGTTCTAATATAAGACTAGTCAGAACCTCTCGACTTTAGCTATTGTTATTTCACGTCTAGAGAAAGTCCAGAGTGTTTAAGATTGAGCTGGAAACTTACAATGTTGTATTTGTGTGAACCAACAAACAAACAAAAAAATCAAACATATGTACAATTAAATTAAAAAAAACAAAAAACAAAAAAAAAAATCAAGAGTTGCAGAAAAACTACAAATTCTGTATTTATCAGGTTTTATTGCTTAGATAGATATATTTCCTACGTACATAGAAATACAATTTAACACTTCAATGTTTCAAAATGGCAGAACAACAAAAAGAAAAATGTCTATTCACGCTCACATAATTTGGCTCATAAATATCATCCAGTACTTTTAACACCATGCAGATGGCGATATCTCCTTGTCCACCCAAGAAATTAACAGCAATAGAAAAAGATGCCAATTCGATGTTGTGCTTTATACCACAGGTGTGTGTGTGCATGCAGTATAAATAAAAAATAAATGCACTTATAGTGTGTGTATTAACCAAACAACATAAACTATGAAGAGCTCACAGAGAGTCTCCAACTGTGCAATGGAACATGAAATGGCATTTATAAGAAACCTATATCTCACGCCTCGGGCTATAATATATGCCTTATGAAACTCTACATTGCTTTATTTGCTGCATTTTTGGCATTCCTTTCTGAGAAGTCCTCCAGATGATCCACTTCCAGCTGTCCTCCTTTATCCATGTGAAGTTTGAAAAAACAACAACAACAAAAAAAAAGATTTAGTATATTTACCTATACTTAATTATTGTCATAAACCCATGTTGAATGTACTACATACAATTACTTCTTTATCACAAATAAAAGTAATGCTTATTTTCTTTTATACAGTATTACTCTGAGTTTTGTAAAGAAAATTATTTTACTGCGAGCCTGCGAACTGTGTGACTTTGTGCTTGATTTTTTTTAGATTTAGAAAATGGAGAGAATGACAGAGAAAAAGAAAGAAAGAAGTACAGAAAAAAAGAAAAAAAATACAACAATGTACAGTGGATGGATGGATGGAAGGAAGGAAGGAAGGAAAAAAGAAGGAAAGAAAGAAAGAAAGAAAGAAAGAAAGAAAGAAAGAAAGAAAGAAAGAAAGAAAGAAAAGATACCTAAAGAAAAGGGAAGAAAATGCAGAAAAATATAAATAAAGAAAGGAATAAGGACAGACAGACGAGTCATGAATTGGATCATACTGATAACTGTTGCAAGCTCAGCACCAGGCAAATCAGATTTAAAAAGAAAGCATCATCACGCTCTACTGCAAAATAAACGCAGCGCGCTGAAGAGATCCCGCAGCGTTCTGTTAGTATCCATTACAAGAGCAGAATACAATTGTAATTCAATGTTGTTCCGCAACGACACACGATGACGTGTTTACACAGCAACAATCTGCTTCGCTCTCGCTTTGAAGAAATTTGAATAAAGGAGAATATTCAGCGTCGAGGATTAAGCCGGACGCCGGTCGTCTCTGGATAAAACAAAAACGCAAACGCTGAGCGATGTTCAAAAACTGAAATGTTGATGTTGGAGGGAAATCAAATGTATTGGATTGTCTTTTCCTAGCCACACTGAGGCCATTCTGTGACCATGTTGTGTTCAGAAATCCAAAAACCGTAAATGTATCGATTACAGTAGACCTCAGCAGATACGTTTTTTTCAAGTTTATTGGGATCAAACATCCTGAGCACGGTTTCCCATGATCCTTTCTGCTTACTTCGGTCCACTTGATTCCCACCTTCCCCAATTCAGCAATTTCAATGTACTGTCAGGAATAAATGTGAGTGAAAGACGACAGAAACTTGTAGAACACCCTCCATAGTGAACAGTCAAGTCAAGTCTTATTTATAGAGCACAGGTTTAACACAACCATAGTTGATCCACAGTGCTTTACATGAGTAAAATAGCTAGCAATAAAATAATTACACATAAAATAACAGGTGATTAAGGAAATGCATGTAAAAGCAATTTAGATATAAAATCTATAACAATTCTACACCAAACAATTTCAAAGTTATATGCACAGTATTAATCAAAAGCAAATGAGTAAAAAAAAGGTTTTTAAACTAGATTTAAAACCATCTAATGATGAGGAGGCTCTGATGTGGAGAAGTAGACTGTTCCAGAGTTTTAGAGCAGCTACTGTGAAAGCCCCATCACCCTTGGTTTTGCATCGAGAGCGGGGGACAGATTAAAGCAACTGGCCATTTCATCTCAGTGTCCTGGATGCTGTGTAGGGTTTGTTAGAACACCCCCCTGTTTTCTCGTAGTTGCTATGCTAGATGATCGTTGGCATTTAATGGTCCCAAAATTGTGTTGGCCAATTTGACAAAGCTGCTCAACTCAAATGTCTTATTCCTTTTTATGACAGAATTTTCTATGAGCCAGTTTTCCTATGGCTGGTTGACCCATACACACTCATGAGCTGCTCACGTTTTGGCCTGGCCAGACTGTATGCCAACTGTGACATTGATGAACCAATAAGGTGGTATAGGTTCCTTTTTCATGTCTTGATCTCTGACTCGGTGGTGTTTGCCTCAAGTATTCCAAACCCTGCAGCAGATGCCCTCTCAGGACCAATCAGTGAGGAATGGCACATTTACACATACGATTTGAAGGATGTGGCACATTTTTGTTAAAACACGGATCAATCTTAATGTCTCCCAAGAGTCGGACCATTACCCGCAATGGCTCTCACATTGGTTATAGAATGTTTTACCTTCATTCAACCTGGTGCCATGGACAAAACTAGACAAGAGACACTGCAAAGTTTTTCAACCTGGCCCTAGTAGTACCAACGCCACGGATCCATCCACAAGACGTTGACCAACTGTTGTCGCAAGATGGGTGAGAATCCACTAAGTCATCCTATTGATCAAATCCATCTCTCCAAAGAAGATTTGGAGAGTTGAACAATTTTTTCACTTCAGTTAAGAAGCAAAGGTAACGCTGGTAACAATAGACGTTACTATATGTTCCTTCTGGATGAAACCCTTCAGACTGTGCACATTTCTTGTACAACAGAAGATGCCAAAATATTTCATACTTGTTTAACAAATTTGTAATACTTTCAGACTTGTTTAACATCTCGAAAGAGATGATATCACTCATAATAAAACATACACTACATTCAGAAAGTAGTATTATGGGAGACGTGTTGCCAGAAAAACAAGGATCAGGTGGTTAAGTTAGAAAAAGGTTCAAACCTAATTCTGACATCTACTTAAGACTGACAAAACTATTTTTTTTTTTCAATTTCAAAATGCTTTTGCAATTTCCAATTTTAAAACAACCTATCCATTTTACACTTGCTCAATGTAGGCTCAAAAAATACCAATAAATGTGAAGAACAAGAAACTCTTTTTGTAATATAATAAACTCTTAATATTGAAATTAACTGTGGCACCTCAATGTTGAAAATGCTTCTAGACTGGAGATCCAGTGTCTTAAATCCGTACTGACATACAAAGAGCATCAACAAAACCGGATGGTTAAAGGATTTGCAGGATTTCGTACAGGATGTTTAGTATTTTCTTCCATTTGAGCTTTGACTTCAGAAACACAACTCTGTGTAAAGCTATACACCCAATCAAACACACGTCAGAACTAATGTTAGCCTGCGGATCTGATGCTCAGATTTAACACGGAGAACCATAACTGAGTGCATGCAAAAACACAACAAGCCTTATCATTCCATCTCGCCAACAGGATCTGAACAAATCACAAACATAAGGTAAATATGTGCAAGGAAACTGTAAACTGAACCTTCAACAAATATCCAACAGACATGAATGGAAATAAAACGTCCTTGCAGCAACATTACTACTGATAGCGTGTTGTGTTTCTCACCTCTACTTCCACGGTTCTTACAACTTTTTCTCTGTTTTCCAAAGTGAAGCTTCTCGTAGGAGTCGTCCTTGTGCTTCGCCATGAAACGAAGAAAACATTTGAAAACCATTGCAAGCGTTCAACGACAAAAGGAGTTTATTCATGTGGCTTTCCAGGATGTGATATGAATCAAAAACAAGAAAGATTGTCAAACTTGCGATGTGATTGTGTTAGCTCAACTCAATGTTCTGCAGAACTGAATTAGTAGAATGTGCAGTTGTTCTTACTGGTTGTTGTATCCAAAGTCTTGCAACCATATGCATTCGATTTTAGTGCGTAAGGTATAATAACAAAATAAAATGACACATAGATGTAATGATGATACTGTTGGCGTCATGCGTCTACTGTTGACCGCAGAACCTTTTATCTTAGTATTGTGGGTTAATTGACTGTCCAAAACCCTTCATCAAAACATTTTAGAGAAAAGGCCGAATGCTGAAAATGTCGACCAAATTTATGGAAACAAATGCAGATACTGACAATGATGATGTATAAGGTCCAATTCTTTCATATACTGTAAATTGAATTGAATTGAAATTGAATTGAAAAATCCTTTATTAGTCCCACAGCGGGGAAATTTCACGTCACAACAGCAACAACAAATCCAAACAAATAAATAAACAAACATCACCATAACGCACTGCACACATCATAATAAACAAACAAACAAACAAACAAACACAGACCATAAATGAACAAGTAGCGCTGCCCGTCATAAGCATAGTTCCAGTCACCAGTTTAAATTTAAGTTCAAATTGTAGAGTCTAACCGCAGCAGGTAGGAAAGATCTGCGATATCTCTCCTTCACACAGCGGGGGTGAATCAGTCTGCCACTGAAGCTGCTCTCCAGAGCAGACAGTGAGTCCACCAGTGGGTGAGAGTCCAGGTCCAGGATGGATGATAGTTTATCCAGGACCCTTCTCTCACCCACCTCCTGCACTGTGTCCAGAGTGCATCCTAGGACAGAGCTGGACTTTTTGATGATCCTGTCCAGTCTCTTCCTGTCTTTGCCTGAGATGCTGCTGCTCCAGCAGACCACACCGTACAGGATTGCTGATGCCACCACAGAGTCATAGAAGATCTTCAGGAGTGACCCTCTCACTCCAAAAGACCGCAGTCTCCTCAGGAGGTAGAGTCTGCTCTGACCCTTCCTGTACAGTGTGTCTGTGTTATGAGTCCAGTCCAGTTTGTTGTTCAGATGCACACCCAGGTATTTATAAGAGTCCACTCTCTCAATGTCCATTCCCTGGATGTGCATCGGTGGGATGACAGTAGACTGTCGCCGGCGAAAATCCACCACCATCTCCTTAGTTTTCCCTGCGTTGATCAGGGGGTGGTTCCACCGACACCAGTCCACAAAGTCCTCAGTGAGTCCTCTGTACTCAGCATCGTTATCTCCTGTGAACAACCCAACAATTGCTGAGTCATCAGAGAACTTCTGCAGAACACAGCCGTCCGTGTTGTGTCTGAAGTCTGAGGTGTAGAGGGTGAAGAGGAAAGGAGCCAGTACAGTCCCCTGTGGAGCCCCCACACTGCAGCTCAGAGTGTCAGACACACAGTCCTTGGCTCTCACAAACTGTGGCCTGTTTGTCAGATAGTCCATGATCCACTCCGTCAGATAGAGGTCCACACCAGCCTCCTCCAGTTTGTGTTCCAGAAGCACCGGCTGGATGGTGTTGAAGGCGCTGGAGAAATAAAAAAACATGATCCTCACGCTACTGTCGGGCTTCTCAAGGTGAGAAAGAGCTCGGTGCAGAAGAAAGATGACGGCGTCTTCCACTCCCGTGCCATGTCTGTAGGCAAACTGCAGTGGGTCAAGGTAGGTTCCCACAGCAGATCTGAGGTGACCTAGGACTAGTCTCTCCAGTGTCTTCATTAGATGGGACGTGAGAGCCACCGGTCTGAAGCTGTTGAGGTCTTTGGCCTGCGGTGTCTTAGGCACTGGTACCACGCAGGAGGTCTTCCAGAGCTGTGGGACCTTCCTCAGCTTGAGGCTCAGATTGAAGACTAGTTCCAGGACTTCACACAGTTCATCTGCGCAGGACTTGAGGAGTCTGGAGCTGATGCCATCTGGTCCGACTGCTTTCCTACCGTTGATTCTTTTAAGCTGGTTATAATACAATTATACAAATATTTGACTCACAAACGCATGCTAATTCCAAATGGTTTGTCGCTTCCTTTCATTTGTTGTCAAGCTCTTTTGTATCAAAGCAATTAACCAATCACATTTCAGCCATCTTTTGTTACCATGCAGGTAAATGAAACAAGCCGAGCCAAGCCAGAATACACGCCAAAGACATTAAATTAAACAATCACATTTTGTTTTTTTTTGAGTATTTTGAGTTTACTGTGGTCTTTGAGAAGGCTTGACATCGCCATTGATTTTTCAGGCATGTTTTATTAGTTTCAATAACAATTGAAGAGACTTTGTGAGGAAATAAAGTGTGACTTTTTACCCTGTCTTCGTGTTGGGACTCTTTAAATTAGTTTTTGAGAGTTGGGTTGATTCCGACGTGAATGGTTGATTCTAAAGTCAGGAACTTTAGATTATCCAACTGCCAGCTCTTTTTGTACAGTTTGTACAGCTAGCAGTGAAGCTAAAACTACCATAACTATACTTTTGTGATTTATTTTCAGCATAGAGATATGCCTGTCTTGTTTCTCTCATCCTACTTCTTGAAATTTTCGGACCATTTAGCAACAATGTTACATTTTAATGTGTTGTTTAAAAGCCAGAATAAGTGTTAAATAAATACATATCCTCGCTGAGCAATCTGGCTCCATTTTCCTCATCCCGTCTTGCTTATTTTTATGGTATAGAATGAAAATGAAAGTCCAAGTCAATCGTAGGATCTTTCTCTGACTCTAACCAGAATTTCTGCTCCTTCGTGTACTGTAGCTTTTCTTTTTTCGTTCAAACACTAACATTTACTAACTGTTACGGTTCTCAAAGATGGCTGCTGATTTCGAAAATTTCTCTGCAGGCTTATTATTTTTAAAACAGTAAAATTTGGAGAAACCAAACAATCGCTGCACAGCGACCAAACGATCCGCTGAGTTTCTGAGACCACACAACTCCATTCATGGCTTGGAGCTCCATCCTGAGACCAAGACTTGGGCTTCAGGTCGCAAATCACAGACGGATTCCACCTCTTAAAACATATGCAACACATCAGCTTGGATCATCGTCTCCAAACACTAGCCATGCCATACTTCAGGGGAGGTCCTGCAAACATTCAAGAACCTTCTCCAAAATCAACCCCAAGGCATCATTCATGGCCAAAAAACCTCTGATGATAGGCATCGTCTATCAAGGACTTATATAATTTAAGGACTTATTCAAGCAGAATCTTTAAAACTGACCTGATCATTTATGCCTGAATTATGCGCCATAATAATTTACCAAAAAAATATGCTTTTCTGAGATTTACTGTTGGGCAGGGCTCACTTGAAGCAGTGTGAGCGCCATTAATCAAGGTTTCTGTTTACGCTCTCCCAGCATGTGGAGTGCGACATGTCCTGTCACCACGACCCTCCAACTGCTCCACATCATCACCCAATAAAAATGAGTACAACTCAAGTTTTGGAATGCGGCAGATACAGCAAAACACAAGCTCGGGATGGAGAGATGGATTCATATATCTTGAAAGAGAGGATAAAGGGGAGAGAATGAGAGGGAGAGAAATGGGAGTGAGAGAGAGAGAGAGAGAGAGAGAGAGAGAGAGATAGAAGGGGAAGTGAGAGAGAGGAAGAGAGAGGATAGAAAGAGAGGGAGAGAGAGAGAGGAGAGTGAGAGAGGAGAGAGGAGAGAGGGGGAGAGAAAGAGAGAGAGAGAGAGAATAGAAAGAGAGGGAGAGAGGGGAGAGTGAGACAGGAGAGGGGGGAGGATAGAAAGACAGGGAGAGAGAGAGGAGAGTGAGAGAGAGGATAGAGGGGGAGAGAGAGAGAGAGAGAGAGAGAGAGAGAGAGAGAGAGAGAGAGAAAGAGAGGGATTATTTCATCAACCAATTATTAACAAAGTCCGAAAAATGTCACAAAATACAACAAATGTCTGAATCCCATCATTGCTGCTCGCTGCTATATTAGCTTCTGATATTTTTTTTGTTTCTTTGTTTCTCAACTGCTTTGAGATTCTTTGCTTGTACATTACGTAGATTTATAATTCATTTATTATTTACATTACGTTATTCATTTGAACAAATACAAATGAACAACGTATGAAACAACCAAGTGTGTTTTTTGAGAGATTTACTCACTACAAGTCAATCCCTCTTGTAATAAAACATACTCTGTTTTGGCAGTAATTTGCGAATGAAAGCCGTGAGCAGGCGTATGTTGAGTCAGGTTCGATGGATGTGTTTACATGGGTGAATTAGAAGCTGGATTACTGGTTCTCTTGAGCGTTTACTGGGCGCTGTGAGTGACAGGGTGAGCGTACCTGTATCCACGGAAACACAACACGTCTGGTAACCCACGCCAGGAATGGCATCGTGTGCTTAATGAAGTGGGTTTTAGGTTCACAACTTCTACTGGGCCACATTTGAAAATAAAAATCCTCAAAGTAGGGAGCGTTTACGTCTTGGGTTTTTTCAATTTGTTTTGCATAAAATTGTTAAATGCTTAATAAATAGCGATATTAATGTGGATTTAAATAAATATTAATCTTTAGTTTGTTTTGAACAGAGGTGTAAAGACTATAGCTGACAACCATACTTGAGTAAAAGTACTGATGCTTTACTGTAAAAATTACTCCATTACAAGTTTCAAGTTGCTAATTCCATAATGACGTGTGTAAAAGTCATAAAGCAGGGGTGTCAAACATACGGCCACCAAATCAGGCCCGCAGAATAATTTGAAAGTTTGAAAAAGTACAAAAAAGCCTTGGAATTAATATTTTTAATTAGCTGCAATTCACTATTTTCATGAAATGAAAACTTTGTTCTCTAACTCTCTGCTACACCCTCAATCATTAGCCAAAATGTCGTTATCCAAACGGGGAAAAGTCGATAAATAGTGTTGATAAAGAAAAATGGACTGCATCCGAAAAAAAACAAAACTTTTTTTTATGAGGTTTTATTTCCTAATATTAAAATGAAATGTAGCACCTCAATGTTTCAAAATGGCAGAACAAAGTAGATACAAAAAGTGTCTCAGTCAAACTCAGACGTGCAAATGTCGCTAATTAAACACCTGGTATTTATCAAGCCGCTTTTTCACGTGTTTCAAGCAAATACATAGATAGCATCCAGTACCTTCAGCATCCTGCAGATGGCGATATTGAATACTTGATATTGAAAAAACAAACTTTTACATCTACTATAACGTGACTGATCTGATTTTATAGGAAACAGGAAACGGCGAGTACGCTTTACAATTGGGGTCCGAAAAGATTTGTTAAAGCTGGTTAAGTGTTAAAATCCAAATGTTTGCTTTTATTCAACGGTTGGTGTCACTTGACCTAGTACCAATCAACAGATTGTATGTGCATAGCATTAACTTATTATTAGTCTTCAATTATTAATATTGTCAAGCCAACCTCACATCCATCCATCTTTCCCACACTATCAGTCACACACGGGCAATTTTTCAGACTCATATTTCCACCTAAGCTAGTTTTTAGACTGAGACCCGGAGGAAACCCACGCAATCAAACTGCGCACAGGTCTTTAACACGTTCTCCTGGCGATGAGGTGATGGCGCTACCCACTACACCAGCGTACAGGTAAGCTCATGTGTACATCATGTCACAACCATGACAGTTTGTTCCTTTAAAAGAACGTTTTATTTTTGTCATATTATTTACAGCTGCTCAGCCTGACCGCTTCATTTCAGGTTCATTCTCGTTCCAGACCAGAATAATTTGTTTCTCTGAACACGAGACCCTGGGGTGCAGAACCTGAGGGGGATTCTGGATGGAGGAGAATGGGACGCAATAGCACTTTATGACTTCTGGACATCTGAAGCCATAACATTTTAATAAGCAATATGTTATTTCATGACTTTGACCTTATACGTGTTTTAATTCACTATACGCGCATGAATCACAGGTAAGTCACTCAGTTTAGTTTTGTGTAAATGTTCTTCGTTTCTTGGTTTGTTGTCCCCAGACACGTCGCAGTGGTGCGGGAGAAGCAGGACAGAGCAGCAGAACTGAAGAAAATAACTGAAGAGAATGAAACCACAATCCCACTGAAACGAGACGACTGCACACACCAGAAATTTGAACCTGCAACCTTCAAGTCCAACTATTTTATATCTCGTTAAACTTTTAATGTATGGGAAACTTTTCTTATAAAAAATGAAACTAATAGAGTTAATAATTTATATCTTTCTATAAAATTTAATCTTTCTCATATATGTTTTTATAAAATACATATATAATATATAATGTATATACAGTTGACTCTGGGGCGCACAAACACACGGTGTGAATGTCCAGAACTAACAGTATCTCTGTTTTTTTGAGTGAGTATTAATTTGTTTTAATTTTGTTTATTTATTTGTTTTCTGATTTGTGTGAATAAAACAATTTGTGGATTAACCACTGTGTGAGCGAGTTATTTGGTGAAGCCGCACGCGGAAAAGACTGAAGCGTGAGGAACAGAGAATAAGGGTTACGCACGCGTTGCGGTAAATAAGGCTTACATAAGAGAATAAGCGCATCCTTCAACTGCATTTTGAGTGGCTTAATTCACAAAGACTGTTATAAATGCGAGAATGAAAGAAAATGACACACGTCAAGCCTGATGGACCGTAATAAAAAACACCTCCTATAGTCATGATTTTATGACTTATAATCATATTTTCTGTCATAATTCATTTGATTCACCTTCACATTGCTATAAACCAGGGGTGGGCAAACTTTTTCGTTTGACAACAACATTAGACAAAGGGGCCGGACCGGGCTTCCTGGTCAAACAACTGTCAATCACATTCTCACCCTTATGTGAAGCTTGTCCCAAAAGTACAATTGGAAGAAAAAAAGAAATGGACGGAAAAATCTGAAGCTCAAAAAAAGTTTCAAACCAAAACGCGAAAATTTTAGTTTGCCTCTTAGTAATTTAAGTTATATATTTTTGACATTTGATTCCATAGACTGACAGTATAAAAATAAATGTAAAAAGTATACTAGTACAATTCTTTTACGTACATTAAGTGTTTATGGTTCCGCTTTTCAAAATGTGTTACAAAAAAAAAAAAAA
>CM051498.1:18202499-18375219 GCA_028031935.1 Paedocypris micromegethes | reverse complement strand
CAAACCAATCGCAAAGTTCACCTGCGGGTTTGTGGTTTTCCACGTCTGACGTGTTGTTCACTTCTAACTTTCAGATGGTTTTCCAAGTGTGTTTTACAAAACCGTGGCCAGGAGATCATCGATGCACTTAAAGGATCGCTGCAAGGTGTGAAAGACTTGGTGTGTGCTTTAGCTTCAGTGTCATGAGCTGGTCACGTCTTCTCTCTTCAGCCGCTCTGAAGGCCTATCTACGATACAACGGTTCACTGCCGCTCCGCATCATCGTGTACCGTGACGGCGTTGGCGATGGGATGCTCCAGAGTGTCGTGGACTATGAAGTCCCCCAGATCATGCAGTCCATCAAGACCATGGGTCCAGATTACGAGTGAGTGTGAAGAGCCGGCGACCCCTGGTGGTCACATCCACAACTTTCACTTGTCTCACAGGCCGAGGCTGACGGTGGTGGTCGTGAAGAAGCGCATCGCTTCCAGATTCTTCACCCGAATGGATGGCAAAGTCGCCAACCCTCCTCCTGGAACGGTGGTGGATACGGAGGTCACGCGTCCTGAGTGGTGCGCTCCACAGTCTGATGCGGATCTGTGTGGTGGAAACGTCAAGCTGTTTCTGTCCTTCAGGTATGACTTCTACATCATCAGCCAGTCGGTGCGCAGCGGATGTGTGGCTCCCACTCACTACAACGTGGTGTATGACACCAGCGGCCTGAAGCCCGATCACATGCAGCGGCTGACGTACAAGCTCTGCCACATGTACTACAACTGGCAGGTAAGAGATGACGCTCCACCGCTCTACACGTCTTTCTGATGCCGCTCGTCTGTAGGGGATCGTGCGGGTTCCGGCGCCGTGCCAGTATGCCCACAAGCTGGCCTTCCTGGTAGGACAGAGTGTCCACAAGGAGCCAAACGTCAACCTTGATGACTTCCTGTATTACCTGTAGAGTTTGCGTTTTGTTTTTGTGCAACAAGTGAACAGGGCTTGTTTGAATTCTGAATATTAGAATTAGTTTTTTGGATGTTTTTGATTATTTCAAATCCAACTCAATGCTGTGAGAATATTTTATTTCTAAATTGTTTATATTATATTTTTGTGCAATAAGTGAACAGTGTTTGTTAAAAATGTTGGTTCAGTAATTAGAAATGACGTGAACATTTGGATGTTTTTTGTTTCCAGTTCAAACTAAATGCTGTAAAGTATAATTTTATTTCTAAGTTTATACGTAATTATGTTTGTTTACATCTAGGATGTTTGTTTACACCTACTGTTGAATGTTTGCGTGTATATCTTATGTATGCACATTGCACACACATAGATAGATAGGTAGATGGATAGATGGCTATATATATATATATATATACACTTCCCCCTCAGTTTGTTTTTGTTTTTGATTGTTTTTGATGTCAATTTTGTTTTGTGCTGTTGAAGACAGATTAAAAAAAAAACCTTGTTTTGAAGTAAATGTAGTTTAATTTTGGGGAAAATAAAGTTTGATTGTTCTGGTTGAGTGTTTGGTGTAAGATGATCTTTGGTTAATGTGTCACATGTTTCTGTTTAATGATTTATTCCAGTGTCGTGAAATATATGTATAAGCTATACAGGCGCTGGTCATAAAATTAGAATATCATCAAAAAGTTCTATTTCACTAATTCCATTCAAAAAGTGAAACTTGTATGTCATTCAGTACACACAGACTGATATATTTCAAATGTTTATTTATTTTAATGGTGATGATTATGACTAACCAACCAAAACCCCAGGTGCATATGAATATACAGTGGTTGGGTTATATACATACAAATTAATAGGAGGCAGAGTGTGCAAAATGACGAGCCAAATATACAAAAACGTGACAATAACTGCAACAAATTGTAACAGTGCAAGTAAAAAAACGTACCAGTGTTGAGGACCAGCGGTGTAGATTACTAAACACTCACGCTTTACATTTTATTGAACTGCAAATATTTTTTTACTCTAATTGAATGATTAATTCAGATGTAATGCAATAGGACAATTCAGCAAAAATTACTATTATTACTAAACAAACAAATACGGCCTATTAAACACGTACCAAAATACCCCAAAACTTTCACGCCTGAAAAGAACAATTGTAGAAATTTCCCGGAAATGTGTAGTATACGCACAATACAGTACTGAACTACAGATCCCGGTGTTGCATCACAGGAAACGAAAGCTCGTTCCCGTCGTGTAATCCCGCTTCCGCTCGTGCCCGGGATTTGTGTCCGCGCACGCGCAGCTATCGCAGCGGAACGTGTGGAGATGCTCTCGCTGGGACGGAGGGAACAGCCGCAGCTTTCCGCAGGCAGATGAAACAGCGACGTCTAACACTCCCGCATCATGGCGAAAAACACACTGTCCTCGCGGTTCCGGGGAGTCGATATCGACGAGTACGACGAGAATAAATTCGTGGACGAGCAGGACGAGGCGGCCGAGCAGCAGGAGCCGGACGCGTGTGAGGTGGACGAGCTCATCAGGCAATATCCTTCAGATCCGCAGCTGTTCCTCTGTCATACCTGTCTGCCTGTCAGTCGTATACCTGTATGTACCGTCTGTCATTACTGTCTGTCTGTCTGTCATCTATCTGTAATACCTGTCTCCCTGTCTGTCATACATGTATGCCCGTCTGTCATATCTGTCTGTCATACCTGTCTGCCTGTCTGCCTGTCAGTCGTATCTGTCCGTCTGTCATAATCTGTCATACCTGTCTGCCTGTCAGTCGTATCTGTCCGTCTGTCATACCTGTATGTCTGTCTGTCATATCTGTCCGTCTGTCATACCTGTATGTCTGTCTGTCATATCTGTCTGTCAGTCATATCTGTCCGTCTGTCATACCTGTATGTCTGTCTGTCATATCTGTCCGTCTGTCATATCTGTGTGTGTGTGTGTGTGTGTGTGTCTGTCTGTCATCGATCTGTAATACCTGTCTGTCTGCCTGTCATATGTGTCTGTCTGTAATATGTCTGTAATACCTGTCTGTCTGTCATGTCTGTGTGTCATACCTGTATGTATGTCTGTCTGTCATCTGTTTGTCTGTCACCTGTCTGTCAAACCTGTCTGTCATACCTGTCTGTCTGTCAAACCTGTTTGTCATATCTGTCTGTCTGTAATACCTGCCTGTCTATCCCTAATCCATCCTACAACTCGTCAATCATCTTGTCATCTGTCTGTCCAACAGGCTTTTTTGTCATCAATCTGTCCACAGCTGTCTGTCATACCTCTCTGTCAGTCTGTCTCTAACAATCTGTCTCTACATTCATCCGCCAACGCATCATCTTGTCAACAGGCATTTTTCTGTCTATCTGTCTACCTGTCTGTCTTGTGCGGACATTTAGCTTTCTCCATTCTGTCCATCTCTAGCTCAATCATTCTTGTCATCATCTGTCTCTATCCTTCAATCAATCTCTCTCTCTCTCTCTCTCTCTCTCTCTCATTGCCCCCTCACTATCACAATTTTGTTTACGTCCCCTGTCTTATCTCCTCGTCTACCTGGACATCTTCTCTAGCTGTCTGCCTGTCCCTCCTTTCATTTGTCAATCTCTCTCTATCTGAACAATGTTGTCTGTTAATTGTTTTTGTCATCTGTTTGTCTCTTGTCTACTCATCCATCTTGTGGACGTCTACCGATCAGTCTGTCTGCTTCCTTCTCATTAATTTTGTGGATGTCTAATCGTGTCAGTTTTCTGTCTATCTTTCCTTCCTCCCTCCATCCATTTTTCAAATCAAATTACGTTTATTGTCACATCACCTTTTTTTTTCCCTATAATATGTCCATAAATTATTTTTCTGTCTGTCCATTATTTTTCCCATCTGTCAATCTACTTTTTTCTACTATCTATCCATTCACCCATAGTTTGCATGCCTGTCTGTCCATCTATTTAGTTATCCATCCATAAACATTTTTCTATTCATCCATCCAATTGTTTCATTCTGTCGATCAATCCATCGTTTTCCATCCATTCATAATGTGTTTCTGTCTTGGCTAGCCATCCATACATCAATCAAATCATTTTTCTATTCATTCATCCTTTTTTCTCCATCTGTATCTTTATCCATAATTTGTCTGTCCATCCATCCAGTCATCCATCTATATATTCTCTCTGTTGTAAGATGAAATTCCCCCGTTGAGGGACTAATAAAGCTTTTTTCAATCCATCCTTTTCCCCATCTGTCTATTCATCCACAATTTGTCTGTCCTTTCAATAATAATGACATACTTTAAATCAATTCACGAGTCTTTAATTATGTCTGGTGCAGTTTGTGTTAAGATGGATCTGTTTTTATTAGAGTTCTAATAAAAGTGGCTCATTAAAGATTTTGTAAAAGCCACTTTGGCAAAAGATTTTTCAGATTGATCCATCAGTCCGTCAGAAAGAAAAAAACAAAACGCAAATTTTATGAAAGTTCACTGGCTTTGAGGAAACGTTCCAGTGAGAAAGACAGAACGTTCTGGAACTCTCAGTGGTCTTTTCTTAACGGCGGACGCACAGGGGACATGATGACGGCGTTTCACACGGCCTTGAGGAATCCACCAATCCATTCCAGGAATCCAGCTGTCAAAGTAAGTGACGCTTTTCCACCGGGTGGATGTTCCAGAATCTTCTAGGAGAACAGGGTTTGTGCTGTGTTTAGAACAGGATCCATTATTAATGCTTCTGCTGTGGCTTTTTATAGCCATGTGACATGAGGTTCACACAGCTTCCGCTCGCTGGATGTTTTCTCTTTTTCCCAAAAGGGTCCTATTCCCTTCAACTGGATTACATTAAAAAAACAATCTGTGAAATTCTATAAATAAAATGGCATTAAAAATAAGAGAGAATGAAAGAGTGACAGACAGAAAGAAAGAGAAATGGACAAAGAGAGGAGGAGAGATGAAAAGAGAGGGAGACAAAAATAGACAGACAGACATTGATAGAGAGGGAGAGAAAGATAGACAGACGAGAGAGGGGAAGTGTGAAAGAGACAAATGGACAAATAGAGAGGGAGAAAGGGAGAGAGATGGAAAAAAGAGACATATAAAAGAGAGGGCGAGAGGACAGAAATAGAAAGAGAGGGACAGACAGACAGTGACAGAGAAAAAGACAGAAAATGACAAAGAGAGACAGAAAGATGAAGAGAGTGAAAGAGAGGCAGATGAAAAGAGAGACGGAAATACAGACAGATGAAAAGAGAGAGGGGGAGAGAGACAGAGGAAGAGAGACTGAAAAAAGAGAGGAGACAGAAAGAGAGACATAAAAATAGAGAGGGAAAGACAGACAGATATTGACAGTGAGAGAAGAAGAACAGAGAGACAAGAAGAGACACAGAAAGAGACAGGTGAAGAAGACAGACATGAAGAGAGAGGAAGAGAGAGAGAGAGAGCTGATGTTGATGTGCTGCGTCTACAGGATCGAGCCCAGGCTGTAGTGTTGCGAGTGCTGACGGCGTTTAAAGGCAGCGACATGGAGTCGGCCGTCAAGTCTCTGGACCGGAACGGAGTGGATCTTCTGATGAAGTACATCTACAGGGGCTTCGAGAAGCCCACCGAGAACAGCAGCGCCGTCCTGCTCCAGTGGCATGAGAAGGTCAGACTCCAGCTCTTCTCAGATCCTCCTGAGATGCTCCTCACACGCTTTTCCGTCCCGCAGGCGTTCGCCGTTGGGGGTCTGGGGTCCATCGTGCGAGTGCTGACGGCGAGAAAGTCGGCCTGATGATCAGGAGAAGCCCTTTAATGTCCCCACCAATCACCTCACCATCCAGTTTTCCCACTATACAATAGAGGTAGTGTATAAAACGTTATTGATCTTATGGAACTCGTCGAGCCTGATGCGGTGAACGGTTTTTATGCAAACTGCGAAGAAAAAGACAAGACTTCCTGTTGTCCTCATCCCAGGCGTGGGCATTTCAGGGCGTTTAAAACTGTGACGGATATGAAAGTTGTGTTTGGGTGTTTCCCTTAGTTGAGTGTCGGATGTATAGATCTCTTCTTTTCTTACTGTACAGAAATCAGATGTTTAATATATAGTGTGTAGCTGAGACGTCTGGGGTGGGATTGGGACGGTTGTCGTGAAGTGCCTGGTGCAATAAAGAATCTCAAGATTGTCTCATCGTCTTTTTCTTGTTTAGTGTTTTGTCATTTAAAAAAATTGAAATTAACATTTATACACACAAATAGATGCACGTTATCAGCATTGTGTGGATGGCAATGTATAGAATGACTGGCGTTTTTTAGGCAAAGTGTGAAACTTCTGTGGACTTTCATACTTTGTCTAGATATTGTAAAGAACGACACGTGTGTTTCAGGAAAAAGTGTGAAATGTCTGGATCAGATAGAATAAGGCATTTTATAGATTGCCTAGGAAATGTGTGAAAGCCCAGCATCGTCAATTTCTATATAATTCCCAATTTCACACATTGACATACATAAAGATACATTTTAAGTATGATATTTTAAACAAGACATACAAGCAGTTTTAGTTGCTAAAGTTGGACGTTTTTGCAATGTTCATCAGTTGGTAAAATTCAAGTTTTTAAATTAATTTTCAGAATTGCATCAGGCACAGTCTCAATTGTGCACTTACTACTAAAATCTCTACCAAACCTTTTGTCTGTTGATGTTCTTATAGTGCTCCTTTTAGTAAGTTACTTTAGAAAAAAAATGGTTTATATGGGCTTTAATAAACGTAACAAAAACAATTTTTTTCCCGATGCATAATTATTTTATTTTACTTTGAAGTGTTTGCTTTCGCACAACAGTCTATAATCTGGCCTGGGAACATGGTAATGCAATGGTGTCTTCTGAAGAAGAGTGAAGTAAATGAAGTGGAACCAACCAAATCTGTGTAGATACGCACACACACACACACACACACACACACACACACACACACACACACACACACACACGCGCGCGCATCGATTCCTGGAAAGCAGATTGGTGACCTTCCAATCACAAGTCCAACATCTAACCACTAGGCCCTAATCCGGAGAGAAAGACAGAAGAGAGACAAAGAGGGAGGGAAAGTCAGACGTTTTTATTTTCATATCAAGCTTTGACGTTCTTGACGTATATGAAGGGATTTCGTGGCATTTCACCACAACCAGAGGCAAAGGACACGGTCGACAACTGCAGCATCAAAAACAAATGTCGTACAAAAGTGCATTTGTCAATCGCAAATGAATCGTCAAATAGAAATCATTGTCCGTCATGCGGCGTAGACATCTTCTCCAGTCGCAATCTTCAGAGGAACTTCAGTTTTCACAAAAAACACAAACTCTTTGGGTGTCTTCTGAAAACAGGAAATGGATCAACACTTCACGACGTCCGTCGTCTTCCGGCCTTTAATCTTCATTCACGTTATAAAGTGTTAAAACACACAAAATGCCTCCGTTCTGAAAGTATGGATGAACAATCCTTTGGACCGTTTAAAGGAAATCAAGAGGCAGCTGATGGGTTTTGGCTGTGAATCGAGACGTTGGAGAGTGCTCACTTCCTGTCTGAGTACACACCACATCACCAGCACGTTTAACAAGAAACCAAAAGGCCCAAATGTTCACTGCATTTATAGTTTATATACAGTTAATAACAAACTTGTACGGAATGTACAGACTGAACACAAAACGACAGATAAATTACTTGAAATTCCAAAAAGCCCCCAACTTCCTGTTCCTGATTTGCATCGACATCCCGAGCGAAGAGAAAGACTGATTGTTGAGAACCAATTTGGTGTTACAAAAGTGATAAAAAATATCCATTTCATTTCCAGACCTGAAGATGCGGGTCAATCAGATCCGATCCAATCTTTGTTGGAACGCTACTGAGCACAGGAGAAAGATGGAGAACATTCTCCAACCATCGCTTGATGAGGGTGATAATGCCTGGAAGGTTCTGGAGCTGAATCAGAGCGACACTGGGGCTGTAAGTGCAGACCACAGTAGTCTCAGTCCTTTCTTTTGCTCGTCTCTCAGCTCCAGCTCGAGGTTCCTGAGATGGACGGCCGTATGATGCCTTTGGGCGAGGGCTTGGATCCAAACCAGGACATCTGCAACAACCGTCACTTAAATCAACAGGTCCTAAAAACTAAGGAGGTCCTGATTACATTTTTGAAGATCTGCCGGTATAACATTTGTTTACTAATATTCTAGTTAAAAATGAACGCACAACAATGTGCTGTGCGTGGTGTCAATTAGCATCTAAATGCTTAGCGCTTTTCTGAGTAGCAGTCAACTCTGTAGCGTTTTTCTGACCAGAGTTCCTGTTGTTCTGAGCAGCATTTAACTCTGAGTAGCAATCAACTCTAGTAGCAAGTGTTCTTCTGTGTAGTGTACAACTCTGTATAGTGCTCTTTTGTACACAGATTAACTCTATTTAGTATTCTTCTTTGTAGCATTAAACTCTGCAGTGTTTTTTTGTTTAGTTTTCATCTCTGTTCTTCTGTGTAGCAAACAACTCTGTGTAGTGTTCTTCTGAGCATCATTTAACTATGTAGCAATCAACTCTGTGTAGTGTTCTTCTGAGCATCATTTAACTATATAGCAATCAACTCAGTGTAGTGTTCTTCTGCGCATCATTTAACTCTATATAGCAATCAACTCAGTGTAGTGTTCTTCTGAGCATCATTTAACTCTATGTAGCGATCAACTCTGTGTAGTGTTCTTCTGAGCAGCATTTAACTCTGAGTAGCGATCAACTCTGTGTAGTGTTCTTCTGCGCAGCATTTAACTCTATGTAGCAATCAACCCTGTGTAGTGGTCTTCTGTGTTGCGTTCTACAAGAATCATGCTGCGTACTCATTTAATCAGACAATTTCTAAACATCTGAGGAGTCACATGACGTGCTGCAGGAAACGAGGCTCTAAGTTTAATGTAGGTGGCAAAGTGATGCGCAGTTCTTCCCCTGATGCCCACGTGACCCACCAGCGAGTGGCTATTTCTGATCCGCCACAGTAAGATAATGCTTGATTAGGAGCAGTGAGCCACATTTCCTGCCCTACATTGTTAACCCCTTTAGTGGAGTGTTCTAGAAAGCCTACCAATGTACAAGCATACCTTGTACTCCAGAGTCTGTTTGAGCATGTCTTCTTCCTCTCGTGTGAAATGCAGAAGAACAGAAACGGCTCTGATGAGCTGAAAGGCCTGAATGAAAAACGGATAGTTATAAATAACATATACATAGAAGAATGTGTAAACACGGCAAACTCGATTAATCAATGAAAACTTTATTTATATAGCCCCAATAAACAGCAAAAAAGGTTGAGCAGTGCCCAGAGCAAATACAAGCAAACATCAACTATCAATTTAAGTGCTATATGGTAAATCAAAAGCTGAAGTGGAAAAAAGTGCAACTCAATTTTAAAGCTTCATCAGAAGCGGTCTTGATCCCCAGAAGGAGAATCAATTTATTGAAGGAAGTTTATAGCAAGCCAGGATTTTGCCTTCCTAATGCATTCTGCTAGTTAGGGGGGCCAGCATTTTATACATATTAAGGGTATGAATAAAGTAAATAGGAATAGGACATATAATAGAAAAAAAAGTCCGGCCTTGATAGTACAACAGTGCCTCTTCTTATGAAATGTTCTATTTTCTACTGTGCCAAGATCTGTGGTGTAAGTAGACACGCATTTAACATGTGAATGCCATAATCTTTTCCAAATCCCCATAATAAGACAATTCTTTTATAAATGATAAAATATTGGTAGCTGCAAAAAAATAAAAAAATAAAAAAATATTGAGCAGCTATATTGTTTTCTGATCGCAAACAAGAATGACAGAAAATGAAAAATCAATTTTTATGATTTTTTTTTAAACGAAGGAACCCTTATTTTAAAATATTTTTGAACTCTACTCTGTTTACATCATAGTCTGCCTCATCTTGCACAATTTCATGATTCATTTCAGCTGTTATAATTTATGTTGAGTTCTATCACGTTCCGCAGATTGCGTTTACTGATTGTATTCCCTGAATGAGAAAGTAAATAAAGTATGCGAGTTTGCAGGGGTGAGTTTCTTTATGTATGTTACATACATAACACCAGTAATTGCTAAATGCTGGTAGCTTTTAGCTGGTAGCTGATTGTGACGATATTGATGCGTGTGAAGATTAAACACGCCTGTATAATAGCGGTGAGAAAGAGACTTGCTTAATCTTGTCGCTACAACATTTGGCCTTTCGTTTCTTGAAACAGTTTTGTAACCAGAGACGAAATTTTCGATATTCACAAGACAAGCTTAACTCGAAACCTTCGTATGTAGAGGTACCACTGTATATATAGGATGAGAATGAAAGAGTGCCTAAAACTGAGCCGTGTGGCACTCCACAGGTAAAGCAATAGGGTGAGAGGAGCCACACCACACTACGGTGAGAAAATAGTAAAGTAGGAGGGGCTAGTGGGCTGGGGTTTGCTCTCACCTCTGCTTCTCTGGATGACATGAACTTCAACACCACGTGCTTGAGATACTCAAAGTTGATTTCTCTGGTATCGGTGAGGTCTGAGCTGTTGGTGACCGTGGTGTTGGCGGAAATGGGATGTGGACCTGACGTCTGTAGAGGTGTGGTGGTTAAGACTGATGCAGGCGTTGGTGGCTCTGAGGTTTTATCGGTCAATCGGTCCAGCCGTCCATCCTGGAGTCTGTCCTTCATCTCAGAGTCTGCTTCAGGTTTCAGCTTCTGTTACACACATGCACAGAGAGAAAGAAGGCTCACTTTGATCGGAGGTCTGGTGTTATATACAATTCTACACATTAATCGATTTCCGTGTCAATAAATTGTGTTGAGAGAAAATAAATACTTGAATTATAAAGTTAGTGTTTTTTGTAAAGGCTTATATCAACCCAAATTTAATGATTGTTTTTATTTGAAGTACCAAAATTCAAACCCAAACTCCTTATGATGAATGTTTATGAGGCGTACATGAAGTTCAATTAATTGATACGTGGACCTCATACTGAACATTCTCACTTGTGTGAAACAAACAAAAATAACAATATGAAGCGGTTACACATGTTAAAAAAAGCTTGACTAAACTAATCAGCAGCATTAGACTCGGGCGACTTGATCAGGAAACACGGTGGTGATTAATAATCTGAACAAACAAACCAGCTCTTTTTGCAACGTCTTCTTCAGTTCTGCAAGTCTCTGCTGAAGCTGCTTTATAGTCTGAAATATAAACGTGTAAATACTTGATCACAACTTCCTCTGACATAACACAATCCGAAAGAGACAATCTAAAGACAATAACCAATACTAAAAACCTGAGTCAATGCGATTACTATTCTTATTATATAATTATCTTACGATATCTTATAAACTGAAATAATATAACTGGTAAATATTCTATATTATATTAAATAATAATTATTATTATTTTATTATTATTATTATTATATTATATTAAATATTCTAGCTTATAAATCACCTTAAATTCCCACATTATTCAGTAAATATATGCTTTTATTCTTCTCACCTTGTTCTTTTCAGCAAGTTGCAGCTCCAGGTCCTTGTTGACCTTCTGGATCTGATCAAGGTCGTTCACAGTGACGATTCCGTTCTGCTCTCCGTCACACTGGGCTTGTGCTGTTAGACTCGACACCTCGGCCTCCAGCTCAGAAACCTGTCACACGTATAGTAAGCCAATTGTGAAAATCTAAAAAACAACTTGCGCTAAGGACGTCAAAATTCATGAATGTTGTGGCGAAACGGACCCGAGCTTGATATGAAGAAAGTTGCTGCGTTTTCGTGAAAACTTCCTGTTGTAGAGACGTGAGCTGGGCGTCATGTTCTTGCTCTTTCTCTGACAGACGAGACTCGCTCTCGACCCGCAGAGATGACAGACTGCTCTCGGCCCCCTGCAGATCTGATGAAACAACACTCATGCCAGTGTCAGCTCAACAAAAAAACTACAGTGGTACTCCCATTTACACAATTAGCCGAGAGCCGTTTCGTTCGCCAAACATTCCATAAGCTGAGCCGCATTTTACATGTAATCCATTTAATCTGTGTCATGACTTCGTAAATACTTTTATAAAAGATAAAAAAAAATTGTTTTATAAATGATAACATTTTGGTAATAATCCATAGCAGTTGTTTCGTGATAAATAAAAAAAATCGTGCATGTGGTTTATAGACCAGAGACAAAAAAATGTTTTTGCCATTCTGAGAGAATACAAGCTTATTTTATATTTTTGAAAGTAAGATCTCTGAAAACTCTTGTTTTTTGTTTTGTTTGACGTGTGTGAAGATCAAACAACTGTATTTTACACTTGAACTTGTTTTTTACACATCTGGACTCATCTCCCTTCATGCTAGTGGTAGAAAAAAGACGCGCTTCATTTGTATTGCCAAAATATTTCAGAACTAGAGGCGATTTTCACAGCAATTGTCGGGATTTTTTTGATCTAAGTCTAAATACCACTGTATTAGAAAGCAGCAGGTTCTCTTACCATCCTTCAGTTTGCTCAGTTCCGACTCTTTCATCCCTAACTGTTGAGAGAGACGTGTCACTTCCTGCTCCGCCTTTTCTAGAGTCTCGGACAGTTTGCAGACCTGTGACGACAGTTATTTATTCCAAAATTCCATCAGTTATCAGAGAAATGTTAAAGTAAACGCTATAAATTAATCAACCTCTCATGATTTTAGAGTGTATGTAGCAGCATCAGACAGTATATTTATCATAAAAAATATATAGCTAAATAGAACAAAGTATAGACTATTTTCTACGGATACAGACAATGTTTCTATGTTTCAAATTATTTATGAAGAGGAAAATAAGTTAATTTAGCTTGCCACAGTTACCTACACACTTTTAAAACCCATTTGAGACAAAATAATCCAGAGCTAATGCTGATGGATTAACTGCTTGTTGTTGTTCTCAACATGCGTCACTGTTTCGTTTAGTTTTTTATTTACAAAAATCTGAAGCGAAAAATTAAAAACCAAATGAAAATGAGAAGCTTTTCATTTAGAAGAAATTCACGTGTGATCTTTTTGGCACTATTATGATTCCAAACGTGACAAAATCACTTAAAACAGACAAAGTGACAAGTTTAATAGATTTGTGATAGATGATGATGAATGAACTGAAAAAAATGTGCGTGTGTGTTATTTTGAGTTACAATGGAAAAATGTGGACAGAACCTAATACACATTTGTTTTTGAAAGTTTTGTTTTGCCAATTTGCATCATCTGATGTGCTGTGTGTGGAAAAAAAAAACAAAACAAAAAAAAACTAAATGGCAGTAAATGAAAAAAAAAAAAACTATGACAGATTCTAGAATGACCACCCACCATGAACGAAAGGAAAATAAAAAGATAAAATGACTTTGGTGACTTATAGCATCAAGAAAACATTTTTTTAAGTAAAACCTGTAACTGGAGCTCTTCTCTTTGCTTTCTGGCCTCTTCCAGAGCTTTAGCGATTTCGACGCTCACAGTCTGTCGGCTGCTCAGCTCGGCCTGAACCAGACAAACAACAGCAGGTCAGTGAGGTCTTCACGCTGATGAGGAAGAGTGTGAGAGGACGAGCATTACTCTGGACTGCTGGAGCTCAGCGGTCAGCTGCTCTACGCTTCCATCAGCCTCGGCTTTGCTCTTCATCAGTGATGCTTTTTCTCCCTCAAGCCGATCCTTGAGATAAAGAGACGGTGATAAAACCCTTCCGGGTCCGATCCAGTCGGGCGGGTTGAAACGCACCACAGTGTCCCGGTGCGTGTTGACCTCCGATTCTCGTTCCCTCTGCAGCTCGAGGAGTCGTTCTTCTAGTTTGGCTGTTTTTTCCAGGCCTCGGTGTCTCTGTGCCGAGACCTGCTGCTGAAGCATCTCCCGCTCCTCGGCCCATTGTGTCTGCTGAAATAGAGAAAGAGAGGGAAAAAAATTAATAAATAAATAAAAAAAAAGGCACAAAATAAAAATTTTATAGGCATAAATAGGCGAACATAAGCACCTCATTGGTGTTTTGACTTTCCAGAAATCTAATACAGTGTCTAAATACTTCTTTTAACAAACCAAACTTGTGAGTCTTTTACATTAATTGTACATAAAAATAGTAACATTAAAAAATTGTAGTAGGGATGTAGTAGAGACTGTCTCCAAAAGGGGGTGCTAGGTTTGCATTTGCCATGTCCATATATAGGCGTATTCCATTTTTTTGCAGACTTACAAACAGAGAATAGGGTTCCCCATGTTATTATATTTAATCTACCGTAATTTATTTCTTGCAGCGTTATTTAGCCACTGCTAGTTGTCGTTGTGTGGCTAATGATTCTGATATTTCTGATATGGAGCCAATAAAAGCATATATGCATGTCTTTCTTCAAAAAACATTGCATTATCAGAAAAAACAGATAACACACACACACACATATATACACATTAGCGCACCAGTACAAAAATACAACGTATTTCCATTAATTTGTGATCGCTCCTGACTTGAAATATGAAAAAAAAAAAAAAAAACGAGCGCTTAAATTTACGTGCATATTTAAATGTGAATAAAAGCACCCCCCAAGCTTGAGCGTCTAAAATTTGAAAAAAAGCGATGCGTAAATAATTTTTATATATGCGTAAATAATATTTGTATATTGCGTGAATACATCCAATTGCGGTACCAATCAATCCAAATTTCCACGTAATCCAGTTTATTAAAACTCCCACAGATTCATAATGCAATGTATTTTTGCAAATGCAAATCCTGGCATTTCCTGGTATATTCCCCGGTTTTATTCGTGACATGACGTACCAGTTTCTCTGTCTGTGCTCTGCTCTCGTCAAGCTCCAGTTCCAGACTTTTCATCTGGTCTGAGCAGTCCGACAGTTTCAGCTCCAGCTCTGAGATCTGTCGCATCAGACACGTGTGGTTCAGTCATGTGACACTGCGACAGCTGTCTGGTCATCTGATGTTCTCACCTGTACGTCTGTCCGCTCCCTGTAAGACCTGGACGACTCTTCCTTGTGCTTCACCAGAGTCTGCAGGTCAGTGATGTTGGCGTTCTGTCGAGAGATCTAGAATCGAATGGAATCTGTCAGCACATTACAGCAACTGTATGAAAATACTACAACTTTCATTAATCAATGAATGAAAAAAGCTAATTTGCATTATAGCGACATCTGCTGGTGAAAGCCGATTAAACACAACAGGCTCACTGAAATAAAATTGAAAAAAAAAAAAATTGAAAAAAAAAAAAAAAAATTAAATTAACAGCAAAGTTTGAATTTGTTTCGATGCTCCAATGCAAAAATCTAAAGAGATGCTTTATAAAAGGCATTCATTTAAATACTTGCCATAAAAATGAATATTTGAAAAGATAATCAGAGATTATTTTACACCAAGTTATTAAACATTTGTAGGACGATTTCAGTCTCAATCAGAGTGTGTTGTTTGAGCCAATCACCCTTAGACTGCATTACTATCGCTTTTTAATATCATTTTTATAATTGATATATTTTTTGAACACCTCATCAGCATCTGACCCAAATGTGGAGGGTTTATAATAATCTGCAAATTCTCACGAGTATATTCGACACATAAGCTATACTAAAATGCCCCCACAAAGTATTGGAAAGCCCAGCATTGGTGTGAAGTGCATTAAAATGAACTTTCTTGAGCAAATAATGAACACATGTTAACCCTAATTTAAATTTTAATATGAATAAATGTCAAATCGAGTTTGAAAAAAAAAAAAAAAAAAAAAAGTTCAATCAATGCATGATTCTCCCAAAGTCTCACACTGTGTGTGTATTTTTTATTATTTTATGTGTATTGTTCTGCTAAGGCTCGTGAGGAGTGTGAGATTATGAAGGATGCTGGGAGTTTACCTTAGCCTCCAGCGAGCTGACTGCTGTCGTGTGATTGGTTCTCTCCTCCAGCAGCTCTCCTCTGGCTTCCTCTAACCTTTGTTCTAATAACGATTTCTGCAAACACACCAGACATGAATACGAGCGGAGACAGATGGAGGTTTAGAGAGTGTAAGCCGTGACCTCCGCGAGCAGTTCCTGTAGGTGTTCATCCTCAGACAGATCCGCCTTCAGTCTCCTCTCTAGGGAGGCGGCCTTCTCCTGCAGATCAGCCAATAGACGCTCTCGCTCCTCCTCAGTCACGGCAGCCTGACCAACCAGCATCATGATGATTAGAGTTCCACAAACCAGGAGCGGTTGAAGTCAGCGGGAAACCAACCGTTTTCTTGTGTTGCTCGTGCTGCAGTGTCAGATAACCGTGTTCAGACTGAAGATGTTCCAGTGACTTCTCCAGTGCTTCTGACCTGCTTTGTGCCTGGAAATCACAGATAAAATGAAATCAACTTGGGCACTTCTACTCAATGTCATGCCAAAAAAACAAATAATCTAATAAACGTCTCAAAACAAAATTGAATTCAAATTTTGTTTAAAATGTAAGAAAATGTTTTTTCCCTGAAACAAGATCAATGTAAAAAAAAAAAAGTTATAATCTTTGCGTGTTATTGTTTACTACACATGAGTAATGAAATATGAAGATAAACTACATGAATGTACATTATTTAATGTAACAATTTTATATACTAAACGTATTAAAACGTTTCTTGGGTTTTTTTTATACTTCAATTGCTAAATTATTGTATTTTTTGGACTTTTACCACGAAAGTAAATCTAACATTCCGACGTCATTCAAATGTCAACTTAACAGTCTTAAATTTTTTCGTGTAATTCACATAAATGATTACAATTTAGAATTAGCAAAAGAAATAAAATAAAAACACACACACACACACATACACTACCTTCAACTACAAAAAATGAAAGTGTTCCAATGAAACATTTTAAACCGGTGTTATTAAAAATGATAATTTCTTATGATTTGGATTTTTGCAACCTAAAATCTTTTGTTTTCACACGTCTTTTACGTGTATGTGACATAAAATGTACATTGCACAAACTTTTCCTCAATCAACAAGTCAATAGTACAGTGAAGTGCGTTAAAACCCAAGCGCTCGCCTTGTGGAGATCCTCTGAGATCTGCTGGATGTTCTGCAGTAGATCCTGTTCTCTCCTCTCCAGATCCACAGTCCTCTGCTCCGCCTCTACTCGCTCACTCAACAACTCATCCCTCATGAAGAAGAAACCAGAACAAGTCAACACAACCTCAGCACGAGCTGCCTTTGGTTTGAAAGTGTCTTCACCTCTGAGCCAGCAGCTGTGAGTTTGTGCGGCAGGTCTCCTCGTGCTCCTCTCCCAGCTCGTACAGCTGGTCTTGGGTTTGGCTCAGGGTCAGTCTGGCTGTGTTCAGTTCTTCTCCTCTCAGCTTCAGCTCTTTCTCCCTCTGACTCAGCTGTTCTTCTCGTCTCAGCAGCTGCAGGCCACATGCCACACATTACCAATGTAAAAACTGTTCAAACCACTACAAACGTTGAAAAATGGTACAGTGATACCCCAACTTATCAATGTTTTTGCTAATGAATATTTAGAAGTTACGAAACTCACTCTGAGAAAATTTCGCCCCACGTTACGAAATTGTTTTGAGATGCGAATGGAGCTCGTCTTTTTCTTACCGCTAGTATGCAGGGAGATGAGAGACTTGACGTCGTTTAATCTTCACGCACGTCAAATAAACAAAAACATCAAAAACACTAGCTAGTTTCAGATATCTTGCTCCCGAAATATAAGCTTGTATTTTCCCAGAATGCCAATGTTTGCAATGTTTTGTCTCTCCCTTCTTGTCCGTTATACCATTATATACTGTACTTTTATAAACACCTGCCAAAAGGCAAACAAAACAACTGTTACGTTATGTATTTTGTGACATTTATTACCAATATTTTATCGATAATAAAAAATGTTTGTCTGAATTTACAGAGTGAGTCTTGTCACGGATAAGATGGATTACATGTAAAATTTGGCTCAGCTAATGAAATTTTCACCTAACCTAAGTGCTCTCGGCACAGATTAATTTCGTAAGTCGGGGTATCATTGTATTGATACAAGTGCGATGAAATCCTTTAGCGCGCTGACCATGTGCTTGACTTTAGCCAGTTCTTGCTGCTGAAAGCCCTCCAGCTCATCCAGGTCATCTCTCTTCTGGAAGAGACTTAAGCTTTGTTCTGTCATCTCGTCCAACCGCGAAGCCAATGAGGTCTTTTCCTTAAATGAGAATAAAAAAAAACAGATTCATCTTCAAAACGAATGTAAAATTATGCTTTTATCAGCAAAAAACATTTCTGGCACAATAATCTTTACCTGCTCCAGCAAGGCTAGTTTCTCTAAACACTCCTGATCTTTCTTCTCTAACGCCAGTGCCATTCCTTCAGCCATTTTGGCTCTGTTGGCCTGAAAAGCTTCGTTTTGATCCTGAAGTTTCCGCATGGATGCTGAAAAAAAAAAAAGTAAAGAAATAAATGCTTCTAAAGCACATCATTCTTGAAAGCTGATTCTGGATGAAGAGAATTTTATTGCATAGGTAAATATTACACAACATATCACACTGCATATTATATTAGACAACGGATCGCGATGTGAAATGTGCTGCGTTTCGTTATTGCTGAGTAAAAGAAAAAAAACGAAAGGTGAAAGGAAGTGAGTGATGTTATTGGATCAAATTGAACTGGGGGGAAAAAAATCATTCAAGTTCGTTAAACTATAAACTAATTTATTCCAATTATCCGTCAATTCCACACAATCTTGAGATGTAAAGTTTATTGTTAGAAAAAGATTCTAGAACAATCAGCGACTTAAATAGTCAGTAACACTTCTGAAATTGACAGCAAGTACATTAAAACAATGTACACATAAAAACAAAGTTCTTTTTTAATTGCTTTTTAAATATTGAAGTGTCGTTACATACATTTAAATTTAACAGATCCTTTAATCCAAAGATACTTTATAGTTTATATAGAATTTAGAAACGGCTGCAACGATTGCATCTCATGAAAGATGATAACTAGCATTTCACTTCAAGCGAAAACTGATTAAAAAGCAGAAGACATCCTGTTTCGCCCGCACCAGCGAATGCCAAAACACAAGCGACTTGACATCACAAACACAAAGCAGACTGACTGGAATTACAACTTTGCTTCAAATAAAAAACAAATGAAAAATCTTATTATTTACAAAAAGACAAAATTGCAAATATTTTTGATGCTGCTGATAGCCAATAGGCTGTGATTGGCTGCCTCTAGGTCTGGGAAAATATACTACACATTTTATCCTTGATATTTCATGCAATAATTATGCTAATAATATTAATATAAACGTTATATACCCAACCCACACTGGGTTTGCGTTCAACGCTAAAGAACAAGTGTGTCAAGTTACAGTTGCAAAATTAGAAGTTCATTCATTACACCAACAACAATTCGATTTTAATGTAAGAAAAAACGGTTTCTGAACTGAAACTGTATTAGAAACTAATGAAGAAACACCTGAAATAATAAACAAATCTCAATTTCAATACATAATATAAAACAGCGTAAATTAATTTACTGTTTGGCAACCTTGAGTGTCTCGAAAGACTCCTTGACAATGTATTAGATCCACATTTGATTAGATCCACAATCAGTATATTATAAGAAGTGGTGCAAGTTGTGTGTTAGGGCTGAAAACTGTGCTGGATTATTATTCTGTCGGACTAATTCAGAGTGCAAAGTCCTGAGCAATAAAAACCTCTGAGAGTCTTAAACCTGGTTGGTAATCGGTTCAGCTGTTCATAGCATTTGAATCAGAGGATCAAGATTGTACAAATTGTATATTTCCATTTTTCTTTTGACAGTTCTTTTTTTGTGCAAAATGTTTGTGCAAAATTTGAAATTTTCAAGTTTTGGGGAATGAGTAAGATTGGGCTTCCTTTCAATCTATGGACTCTAAGTTCTAATCAATATAAATGTGCAACGTAAATCTGGTTGTATAGAACAAAGTCATAGAACAATGAAACTTTTCTGGTTCTGTTTGTCAATTCATTGTAAGAAAAACACTTGTGTAGAGAAGATGCACCGAATATTCAATTTTTTCTTGTTATTTTTTTTGTTTAAATATGAGTTGTAATAAACATATGGTTATCCTTACTACAATTTCTTTCTAAAAAATAAAATGATATATTTGGAACACATTTCAAACAGAAAGGCTATAACTTTTCTTTCACCAGATGAAATTCTCTCCGTTTATGTGATTCTCTAAACCGAAGGTTGAGAGTGAAGAAACAAATGCGTATTTAACTTGACTGTAATTGAAAACAAATTGCTTTGAATAAAAGCATCCGTCACATGCCAAAATATGTTGTGATTCTAAAACAAAATGGATTTCTGTTAATCTCAGATGCAACACAGACAATCAATAGTGACAATTTCATCCACTATACATTGTCAAAAAGCATATGTGATTGGCGTGAGCTTTGTGCAGAAGCATCAGGACAAAAAAAATGGGGAAAACTGAATCGGAGGGGGAAAAAAAGAAGGTAAAATGGGAGGAAAGGAACGGTACGTACAATCCTGATACTTCTCTAAAGCAATCTCAAGCTTCTCCTTGGTCTTCAGCATAACTCGAAGTTGCTCAGCGTAGTCTGGGGTTCGGGAATGGGATACCAACACACACACACACACAAACGGAAGAAGGAAAATGAAAGGGAAGGGGGAAAGGGGAGGGGCAAAAAACAGGGAGGGGGCATGATCAAGTAGATAAACATGGAGGGAAAAACAATGATTTTCTAAAATGAGAAAAGACAACAATGGCATTGCTGACCTCTGACCTTTAGACTAATACATTAACCCCAATTAGATCAATCATTTTATCTGGTGCTGATCATTAAAGGTTAACGGAGTGTTCTAGAACAGCGTATGTAATTGCACACCAAAGCGAGATTATGTGGCTCTCCAGGACAGTTATCCAGACCACGGTGGCCATTTGTCTTCACTTTTTAGCCAATTTTACAAAAATAGCCTCACTTGACGCTGGGGATTCTTATACTCACGCCTTTGTTGTGTTTCACTGCATTGTGTGATACCTGAGAGTTTAGCCTCCAGCTTCCGTATCTGATCGTTCCTACGCTGAATCTGAGACGAGACATCCTCTCTGGAGCTGCTGCAATCTGACGCCTGGGGGAAAGACAAAGATGCTTATCAGCATTCAAAGCTTTAACATATTAATCATGTCTACAGAGAAAAATGAGAGTAAAAAACTGAATTAAATCACTAATCATGTTCACCTATAATGAATAAGGATATTGTGGTAGTGATGTGAATTTAAATGACAACGGACCAATAACAATATTAAGCAGACGCTGTACAGCAAAGACACATAATCTGTACTGATCAGCATTTTTCTGGAAACCACTTGTGCTGATTTCAAACATTAAAAGGAAAAAAGAAAACTCACAAACCAGACGATAATTATGCAGTTGAAATGGTGTACTCTCCGTGTTTCTTTGTCTTGTCAAACAAGTTTCAGATGAACTGTGGAGTCTCATTATTATCAATGTTGTTTTGAACAATGAAAATGTACAGATTTAATTGCGAATATTAGACTTAAGATGCCTGGCTATAATTTTGAATCATACATTTTGAAATTCACCACTTTCACTGGTGGGTGAATGTCACAGAATAAAGTTCGCATTTTGTGATTGAAAGGCAAAGCTACGTGCTGCATTTTTTTACAGTGATGTAAACTGTGTCTGAACCAATAACAGAAATACACGCTGCTAAACCCAGTAATGTAAACACTAAAAGATTTACACAATACTTTACATCCTTACACGAAAAGGAACAAAATACTGCTGACAGGCCTTACGTCGCACATAAATAACATACATAATGTAAAAAAACATTTAAATATACACTACATATACTGGCCAAGTATAATGTAATTTTCCTCTGCATGTCAGGGGTTTGATTTAGACCTGCCACTAATGCCCCATTACTATCCACTAAGCTGGACTGTTCAATTATGCAAACACACCAACCTAACCCACACTGGGTTTGCGTTCATCGCTAAAGAACAAGTGTGTCAAGTTACAGTTGCAAAATTAGAAGTTCATTCATTACACTACCAACGATTCGATTAATGTAAGAAAAAACGGTTTCTGAACTGAAACTGTATTAGAAACTAATGAAGAAACACCTGAAATAATAAACAAATCTCAATTTCAATACGTACAGTAATATAATACAGTGTAAATTAATTTACTGTTTGGCAACCTTGAGTGTCTTGAAAGACTCCTTATAAATAAAACGTATTACTAATCTTATTGTTTTTATAATTATTATTATTATATTAAAATAGAAAGCAAAACGGAAACTTACAAAGTCGTCCCCTGAATCAGCGCCGACAGAAGTGATGGACTCTTTGCTCATGGAGCGAGGGATGCGGGCGGTCCGGGGGGCAGCAGCCCCCTCCTCTGCCAGCTTCTTCTTCAACTTTGCAAACATCTCTGGGATAAAGATGTGAGGCGTCTCTTTAAAGAAACTATTGTACTCCCGCCGAATGAAAGAGACGCTTTAGGGCCTTCGTAATACTGATCTGTCTTTATCCACCGGATGTTCAGATGTCATTCCAGTGTCAGTCTCTGGCACCTTGGTTCTGCAAGAGACAGGATAAAAAAAAACAGCAACAAAATATAAGAAAACAATACTTTAAACGTTGATGATGATGAATTTGATCAGCCAAAAATTAGAAAATTAGAGGACTCGAAAAAAAGGAACAGTATTTTATACAGTGATGAAGGATTGCTCAACTATTGATTAAGTACAATTCAGATATCACATTGTTACGAGTTATATATATAAAAACTGAATATTAGGATAAAAATAATTTGCAAATACATTAATGTAAATTAAACATTACATAAACATCAACGCTATTATTCCAACAGGTTTTCTCCAAAATCTATAGTCTATAATAAACTCAATCAGATACATTTCAACGTAAATCGATTTAATTGGACTGCATTTGGTATATTTATAAAACATTTATATCGAAATAACAAACAAGTAGTTTTCTAATACGAAATAATACATATTTTTGGCCAAAGACCCAGTGTTTACATGACGAACACGCTATAGCTGATAAAATTATAGTTATTTAACCTCGACAATACAATATTTACAAAGTAATTGACTTTCCAACGAAAACGTGCAGGAGTTTTAAGCAATAAATTGCCAGGAAAATATAAAAAAAGAACAGCAAACGCAGCGAGCTAACGTCAGCTAATGCCGAGCAATTTCTCCTTTTAACAATACAGCAGCGAAATAATACCTTAGAAACGCCATTAACCTAGTCAGAACTGTGGTCCATAAAATGGGAAATACGTGTTTAATTCAATCGTTTCCTCGTATTATTCCTTTTTTCCCTGACATGTGTGCAGCTGTGTGTCGTCGGGCTAGCCGCTCCTGGCTAACTAACTTCAACACGTAATCCTCAGTCGCCAGAATCCTGATGACGTTCCAGGAACAACTTGACATGTGTGCTCTGCTCTAATTGGACAATCCCAAGATGGGGCGTGGCCAGGCTGTCTCGTGATTTCATATCAATCCTTAGAGGTGTCAAACAATACTAATACACAATTTATTTATGAAGAACATGTTATTTTAAATAGTCTGATTCCTATAGGTGTGAATAAATGGCACCATTCTTAACCGACATGGACTTTGTTTTGATCACGTGATGCAATTATTATGGGTTTACAGAGCATCCACAGGTCGTCCTTATCATTATCACGACACCAGCATCACAATAACTTCACCATTAAGTGAACATTTCTAGAGATAGGCAAACTGTACATTTTCACACACATGCTAAATGACAGCATCTTTACGTAACCGATAAGTAAAATGCTCTTATTTTGTTGCGCGTTCTCGAGCACGCACGCGCATGTACACTACACATCCTATTCATTCACACGTCTAATTGACATCTTACTACTTTTAAACTTGCATTACCCTATGACTCACTTGCTGCAGATTTATGAAGGTTTGTCCATCGATTATATAATTCTGGATTAAAGTGGCATGCGCACAAAAATGAACAATTTTTGTGAAATAATATATTTATAAATACATTTATAATAAATTTAACTATAGCAAGAAAATGTGATTACATGTACAAAATACATGATCTAATACTTTTTTTAATTTTACTATGTTTACCACTTTATGTAGCCCCAAAATAATTCAAGTGTAACTTTGAATTTTTATAAAAATACAGCAAATTTATATATTATTAGGCCACCGTGACGATAAACCAGATCATTTATTATACAGCACGTATTGTTCAGCCAATGGAGCTGCTTAAAAACACATCTATCTATATATCTATCTATCTATCTATCTATCTGTGTCTGTCTGTCTGTCTGTCTGTCTGTCTGTCTGTCTGTCTGTCTGTCTGTCTGTCTGTCTGTCTGTCTGTCTGTCTGTCTGTCTGCTGTCTGTCTGTCTGTCTGTCTGTCTATCTATCTATCTATCTATCTATCTATCTATCTATCTGTCTATCTGTCTATCTGTCTATCTGTCTTTCTGTCTGTCTGTCTGTCTGTCTGTCTGTCTGTCTGTCTGTGGTAATACAAAAAACATTACTCCCATACCAGATTATAAAATAGCATAATACTGTAGTGCATTTACATAAATTACACTTTTTTTTAATAACATGATCATAAAACACAGCAGTGATTTGGCATGTTCCTAAAGAAACAAGTAAAATGGCAATTCTTTTTATGTTCATATTGTATTTTAAAAACAACAGGTTGGTGGAATATTCATGTCTTTTTATATTATAGTATAAAAACAAAATATTTTCGTACTGGATTGTTGAGATGGCAAATATATACATGAAACACTGTGGCGAGACATGCTTGGTAAATCCATTGTTTCCGTTGCTTCAACAATAAGCAGCATAAAGAAATAGTTTAATGATCGCCTGATTGCCTGAACCAGTAACATGGATTCGATGCGCCTGGAAACAACCAATCGGATGCCTCAGCGTCTTCCAAGCGTTGAGAAAAGACACTCTGCTGTCTCCTTGCAGCGATGTCACCACCGTGCGTTGTGATTGGTCAGAATGTGTGTCATTCTAACGCGCTTCCCCTAATACAGGTCTGCGCGGATCAAACACCTTGCAGTCGGGCTGTAGCCATTGAGAAAAAGGGGGTCTCGCTCGGACATGGTGGAGTAATAACGGGCGGCTTGGAAACCACCTGGTTTTGGAATTAACCCGATGGAAATTAGAGGACGGAGGCTTCGCGAAGTCCGTTTCGAAGAGATTTTCATGGCGCGTTGAGGTTATTATTATGTGGTGGCTTGCCTTAATGATGTTTACATCCCCGGCTTTTCCATTCATCGTGTTTGTGTGCATGAGTTTCTCCGAAGCGGTTTATTCGTACAATGAGCTGCCGTTAATAAGGAAATCTCGGGGCATCAATGAAGACCATCCGGACGCAAGCGCTAACGGCGTGTTGGGGTTCGGGCTCGGGCTCGGTATTGTCGCATTAACCCCGGCGCCCACCACCATCACGTCCGCCGAAAAGCCGATAAATGTCGCCGCACCAGCAGCCACCATTAAGCCACCAACAACGGACCGCACCACCCAGTCTGTGTCTAATCCCAGCTATTTAATGGCCGTATTTGATCGGAGAAAGCTCAGCTCTGCAGAAGCGTGGATGAAAGCATCGCAGATGTCGGATAATAAAGGCGACAAATCAGGCGTCGTGCCCGACTATGGCACAACATCCGAAAATTCCCAAGGTAAGCTCAAGTAAAGCACAAGTTCGGAAGTATTCTTACCATTAAATACACACACACACGCACACGCACACGCACACGCACACGCACACACACACACACACACACACACACACACACACACAACCGCACCAACTCATCATCTCATTCCAACAGTCAAGCCTTGGGCTTTCAAGGACCACTTCATTTGCATCCTTACACTTGTAATATGATATATTGATGGGGTATTGATCAATACATCGTTCACAAACCATCCATGCACCTTCCTTAACCCATTGATTTCTTAACCTTTATTTTATTTAGCCATTATACAGCTCAGCAGACAGAGTTCCACCAATACACTAACTTGCAATCAATTCCCGTTGTAAATTACGTATACTGAATTCATGATTATTGAGTGGTCTGGCCTAATAGTCACGTGATGGGAGTTCTTCCCCATCATGAATAGATTCTGCATGTTTGTGTTATGAAACCATTGTGGGCAACACGTGTGTGTGTATTTAGTGTAACTGTTAAATCGGTTCATTGTGTAATCTGTGCTAAACCAGGTCAGGCTGCTAACGAGAGTGAGGTCAACATAAATCTTTCATTTACATTAAATGGCCGTTTGGTTGCACCAATTGTCCTTATTGAAATATCTTTAGACTTGGCCTAGTTTTCCACACAAGATAGACCCCCGAGACAATAACCCGGAGTGTTCCGGCCACCAGGGTCATTGACTCCAGTCGTTCTTTTAGATGTACGAGCGTCTTCCATTCAGCCACACAATGAAAACACCCGTTCTGTACAAAAACGTGTGAGCTGAATGTGTTTTTTGTGCTTTTTGTAATCACATTTCCAGCTCATACTGGATGATGACAGGTATTTATTGTTTTGATGTCGTGCTATGTGGACCAGACTTGGGATTTGTTCAGTATTCCAAAACGTATGAGCGGAATCTGCCGTCATTATAGAGCTGGAAGGATTGGTAGATGATGGTTTCCAGCCACATGCTGGGCAGATATATGGCCCATTTAATTATTAAGTTGCTTTTAGGATTGTGCATCTTATTATATTAAAGCACTTAATCTATTTGCACACGCGCTATGAATATTAATTTTACTTTGGGTTCACAGTTGTTGGACACACACACACACAGACGCACACACATAATTGCTGCTAATTCTTAATATAAATTGTTAGTGTTATTTTGTATTATATATTATAAAATAATTGTCTCTATTCAGTAATAATTATGTAATTATTAGGCATTTCAAATCTAGATTATTAATATTGACATATACCACGGGCAAACTTAAGACACAAGATACTTTATTGTCATTGTAGTTTACACAACAAAAATAGTTTGGTCGCTCACAGAGTCCAGCAGCAATAGAATTGTAGCATTACAAATAAACATGGGAAATTATGAAAATGAAAAAATAAAAAGGCACTCGTAGAATCAAATAGACATGAAATGTGCAGAATTTGCAGTGTGCTAACTGGGTGTACTTGCATGTCCCAGTAAAGTGTCTAGACAGACAATTCTTTTCTAAATCTATTTTTGTGATTTGTCTATTTTTTAGTTATTTTTATTCTCTGTTACTTGTTCTTGCTTGCAAGGTATTTTATGAAGCGTCATCGATGTTATTCTAAATAACAGCCAGTTATGAGACAGACATGAATTGCCCTATCTTCCAGATGTAATTATGGACATTTCAGATGCGTTACTCATTGTCAATTGTCTTATTATTATTGCCTTCTATATTTTATAATTTCTACAAAAAAAGGACACATTCCATGATGGTATTTTCACATTTTATATCCGTATGAATATAAATTAATTAAGTTTTTAATATATGGATCAAAATCCATATTTTATCCAAATCCAATTATTTGTCATTTCAAGTGCATCACCAGTTTTTGAGGGTCTTACACCTCAATTTAAAGGACTTTAGAGGGCATGTGAAATATAGACTATTTTTTTAATGGATACCGATAAGCTCTTACACATTGCTTATGATTGAGAGGTGAAGGACTTTGACCTACATCCCGGCAGCGGTGCATTACTGTATATGGCACAGTGAACTCTCTTTACCCCCCTGCTCGTATAGACCAGCTCCATTTCCAGCTAATGGACTTTAATGTGGAATTTAGAAGTGCTATTCTTTTGTTTCACACCTATAATAGACTGTACAAAATCGTATTACGATAAATTTACATGAATATTTTTACAGCACAATATAGTTTTAATGTATTAACAATTTAAGCTACTGTTTTTTCTTTAGTGCTGTCAATAAATAAAAAAAAAACAACAGTACTTTAAAGTAAATGATGGAGTCATAATTTTACAGTATTCTAGTACAATGCTGTTTTCCCAGTATGCTACTGTTTTTTTTTTTTTTTTTTTTTTTTTTTTTTTTGAAAAAAATTGAAAATCGAACTGGTTCTGTGAAGTATGGCATCTTCCACAGTAAACACAGTATTTTGTTTGTGTTCTCCACCATTGATGGCAGGTTAGTGTTCCATGCTTGGAGTGGGATTTAGCTCCATCAATGGGTCATCCGCTCGGATAAGATGGTTGTAATCGCACTGTCAAATTTAATATTTTCATAACATTGTCAGGCCTAGACGCGCATGGTCGCAGCCTCATTTACATGGATGTATGAATAATCTGTCAGACTGGGATGTTTAAGCTTCTTATCCAGACCCTCCACGGCCCCCCTCAGGAGCAGAAGGTGTTTACGTACACACTCCACAGCTCCGCGTGCTAGAAGGTGTGTCGTTCTATGAATACAAATGATGTTTTTCCCACCGGCAGGTGCCCCTCCTCATGACCTGCCGCTGTAAATCTGGGGAAATGGCTTCTTGGGGATGGAGGCACGAGGGGCATGGAATGACATCTGGGTCTTAATACAGATCAATGATCTTTTATGCAGCAAATCTGCACTGAGCTTGTCGCTGATAATGCGTTGGTAGCTTTGCGCGTGTCGCCGGACTGATTAGGAGAAGGAAAATGTGGAAGATTAACCCTAAAACACAACATTTTATTTGTTTACTACTTTTTTTCCACTGTTGCAATCGCCATGAATTTCATATTTAATTGCAGCCATTTCAGATGCGCTTTTCTTTGTGTCTTATCAGTTACGCGTGGATTTTATTTAATTTTTTGGCCACTTAAGGTAATTTCCTGAAAAGAAAAATCACAAAATGCAGTGCTCATTTATGAATTTCTGACACATTTTGAAATAATTTAACCAGCAAAAGACTTTGGTGTTGCTGTTTTCCTCACAATAATCATGATGTTAAGAACAATAAGCCAAATAATCATATAAAGATAAAATTACATTTTAAACTTGGTTGCCAAGGACACTGCCACTGCACCGGGATTCGAACCTGATTAAAAATTACGTGACTGTGTATTAGGAGTTGCTCTTTTTTTTTTTTTTTTTCACATTTTGACAGACTGACTTTTTGATCTTTTTTTTGTCCATTTTGAAACATTAAAGTGTTATTTCCATATTAGGAAATACAATTTCATACTTAAAGAGTTTCTTGTTATTCACATTTCTTGGTGAGCCTAAATTCAGTACATGTAAAATACTACGACTTTCAAGTCTTCTTTGAATTGGTAACTTGTAATGAAGTAATTTTTACAGTAAGGCATCCTTACTTTTATTCATCAGTATTCAGTATTCGATTTTTACAATAAGGCATTCTTTAGGCTATATCGTGTCTTTATGCTATATTACAATACAATTGTTGTGTTCCAAATGAAAATATTGAAATGAGAGATATTATAAAGATAAGATAAGAGATTTATTTTGACATGTTTAATGCAAACAAGCACGTCTTTACACATGGCATAACATGAAAAGCAAAATGAGAATTGGAAATAAATTGAACCAATTTCATATTTTATTAATGGAATTTATTATTGACCGAAAACCACTGTTCGCATTGTAACGTTTGTTACGTTTCATATAAAAAAAGTCATGAGATCTAAAACCAGTGTAAATAAGTAATGACAAAATGTAAATTTGAGCTTGAATTGTGCTTTTTACCGACCTGTCTGGCTTTGATATCTGTCGTCTGATCTGAAACGGCCCTCCAGAGGGAATCAGGCCTGACCTCTGAGAGGAAAAAGGTGGCTCCGTGTACCAGCCAATGAGCAACAAAGCTGTATAAAAGCATGAATAACATGAAAGCGGATGAATTGCTCTTTTACACACACACACACACACACACACACACACACACACACACACACACATGTGAGAGCATTATTAGCGAAGGCAGAGACTAGCGTTTAGCACACGCTGTCAGTGTCAGCGGGTTCAGATCGCTAACAATATCAGTGTACAAAATGAAATCTACAACCAGTCAGATTCCATCTCAGCTATAGATCCGAGCCTTTCTGGCCAAATCAATGAATCACAGCCAAATAATTACCAGTCTGATCGATACGTGAAGCTGTCTCGTCTTTGCTGTGATTCATTCTAGTTTGCATTAGTTGTCCTCCTGCGTTCTCTCTTATCGGCAAACATTAATATCCTCTTTTCCCCCCTCGCGTCTTGTCTAATATCTCATTTGAGCTTAATGAGCTTTCCAAAAAGTCAGACTGGAGGGAGTCATTCATAAAGCCGACAGATGTAGTGGCGGGGAAAAGGACGACCTTTAAGTGCGGAGTTCATTTTTTATCTTGACAGCCGTGTCTAATAGCAGATCGGGGCGTAGAGATGCTAAAACATTTAGATTGAAATTTAAACAGGGAAGACGTCTTGGATTAAATTTCACCTTTTGATCTTTACAAAGTGTTAAGCCTATGTTTTTACATGCATACATTGCATTGGGGATCTTTTTATTCACTGAACGGATCGTTAAACATGCTAATTTAAGCGTAGCTGTTAAGTCAAAAGTTTTTTGGCAATTTTATTTTTTTTTTTATAGCCCAATTGGTAGCTGACGATGCTAAATTGCTAACGTTGTTTCAAAGGCCTGAACCCTGCTATTGTCACAGTCTTCGGTGCAGACAGGAGCCGGAGATCGTGGTGTACATAAAACAGAACTTTACTTAATAAACACTGGAGAAACTCAGGAGCAAACAGAATACACGCAGGCATAACAACTACATTGACCGACACGGACAAAGAGACAGGGGAGACTTAAATACAGCAACTAAACGAAGACTAACACACAACAGGTGAGACGAGAGCCACGTGACTGACTACACACATGACAGGAAACACTAGGAACAAGGGCACATGGGTAACGAAGTCCAACATGGAACACAACGGTGACGAGCTGACCCGCTCGTGACAGAACCCCCCTCCAAGGGGCGGGCTCTGAACGCCCAAATGTCTTTAAATGACAACTCTGGCGGGCGGCCGAACGAACCGCAGGCAAACGCTGGCGGGCGGCCGGGCGGACCGCAAACGTCCGGGGAGCGGCGTGGAGCCGCAGCGACGCCTGGTGGGCGGCGTGGAGCCGCAGCGACGCCTGGTGGGCGGCGTGGAGCCGCAGCGACGCCTGGTGGGCGGCGTGGAGCCGCAGCGACGCCTGGTGTGGTCTCGGAAGCTGTCGACTCGGAGGGCTCGGAGGTGTCCCGGAGACTTGTGGTGACTCGGAGGCTTGTGGTGACTCGGAGGCTTGTGTCTCGGAACTAGAATGTTCTGGTGACCCGGAACTTATTGGCGCTAGGACCAGTGAGAGGAACACGCGGTAACCGAACTCGCCCAGAAACGCGACGAGGAACCGGAGGCAACCGACCGCAAAGAAGCGACACCCGAGGAACACGGACCTGAAAAACTCGGACGTGGACAATTCGGACGCTGAAAACCCGGACACGGAAAACTTGGATGCGGGAAACCTGGACGCGGGAAACCCGGACGCGGAACACGAGGGATCTGAAAGCTCGACTAACAAGGGCTCGTACTTGGAAAACTCAGACGTGGAAAACTCGGACGTGGAAAACTCGGACGTGGAAAACTCGGACGTGGAAAACTCGGACTCGGGAAACTCGGACGCGGGAAACTCGGACGCGGGAAACTCGGACGCGGGAAACTCGGACGCGGGAAACTCGGACGCGGGAACTTCTACCCCGGAACCTTCAGACGCATTTACAGCTAACCCAGGAACGGTTGGCGCAAGAGCGGCTAACGCGGGAGCGGCTATCGCGGAGGCGGCTAACGCGAGAGCGGCTATGGCGGGAGCGGCTAAGCCGGTATCGTTAGCGGCTAACCCGGTTGCGTTAGCAACTAACCCGGTAGCGTTAGCGACTAACCCGGTACGCGTTAGTGGCTGCAAACGTAGAAACGGTGAACTCAGAAACGGAAGATTCAGAAACAACACACCCAGACCCGCACACTCGGACGCGACACACTCGGACGCGACACACTCGGACGCGACACACTCGGACGCGACACACTCCGACGCGACACACTCCGACGCGACACACTCCGACGCGACACTCCGACGCGACACACTCCGACGCGACACACTCCGACGCGACACACTCGACGCGACACACTCCGACGCGACACACTCCGACGCGACACACTCCGACGCGACACACTCCGACGCGACACACTCCGACGCGACACACTCCGACGCGACACACTCCGACGCGACACACTCCGACGCGACACACTCCGACGCGACACACTCCGACGCGACACACTCCGACGCGACACACTCCGACGCGACACACTCCGACGCGACACACTCCGACGCGACACACTCCGACGCGACACCTCCGACGCGACACTCTCGACGCGACACTCTCGACGCGACACTCTCAGACGCGACAAACTCGGACACGGCAAACTCGGAGACGGCAAACTCGGAGACGCGCGTGGATCGCAAGCGCAGAAAAGGTTCACGCGGAGACGGATCACGCGGAGACGGTTCACACGAGAAATGACCAGACTGTGCGGAGTTAATTCTGCTCCACCGGTAGCGAACCGGAACCAGCGGATCCAAACATGCGTGAATAAAATGGTGGGAGGTCCTCACCCGGGGCTGAGTTTTTTCCCTCCACGCACACCGTTGACCAGAAAACAGTCTAATCCACGCATCTCGGACCATTGCTGCCGGCGTCCAGAGAGGAAGCACCCGAATCTCCACGGGCTTGAGAACGCGCCACTGTTCCCACAGCGCTGCCTCGGTCACCCCACATTGTCTGGCGCAAATTCCCGTAATCACCCTCAGCTGTGCAAAAAACGTTGACTCCTGGCGATTCTCCACATCCAACACCTGGTCAATGAACTCGTCCATGGCTTCGGTGGTGGTCGGTCAATCTGTCACAGTCTTCGGTGCAGACAGGAGCCGGAGATCGTGGTGTACATAAAACAGAACTTTACTTAATAAACACTGGAGAAACTCGGGAGCAAACAGAATACACGCAGGCATAACAACTAAATTGACCGACACGGACAAAGAGACAGGGGGGACTTAAATACAGCAAATAAACGAAGACTAACACACAACAGGTGAGACGAGAGCCACGTGACTACACACATGACAGGAAACACTAGGAACAAGGGCACACGGGTAACAAAGTCCAACATGGAACACAAAGGTGACGAGCTGACCCGCTTGTGACAGCTATTGCTCATAGCAGCTATATTCATTATTTTTTATTTACTTGAATTTAATTTAATTATTATTACATTTTGTTGTATTATATGTTTGATAATTGTGAGGTGTGTTTTGGAGACTTGATTTGGATTTGAGAAACTACTAGTTGGTATAAATGGCATTATTACATAGTTATATTTACTGTAATATAAATCATTCACCCTTTCATGTCATGTTCCATATAACATTTGTAATTGGTTGTTAATTTATTAAAAGTGTATGGATTGCTATGTCCATATATGGGTGTATTCTGATTTTCATGCTGCATGGAATAGTTCGAGAGTTTGCTATGTTAATATATTGAAATAATTTGTAATTCTTCTAGTGTTATTTAGCCACTTTTAAGTGTCGCAGATTTTTTTCTTCATTTATTCAGGTAAATTTGTTATTAAAACATTCAAATTTGGTTTCAAGGGACGAAAGATAGAGAAGGTTGTTGTTTAAGCCACTGTTGAAGACGCCGCTTTTATTTGTGATTGCTCCTGACTGGAAACGTGGACAAAGGGTTGCTTATATTTACGTGCAATTTTGAAAATGTGCCCCTAAGTTTTTGGTCTTCTAAAATTGGAAATAATGGGGTACTTATATTTGCATTAAATACAGTATTTGATAAATTTCTCTTTGTCCCTAGTCGACCATCAGATTGATGAGTAATTCTGTGTGTGTGTGTGTGTGTGTGTGTGTCAGAGCTGGTGTGTAACTGCAGTGGTGAAGGAGTGCTGGACCCGGACGAGTGTGACCGGCAGACGGGTCAGTGCGACTGTGCACCAGGTTACGCTGGACTGCAGTGTGAGGAGTGTGAGGAAGATCACTTCACCAATGGAACCATCGGCTGCCTGCCCTGTGGATGCGACTCTTTCGGGGCTGTCAGCTCAAGCTGTGACAGGTGAGAGGAATTATGGGGGATATTTTGGTCCTGTGAAATGTTGGTAAATGATAAATCCAACTGAATTACCATTGCACATATATCGTGAAAGGAATAATATTTATTATTGATAATTGAAGAATTAAACAATAAAAAATAACTAAATTCCATTTTGGTTATGTAAAGAATGTCCATGTAAAGAATTTTGTTAAAAAGAGTAATTCACTATAGTTTTTTAAATGCAAAATGATAAAATGATTCATTTATTTTTTGTCATATTTTTAGTTGCACAGTATTTTTTTTTTACAACATTATATTATATATTTATAATTACGTAATTACCATACTAATTTAAGGTAATTTATATTAAACAATTTTCATATACTGTATTTTTTAATGTGTTTTATATTTCATTATTTCATATTATTTACATATGACCGTACACAGAAAAGAAAAAAAGTATGTCTTTGTACAACCAACTGCTGTACAAACCAAAAAAATATTTTGTGCATATTTTTCTGACCTTTTTTCTCCCCATGGACCCTCCTGCAATCAAGCTTTGTGTACAACGGCACAAAACAATTATTTGTTTTATTCCATCGTGTTATGCATGTATTTGTGTATTTGTGTTTGTACTTGCTTCAGGACACAATTATTAACAAAGCCACACACGGAGCTGATGATCAGGCAGATTAGCTTAATCCTTCACTCAAAACCATCATTTCAGTTGCCTTTTGGCGTAATTCTTCGGCGCTTTCATCATGTCATAGACTAGCAGTGCAATGGCAGTCGGGCCTAATTAAACCACGTTCCCCGCTGAGTTATTTTGTTGCTGTCCGCGCTTTGTTCTGGAACAAGATTGCTAAGTAATTGGCTTTTGGGGTCTGAAACCAAAAAGAGGATTAAATCTGAAATTTGGACAACCGGACTGTTGCTTTGGCCAAATCTGAGAATAGATTGTATTTGTGCCCTAAAACATTTAGGGATGATCTGAAAAAAGCATTTATCTTGTTATCTTGGATTACAAATGGACTGCAGACTATGGACACCGTGATCTTTAATTTCATTGTGGTTAATTTATAGATTAAATGTGGTTGCAAGCCTAATTCAAATTGATTGGTCGGATAGAAAAGCAGACTACGCTGTATGTCCCATTTCACGAGGTACACCAATAGGAACACCAATCATTTGAGTTAAACTAAATCCCGCCTTCAGAAAATGTCTAAAGCAGAATTTGACTGTAACTCTAGCAATACCAATAACAATAACAATACCAAAAGCCTAATTTCTGGAGCAGTAGTGGTACTGAAATTGTAATTTGCATGACTTATTAATGTTTACGCACAATATAATGAAAAAAAAACAAGCATAATAGACAAGCAAAGACAGAAATAAACAGAAATGCCGAAACATTAGCCAAGCCTCAAAACCTTAACACTTAACAGGGACAAAATAACACTGGAAGAAGTAAGATTAATCTAAATACAATCATGCTAAGCGCTAAAAAAAGGGTCCAAAGTGTAATTGCAGAAAACAAATAACCCAGGACAGGAGTAAAAAAATCCAAGGACCAGACACAATCAAAACGCTCGGTCTGCTAAACAGGCGATAATAAATCCTAAGAAACATAGAAAAGCTCCAAGTCTTCGCCAACTGGTGCAAAGGCTCTTGGGAAATGAAGTTCTGACCACTAGAATCGACTTTTTGTTATCTATTACTCAAGCAAAACAATATCAAAATTGTACAAGTCACAAGTTAGGTTTGTTAAATAAAGAAAAAAATAGTTAAAGAATATTAATGTAATTGAGCCAGAAATGTAAAAAACTTTTTTTATATTGTGTCTGAAAAATCAAGGGGGTGCTTATATTAATGTAAACATGGTATATCGAAATATATATATACTGTATATAAATATAACTGCAAAAATCCTTCTGGGAAGTGACAGAAAAAAAGCTTTTTACAAAAAAAAAATGTTTTTCATTGAAACAGCTACATGCTTTCTCTAGGAATCAATCACTCACACACGCACGCACACACACACACACACACACACACACACACACACACACACACACACACACGTATAAATCTTTTAAGAGAAATGCAGTCAGAGTGCAGACCCTGTAACCAACAGCGTGGAACAGAAATGAAAATATCCTGCGGTTCAGTGGCACATCGACTCCGATGCTTTCAGCATGTGCGGGGATGTCAGCAGACACATTAGCACTAGCTGTGGGAGAGCGCGTAGGTGGGTATATATGTATGCGCACGGGCCAATAGACTGGTTGCCATGGCGATGAGGATCGTGGGGAGTGATGGTGAGGTGTGACTTATATGACCTATCAATCAGAAGAGAAAGAGCAAGAAGAGCGGAAAAGCAGCCGAGGAACGCCAGGGCAGATGTGCTAGGCCGTGATAAACACAACGTCTAGTCACTGGGTGAATACAAGGCGTTTGTTTCACCAGACCGTATACAAACACACTGCACAGATAATGATCAGTGTGGGCACAGACCCTCGCCTGAGACCAGCCTTTCAGTCGGGGGCTTGTTAGCGTTTTGTGTAAACGATAAACAGGGTGGCGTTTTGTAAGTTGGAAGCGCGATGCTTATCTGAATGGATCCACCCGCGGAGAACAGGGATTTTTAACCCTGTGGATCTCCAGCTTTAACTCGAATATTTTACTGTGGTGGTGTAGTGTTTCTTTAGAGCTGTTTTTATAGCAGATTTGTATTCTGTCATTGCAAATATTAATTAATCAAATACATAACTGTGAAAATAAATAAATTAATAGGTTACTTTTAAAGATAAAAAAAAATGAAATGAAGTGTATAATGAAATGTATAATGATATAAACACATCAATATAAAAAATAAATAAAAACTAAATGAACACGCATAAATGAATATAAACATAATATATACGTTTTATTATTGTGGGTCAGGTGTTTTTTAGTGATTTATGGAAAAATAATATATATATATATATTATTTATATATATTTATACACACACAGAAAAGTGTAGAAATACAAACACAAACACAGACACACACACACACACACACACACACACACACACACACGCATGCATGTATATGATCCTTTCGATATTTCTGCACTGACTAACAACGTTGTAAAAAAGACACACATATGGCATCTATAGTGAGCATATTACAATTATAATTACAATGTATACTAGTGTGTCTTTTTTCACATACTGTACATTTGTTTTATCCTTCATTTCTAAACACACACAGCAATTTAGTCTAAAGTGAAGACGAAGCTCCGTCAGGCGGCGTTTGATTATCATAATTGCGTGAGCTCTTGATTTATAACAGCATCACCAGCAGCTTCCTGAATCATTGTGATGGGGTGTTTGTGGGCGTGTGAGAGTGTGTGTGTGTGTGTGTGTGCTGCAGACAGCCTCGGCACAAGTCTCATTAATGTTTCAGAGACCCCAGGGCAGATCAGCTGCATATTAACTAGGTCAGTGTTACACAACGACGGGACCCCCCCACCCCTCCACCTCCCCTTCCTTCCCTCTCTGTTGTCATGGAGATGCCAACATCATTCCTCAGCCTGTACCTTTCTCCGCTATGGCAACCACAGTGCTTGAAAGCATCTCCGCGCCTTTGAAAGTGGTAGACAGCCTGATGAGAGGCAGCTGAGGCATTTAACAGATGGTTTCTAGGCAACCATTTACTTGTATACACACACACACACACATATATATATATATTATATTTATACACGTATACTGTATATATAATAATTATTAATATTTTGTATATTTAATTTCACATCACACACTAGGCCTATCACACACACACACACACACATAATAATAAAGAATAAACAGTATTGGTCAACTAAAACGGGTTTATTATATAATAGTTTGTTCTTCATTTGCCTTCATTTTTGTGCATGCTGTTTTTTTAACTACTTTATATTTAAACATTTTTTAAACAAGTGTTTTAATTCTTAAATAATTTGTATCAAAAAATATTTTAAGTGTGTGTGTGTGTGTGTGTGTGTGTGCGCGCGTGCGTGCGCGCGCCTTTTCAGTATGTCATCGTGTTTTGCCTTCATATATCCAGTATTGTTCTGATTTTGTTTTTGTATTCTTATACCATACCTAGTACAATTTCCACAAATGTTCACAAAAAACTGTGATCTCATTTGAAGACCACGTTGAAGATAATTTTATGTTGTTTTAAAAATAGATGTTTATGATGCCAAAATTGAGACGCATAGGTGACTGAATAGTTGTAAAAAATGTTGGCCAGGTAGTTTTTAGATTACATTTTTATTTCAGCAATAAACATCAGTTTTAACTAATTTTTTGTCCTTGTAAAAGAAACACTGGTGTGAATCTACATTTGTTCTTGTCTGATGGACCACACTACAGGAAACATCTGTCCATATATTTCATCTCCAGTCTATCATATGTTGTAAAGATTCTGCCACCCTTTTACTTGATCCTCTTTTTCATATCTGGGTCACAAGGAGCTGGAGCAACTCTGGGCCTGGGGACGGGACTAGCACCCTGAATTGGTGGCCAACCAATCACATAGCAGGACACACAGACACACACATTCTCGCTCACACAGCTTGAACCATCATCAACTGCTAAAACGAGCTGCTCGAAAAAGACCAGCAAAATAAGCATTTTTCTTTTTCCTCTTTTAACATCTCCTCATCACATTCATCTCGTACTGTCGGCCTGATTTTCTCCTCCATTATTGCCGCTTCTGTTGTTTTTTTGGGGGTCTCCAGCGTCTGAGGAGATTCTGTAAGCAGAAGCCAGCGCTTAAAGCTCGTCCCACGGGTGTCATTGTCCGTCACCTCATCCATCACATGAGCTCGGAGAAACCAATCACAGAAGCCCAGGAAGCCCCACCCCACCCTAACCTTCACCCTAGATGCAACATCATCTGTGTGTGTGTGTGTGTGTGTGTGTGTGTGTGTGTGTGTGTGTGTGTGTGTTTGTGTGTGTCTATATGTCATTAGCACTCTAATGACTGTTTGGAGAGACTGAAGGCAAAAGCATTATTTTAAAGATCCACCAACTGGTAAATGACTATAATGAAGAACACTGCAGACTCAACATGGACATAATCTTTCAATTCAAGTCATGATGAGGTTTTCTATACCAGACTCACCCATAAACATTCACTGAAACTCCAGACAGCTATACTGTACTGCAATGTGGGTTTAAATGCTAATCGTATATTTTTACATGTCCTGTTATTATTTCACATTATTTCTTTTTTTGCATTGAACAATGTGCTTTTAAGTGGTTGCCCATCAATTTTTTTTAAGTCAATATTATCAAATAAAAAAAAAAATTAAGGGGCTCCTACTGTGTTTGTCTGGTATTATGTAGTAAGATTATGGATTGATGAAACCTATATTTGTCTCACAAATAAGAAATTTACATTAAAAATGTAGAAAATGCATGGATTTTATGAGCACATATTGAATGTTTAATACTGTTTTTGTCTGTTGTTTATTGATTCTTCTGCGTGTGTTTATTTCTCTAAATAAAAGTGCATACAAAAAACAAGTGTTTTTTGTATATATATATGCATTTGTTTGCCTGAAATAGCCACAACAAAATTAACAAATGAGTCAATGGGAACTTTTCAAAACTGCCAATGTTCTTTTCAGTTGTGTAGTTCAGGGTTTTTAACGTTATTGGAGATATCGAAATTGCTCATTTGTAACATTGAGTCATTTGTTAAATGGGGGAAAAATGTTTTTTTGAACGCAAATCAAAAGTTAATGTGCTATCAGCCCACAAATCAAACCAGGCTGTGAATCTGCAGATCAGTTTGACTTTAACTGTTGCCAAACAAGTTCAAAACGCACAGTGTTTCTTAGCAACAACAGTGGATGCTGTGATTTGAAGATGTTTGAAGTGTTTAACACGTTGCTTTGATGACGAAAGTTTGTTACGTTTGATCTGCTGAAGTTCCGTTTTTCTTTGAGAGTTTTCATCATTTAGAATTTGAGATCTGCTTTTGCGACACGAAGCCTGAAGGGCTTTGTGGAAAAAAATACCTCATTCCGAGAAAAAATAAATGGTGGAAATCTAATGCTGATCAGCCAATTACATGGGTAGCATGAGAACAACAACAACAACAACAACAATAATAATAACTTTTAATATTAATAACATTTGTTACGGCAAAAAATGTACAAACCACACTTTACAATTAAATTTAAAAAATCATCAGAAAGCATAAAATGTCAATCTATTAAACCAAACATTACAATCAGAGTAAATATAAATGTATGAAACGCATAAGCTATTCAAATCGAATCACAAACATTGTATGAGAGTGTCTTGACCACTACTGGACCCTGTAAGAGGATTCGCCGGACCCTTACAGTTTAAATTTTAATCCAGATTCTAATACGGAACAGTAGCTGACGGTCTTTTCATTCACGCTTCCATTTTTTTTATTCTCTGTCTGTCCACTGTTATATATGACTATATGGACTGTTTTTATAGTGTACGTAGATCAGAGTCAAAAAAATGTATCAACATAATCAATATACAATAGTTAATAGGGTTTTTCGTTTTTATTTTGATTAAAGCTTTTTTTTGTGACGGCTTGAATCAGACTCCAGGAAATCTGAAATCAAATGTTATAAAATCAGTTGTTGAACGTCTTTTTTGTTGAATTTTGCAATGTTGTTTTTAGAAAGCACTGCTTCTGTTGCTCTGTTTGCCCATCATTAATGCATTTATTAATCAAGCTTTTGTTCAAATCGGTCTGTAGATCTTCCTTTAACCGAGACTCAATCAGTCGAAGGGTTTTAATGTGGTCTGGACCGCAGTCTTACAGTAGCGATGCCATTAAGTATGAAAGGTCTAGACGACTGTAGCGTCAGTGTGGCTGGAGATTAGAACCTAATAACTTAATAACTGTTCTTTTCTCTTTTTCTTTGCAGTTCCGGCACGTGCGAGTGTAAGAAAGGTGTGTATGGGCCCAAGTGTGACGACTGCCACCCCGGATTCTTCCACTTCAGCAGCACAGGATGCCAACCGTGCCAATGCAACAACCACACTACCTACTGCCACCCTCAGTCAGGTCAGACACCGATTATATTGTTGTTGTGAACGATAATTAAATATTTACAAACATACATAAAATAATAATAATAAGAATAAATACAAAGAGGCACACACGTAATTTTAAAACATTTGTTTGGGCTTTATAGGCCAAAAATGTGTTAATGAAAGTGCATAAAAAACAATAGCAAACAAACAATAGTAATGGCAAAGAGTGTTTTTTTTCTCCTCCTAGCGTTTGGGGTTTTAATTTTTATTATTTAATTATTATTTTAGTTTGCTGTGTGTTTACTTTCTGTGTTTTACCCGGAATTGATTTTCTCTGTTTACTTCACTTGCTTTGCTCTGTTTTTTTTTGCTCTGTTTCCAATTTTTTTATATTTAAAAAAGAAAAAATGTCTCCAGCTATTAGGGTCGTTTTCCGAACGTTAATTGTGACATCACAGGACTTTGTAAATTCATAGGTTTCTTTTTTTCTTTTATTTATTATACAAAATGTTATGCATTTTATTTATTTATTTATTTACTGTATGTCAATGTTTTTACACTCATTGTTGTGTAAAGTGTGCTCACCAGTACGACCAGTAGCCATGTTGTAACTATTGTCAAGTTGTAATAAAGTCACAGTTTAAAGTGTTTTATAAAGATACGTACATTTAAAAAGATGTACAAGAAGGTAAAGAAAAGAAGAGAACAGATTTAAAGAGAATACGTTATTATTTTCCTAAACATTTCAACCACAACCAACCAATAGAAAGACAGTCACACAGATTGTGGAGAATATTAAAGTATCACACTTTGCCAACTTTAGTTTTTGCTTGAAAAATTTCATTAAAATAAGATCTCCAGATCTGAGCTCCTCTCACCCGGGGCGGACATCATGTTCTTCACACATCTCACCTTCTCTGGGCCGGTATCCTAGGCAACCTGAGCCTGATGAACCTCCCTACAGAACTCCGCCCACATAATGTTGACATGTTCGTTTGTGTTCATTTGTTATGCAAAGCCACTCACATGTGAGGAATCTAGGGGTGTTTCCTGCTAATCGTTTCACTTGAGCTCGGTGTAGTGATGTCAACCGTGTGTGTGTGTGTGTGTGTGCGGAACCCATCTGTCTTCTTGCTCTGCGGTGTGTGTGTGTGTGTGTGCAGATGGTGGCCGGTAACCTCTCCCCGGTTTAGGGGGCCGCTGTCAGATTCACAGGCCTTTTTCAACATAAAACCCAGTCAGCATCTCTGGAGACCACTTACAGTTCATACACTTACACACAACCCACGGCCAAATATCACACACACACACACACACACACACACACACACACACACACACACACACCACAGTACAGCAGAGACTCCGGCCTGAGCGCTGGTGATGAACTTCACTCTTGGAGCAGGAAGGGTTGTTGGTTCAATTCCCAGTGAAAATATGACGTTTTCGAATTGCAAACGGCTGAAAAAACATAATTTGTTATAAGTGAACATAATTTAAAAAAAGTAATCCTAACCGGCCGTGATTATAATCATGAATAATTTTACAATCACAAATGACTTTAAATAAGATAAAATAAAAAATAGAATATAATAGAATATAATAAATTATATACAGTAAATAAAAGGACATATAATTACACATTTGTATATACATAACAATTATATATTTTTATAAAATACAGTATAATCTCTCAGATTAGTAAAGAATAAAACTTTCAGATAAAGTGTCAACATTCAGCTAAAACTTTGTTGCATCAATTTTTATTAGCAAAATGTTGTCATTTTATCAGCAATTAATTAAAAAATATGATATTAACTATATGAACTATAATTTTATTACTCATTTTATTACATTTTCCATAACGAAAGAAGAACTTCAAATATATTGCCGCATATTCTTTTACCTAAACTAAATTTAAAAATAAACACATAGGAAGAATTCTTCCTGCTCAAGCTTTTTCATTTGCCTAGACTGATCTTTCAAAACTTTCATTAGGTTTCTACTTTGGAGTGAGAAATGTGGCGACGTCACTAGCTCACTGCTTTCTGATGATCCATGATGTTCCACTTGTCATCAGCAGCAAATCCAAAAATCTTCCGTACGTGGCTCTTTCCTCCCTTCCTGTCAACACGTGCAGTCAGAGCCTCACATCAGCAGATCCGCCGTCGTCTTGATTCAGCACTTTTAGAACCTCACAGCACGATACAGACGCAAGTTTGAGTCCCACAGTCATAAAACACAGCAGGGTCAGGAAAATCGCTCCAGCTCTGTGATTGGTCGGCCACCAGTTCAGGGTGTGGTCTTTCAGCCACAGAGTTGTTGGGATTGGCTCAAGATCCCCCGTGACCTTTAAATGGAAAAGCAGTTTGGAAGATGATTGGATGGTTGGATATTTTAAACTTCAATCTGCTTCTATCTGCCTGAACAGACTAGTTATAAACAGTGGTGTTGAGTAAATGGACCACTTGAGTACCACTACTTGAGGAAATGTACTTTGTAGTAGGACTTTGAAGTAATTTGAAGTAATTAGGAGGCTACTTTGTAATTTTACTGAGTATCCAAAATGTAACGTTACAAACATTTAATGTTACTAGTTACATAGGGATTGTGCGTGACAAGTAGGCATCTTTTTCTATCTTTTTCTTTTTTGCCATCTGCAGGATGCTGAAGGTACTGGAGGATATTTTTTTGGCCAACATGACAAGAAGGAATTAAATGTGGACTGACTCCGTCTTTTGTTTCCTCGTATTCCAAAATACGTACAAGAAAAATCTAAAATAAAATAAAAAATGCACAAAATTAAACATACGTATTTCAATTATAAAAAACAGTGACTTGCAATAAAACATACATTTAAAAAATTGCACAAATTTTTCACATTTTTGCAGGCGTTAAATACCGTGAACGTGAATTAGCAGTTGCACTTTTTGCACATTTGAGAATCTGAGACTGACTTTTTATCCCTTTTTGATATATTTTGTCCTGCTGTTTTGAAACATTAAGGTGTTGAGTTTCATTGCTATATTATAATTATTATAAATATATTCTTATAAATTAAACCATAAATAAAGAGTTTAGTGTTTTTTCTCATTTCTTGGTGTTTTTGAGCCTAAACTCAGTATGAGTAAAATACCTAATTTTCAAGTCTTCTTGGAATTGGTGACTTGTAACTTGTAGTGGAGTCATTTTTACAGTATTTGTAAAAATGACGACAGTAGTTCACTGCTTTAAAAATTTTAACATTTTTACAGTACAGTTGTGCGCTTTGAGACAGTTAAAACTGTGAAAAGCGCCTTACAAATGCTCAGAACTTGAACTTGAACGCTAAGGTGTCTGCACTTTTACTCTAGTGTTGTTTTCAGCTACTCTTTACAGCGGAACAAGCCCCTCAGGATGACAGGAAGCTGTGGTTTGTCTTCTCTCTCTCAGGTGGGTGTTTGGACTGTCAGGACAACACTCAGGGCCACAACTGCGAGGAGTGTCTGCCCAACTTCTACCGCCGGCGTGGGGGCGGGGCTTCGGACCATTGCCTGGCCTGCCCCTGCCCCGCCCAGACCTCCAGCGGCTCCTGCCACCTCGGTGAGTCTCCTTCACACCACATGATGACAGGAAGTGAAAATTGCTGTTTAAAAACCACAAGGTTTCGTTTCGAAGCAAAACTGCAGAAATGAAATCAGCCAGTCAGTTTTCGTGTCTCGAGACTTTACGAGGTTGAAGAGTTTGCGTCAGACTTTGTTGCAGTCGAGAAATATTTGAGTATGAACCGAGAGCCAATCGCAGGCTTTTCTTGGATGGCCGCTCTGTTCTAATTGGTCGCTTCTGCACAGCAACAGTGGCTTGTCACTTCACATTCCCGGTCAGTGCGGAGACGACCGGGGCCACGGAGAGTTCAGGACCGTTATATAAGCTACTGTTATGCTAATGTATCTACTGTAACTAATTACTCAACGATTCAAAAGTGATTTAATTGAATGCTGGATTTGGCATCAATTGTGTGTGTGTTTCTACAGGAGAAGTCGTACCAGACAAAATTATAAAACAGTGATTACTGCAGAATAATATGAACTATGCATAGCGATTTAATTGCTGTTAAACAATTGTTGTTGAAAAAATATGTTATATATTATTATTATATGTTATAACACATATTAGTAAATATATGCTGTTACGGTATATATGTGAGTATGTATTCTTAAAAGTTACATGTTTTTTATATTAGACAATATATTTTATATTGCCTCACGGTAGTTCTAAAAGTATTTATATTTCTATCAATGGCAAATTTAATTTAACAGAATACAATTTGACAAAAAAAACTCTTTTTTTATAATATCTGTCTGTCTAAATTTCTGTCTTTCAATCACTTTCTGAACTTCAGTGACGGTGTGTTTATTAACTACAGCGTCATTAAAGTGAGTGAGTTTGTCAATATGGCCACTAGAGGCAGTATCACAATTGTGCTCTGCATTTAACCATCCAGTGAAGTTACACACACAAACCCGGGCCAGTGGGTCTTGCTTAAGGACACCGAGTGGAATTCGAACCTGTCACCGCTTGACACAAGTTCGATTCCCTACTCTACTTCCTTGAGGCAGCCATGATATAAAGATGTTCGTTGGACATGTGGATGCATAATATATTTCACATGAGTGAATCCGGGTTAGTGAAGCGGACGGAAGTCGCTCGTTTTGTTTAATATTGCATATGAATGTTTTGCTTTGGATTTGTTTAAAACTATGAATTTTATTTTCATAGTTGAGTAAATAAATAAAACTGTAATTTTCTCACCATAAAATAAACTAAGTAATTCTATTTTACACTTTGCACACTAATTTTAATAGAACTTTTAACTTGACGAACACCTTTAAAAATTATATATTGTATATAGCAAAAAAAATTATAAATTATAACATTATATTTTAATATAATTCAATACAATACAATATGATGTGATATAATAATAGAATCGAAAAGAATAGAATAGAATAGTTTCTCTTGTTGAGGTCATAAACAGCTGAAATATGAAACAGCCTCCTCTGGTGGTGTCATGCGGTATTGGCCAGTCATGAGGTCACATCTGAGGAATGGCTTCTGAAAAGAATTCCTTTCCTTCTGGTTCTTTCCTTCCGTCTGGTGTGTCTCCATCCCTCTGAGCCAGTGTACGTGATGATGAGGGGCTGGTGGGATCTAGTAGGAGCAGGGGTTGCCCTGGCAACAGTGGCCATTGAGAAAACTGATCTACAGTGTGTTTGAATATATATGTTTTGGCGCCACCTGCTGTTTGTCTGCTGCCATTTTCGAGATTAAATACACACAAATCTTAGTGTTGTGTTAAAGTCCCAATATTTACTGTAAGTCTACAAATGTTGCTGTGATAGATCAGATCTTTATTAAAATGCATATTTTTTATCATTTAAATTATTAGCGGGTAAACATGCCGACGTTTCCTGAGGCAAAACAAGCTCTTATACACAGTACACAGTAAAACTACATTTTAAAAACACCTTTAGTACAACTATGGTTCAAAATACATAGATTATTTAAAGCTCACGTTTTTTTTTTATTCTGGAATAATATTCCTAAGTGATTTTTTCTCCATAAAATATATATCCTGTCAAAAATGTGCTATTAGGTAATTGTTACAAATAGCATAATAATAATTTGCACAAGGAGAGGCTGCTGAAGCACGGCACCTTGGGATTTGTAGTTTGTGTGTCTTCAGCGCTTCGTATTGCTAGTTATTAATACCAATAATAACATATTAAAAGTTCTCACTGCTGTACTCTGGGTCGAATGTGGACCAATCATATTTTTTGAGCTTTAAAGTTGACATTGATGAAGAGAGTTCATAGTTATAGTTTTGAGCATTTTTTTTAGGTGTTATGGTTATGGTTTTATAAGGTGTCACCTGGTTCTGAACACTAGACCAACTAATAAACAGTAAATCTCGAAAATAAAGCAAATTATTCTGAGTTATGGACAACTTGATCATATGTTTTGTTAATCTCAACCCTTCCAATGCAATGATGTAAAGCATTTCACTGTACGCTAATGGTTTAGGAGGTTTAAAAACTTGCTTAAGACCCTATTTAGCATAAGGTCACTGTCGAGAAAAAAAGCCTTCAGAAAATGACAAAGGTGACTTTGTGCGTGTGTGTGTGTGTAGCTGTAAAATGTAAATGATTAATAACTGATTTTCTGTGTTGTATTATTATTATCTCTGTGTGATTAAATCCTGTTTGTCCTGATTGACAGACTCTGCGGGCCGGCTCGTCTGTGACAGGTGTAAGCCGGGTTTCTCCGGGCCGGTGTGTGATGTGTGTGCGGAGGGCTTCTTTAAATCGGGCGGAGTCTGTGTGCCCTGCGACTGTAATGGGAACGCAGACCCTCGCTCCAAGCCCCGCATATGCCACCCTGAAAGCGGGCACTGCCAGCGCTGCAGTAACCACACGGCGGGCACACACTGTGAAGTCTGCGCTAATGGATACGCAGGAGATGCCCGCGCCCACAACTGCACTCTGAAAGGTATGACGTGTTTGAGAGAGAGAGAGAGAGAGAGAGAGAGAGGGAAAAAGACAAAGAGTTAGAGAAAAAGATGAAGGAGGAGAGAGAAAAAGAGAGAAATGAATAGCGAGGGAAAAAGAGACACAAAGACAAAGAGCGAGGGAGAAAGATGAAGGGAGAGACGGGGATATTGAGAGAGAGAAAAAACAAAGAGCGAAATTAATAGCGAGGCAAAAAGGGAAACAAAGACAAAGAGCGAGGGAAAAGATGAAGTGAGAGAGAGAGCGAAACAAAGAGAGAAATGAATAGCGATGGGAAAAGACAGAGAGAGACAGACACAAAGACAAAGAGCGAGAGAAAAACATGAGGTGTGAGAGAGAGAGACAGAGAGGAATGAATAGCGAGGCAAAAAGACGAAGAGCGAGAAACACAAGGACATAGAGCGAGAGAAAAAGATAAAGTATGAGAGAAATTAATAGCGAGGGGGAAAAGATGAAGAGAGAGAGACACAAAGACAAAGAGTGAGATAAAAAGATGGAGGGAGAGAGAGAGACGGAGGGATTGGGAGAAAGAAGGATGCTAAGAGAGAAAGAAAAAGAGACACTATGAGAGAGAGAAAAAGACAAATATTGAGAGAAAGGTGAAGAGAGAGAGATAGACACAGATCTGACGTGAGTGACAGTCACTTTGAAATATAGCTGCAAGCTGCAATGCTGGTTTGAGCCTTAAACCACTTTGTTAAACACACAAGAACACTTCTGACACGACATACTGTGTGTCCAGCCTAGAGAATGAGAAAGGAGAAGATTTTCGATTTATTGCATATGACACTTTCGCATTCTTTTTAAGCCATAAAAATGGCACAAATGAGACGAGTGTGTTCGATAAATCTGTGTGTGTATGTGTGTTTTAGTAAAAACGTACACTGTGTAACTAAAGTGCCACACGTTGGCACTTAGGTTGTTAATAATAGTTTCCGATAAAGTCACTGCAATCATTGTATGCAAATGACCTGTAATGTGACTCCTCCCCTTCCACAGCGGTGCGGATCCTCCCAACTCCAGACCTCAAGACGTCCACCACGAGGTTCCCCAAATCCACAAGCTCTGCTCCATCTACGTCGCCGCCCCCGACCGGCCTGCCCACCCTCCAGTCCGGCCCCGGAGACCCCGCCCACAACAGCACCGCCTCCGCCCTGACCGTGGTGTCCTGGACTCAGTTTAACATCATCATCCTGGCGGTCATCATCGTGGTGGTGGTCCTCCTGATGGGCTTCGTGGGAGGAGTCTACACCTACCGGGAATACCGCAATCGGAAGCTGAACGCTCCGTTCTGGACGATCGAGCTGAAGGAGGACAACATCAGCTTCAGCAGCTACCACGACAGCATTCCGCACGCCGATCCCAACGCACTGTTAGAGGAGGAGCCTTGCGTGGTCGCGGCCAATGGCCAACTGGCTCTGGCAAGCGCCGCCAACATGTACAAAGCGTGAAGGTACGATTGTATTTCCTGCGTCGGAATCGGGACTTTTCCTGAAGGACGTGGGAGGCGACGCTAACTTCTTCCCTAATTCTCCTGTTTAGCACGCCAACGTGAAATCGTCACGCAGACTGAGATATTTCCAGTGCGACGACTCAAGGAATTTTACGACAAGCCATTGACAGAAACGTTCACTTTTAGACACAACCCAACTGAGGCTTTTTAGTCCCTCCAGGATTCCACGTAAAAGTTGCGTTAAATTGAGCGCGGCAATTTTACGTTTTTTTTTTCAATACATGCACATACGTATGTTGGAAATGTACAATAGAGTATGTTGAATTATTTTCTACGAACAAATTGAAATAGAAGTGAAAAATTATATAATAATTCACAGGATACCGACGTCCCAATGAGCGAATCGCAAGCGAATCCGTGTAAGACAAATGCCTCCATTGTGTTTTTTAGGATTAAGATCGGTTTGGTTTGACGTGGACGCTGCTGTCGCTTAAATCCCCCACAATATTTTCTATTGTGATATTTTATTTCACGGGCTACAAAACTATTTACCCACAGTCGAGTGCAACATTGTGGGTTTTGTTTAAAGAAAAGTTAAGATGTATTTGCCCCACATGTGTGGCCGTATATCACGTAAAATAATTATTAGCAAAATGTAAACATCGGAACGAGACATAATTTGATTCGATAACTTGTTTGTTTGAATTGTAATTTTTAAACTGACAAAATTCCGCATTTTTAAATTTTGCATGGAACCAATCAGGATGGCAGAATCGCGAATCTGGAGGGACTGGCTTTCAAAAAAAAAAAAAAACCTGCCAAGTCGGCAGTTTTACCCTGCGCGCATTAGCATCGGTGGGTGCTTTTGCGTGCACCACCGCCACATTACTTCCGCCGAGTAGGTTTGAACTGACACTTGTCAGGAGGGAGTAAGGAACTCAACGACTGTTCTCTGCAGGGACGTTCACCCAATCATCCTGATGTTCCCCATCTCGTGATTGTCCTTCACACTCTTCCTGTCACTCCAGCATCTGATGATGAAAAAAGGCTGCAAAAGTCCAAATGTGTAACACTGGCACCTGTTTCAGCCTTACTGTGTTTGCGCGTGTGCGTGTGTGCGGAGAACCTGTCTCAGCCGTGTGGAGCTGGATTCTACACGGGAATGTACAAAACGTCTGGATTCTGCTGCATTTCACATAGAAGCATCGAGAGCCATGGAAGCATCTAAGCTTTGGAGAACCTGCAAGGTGTTGGTCTTCTCAAATCCACCTGAGAAGACACACCATCCAGGATCTTTTTGCTGATGCCGTTTCGTTTTCTATTGCTTTGACTCTTCATGGTTCTGCCTATTAATTTATTTGCCGTTCGTTGTGTTTGGTCTTTGTGGATTATTATTTTTTTGTCAATTAGTTCTCCACGCGGCATTGTACAGTGTGTCATACTGAATGCAAACTCTGGGCCCAGCCACACTCCATCAGAAGTGCTTTACTTTGCCCTTTTTGTTCATTGTTTAAATGTTTTAAATATTTATTTTATTATTTTAGGCAAGCTGAACGTGTTAAATATAAATATATATATTATTTCCAAATGATCAAATGACTGAATTAAAGAACTTTGGAATCTGGCAGAGATTTTTTTTTCATTTGTATGTGTGCGTGCATGTGTGAGAGAGTGCTTTTTTTTTTTTTTTTTGAATGTGTTTTAATAATTTGATCTTGGACATTTTTTTTTAAATCTGCATCTGTGTTGGAAGTTAACCTGGGACATAAGAGAAGCAATTAAACATTTCAATTTCACACATTTTGATGCCGGTTTGTTTTTTCCTTATTCCTGCAAAAATTGAACCTCAGGTTGAACACAGACTCATAAGTGAAATGAAAATGCATCACAGCAAACACGCAGTGCAAAAAATAAAACACCTATATTGTTCTATAAAAGGTCACTTGAAGGGAAACCCAAGGTCACTCCAGGTCTACGATGTGTTAAAGGACCGTCTAGTTTTCTTTGGTATTTCTCCTTTGTTTAAACTCCAACAATGAAACAAAACGTTTTATACGTATATGCATCTTAATGCTTAACGACACTAAGCCTAACTTCTAGACTTAATGCCATGGCTAGTCAGTAAGCAGAGGTGTAAAGAGTACTTGAAAACCATACTTGAGTAAAAGTACAAATTAATAAAAGTATTTTACTCGGACTGAATTCAGCCCTAAAAAAACACCAAGAGATGTGAAAAACAAGACACTCTTTTTTTTTTTAATAAGATTTCATTTTAATTTGTTTCCTAGGAATGAGATTTAACATCGAAACATAATTGAACACACATTGAAACACAATTTCCATACTGTCCTTAGTGGCCATAATGACATTCTCACTCACATATGGCTTCAGGCTATAAGTAATAATAAATGCTACATTCTAAAGAAATATTCAAATATTGCCCGTCTTAAAAAGATTAGTAAAAAAAAAAGCTTGGTGCGTCTCATAGTTCGTTAAATACAATTCTGGTAATTGTCAAAAAACAGGAACTTCAACATACAAACTTGCTCAATCAACCCTATGACCAATGAAACTTTTGCTGATATTTAGAGTAACTTACAGGTAGTTGACGAAATCTGGAGAATTTGCTCAAAACATCTGAATCCACAAAATACAAAACAACGTTTTTATAATGATGAAATCACAATCTTAATTACATTTATATTAATTACATTCAAAAATCAAACATTACAATCACTGCTATGACACAACATTTAATGTTCTTCCATCTTGATGGTGGAGGGTGATGATGGAAGGATTTCGGAACAAAACCAATTTATTTAGACAAGATCTATTTACAAAAGGCTAAGTTTACAAAAGTAAGCACAAACACAATATGAAAAAGCACATAATCCTCCTGAGCTCCGGTTAATCCGGTTAACTTGCACATGCACTGATCATAAAACAAGATAAATAAACATGTTATGTAATATTGACATATTACAGTAGGCATTTTATGTTTTGTTTGACAATGGTTTGCTCCTCAAGTTACTTTGGAAACTAAAATCTGCCTAAAGAAAAAATACAAATACTGTATAATCAACCAAAAGTCTGCAACTTCATTTTTTTTTTTCGTTCTCAATTTATTCTCTTTCTCTCTTATTTCCTTTCTTTTTTCATTCTTTCTTTAGTTTTTTTTTATTTATTTTGTTCTTTTTCCCCGTTCTTTCTTTCAATAATTTTTTTAAATTATCGTGCTTTGTTTCAATATGAATTTTACTACCATTTTGTATAGTTTTATGTATTTTTTTTGTGTTATAAACACAAATTGATGTGTTAACACTCATCGTATTAATGTGGAAAAAAAATGCCTGATTTCACTAATTACTAGGGGTGGGACAAGACACTTTTCCCACGAGACAAGACGAGACAATACACAGGGTTCACGATAACGAGAAGAGATGATATTTACTGTACAACAAACTACTGAATAATTTGTACTTTTAATATAGTTTAAGTTATAGAACGACTATCTTTTTAAAATGAATTAATCCTTTTTTAAAAAATTTATTCCATACCTACAAGGCAGCGCCAAATTCTCGCAATATCACGATACGCAATCGCATCTCGTAGGATATCGTCACACCCCTACTAATTCCATTTTTTTTATCCATCTTTAATGAGGCGTTAATAAAGCTCTGCTGGTGGCTTGGGAGTGTTACAGTCTTGCTCAAAGACACTGGAACCTGCCAGTTCAGAATTCAAACTCAAATTATTTGAATAAAAACAGAAACTTCAACATAGCAACTTGCTCAATCAAAAAAAAAAAACTTGGTTGAAAATATGTAAGTAGGAGTGAGAAAGACATGCAACATTTTAGTTTTTTTGTCCCAGAAAGTCACAGGTATTCAATGTATTCTAAGAATTTACACAAAACATGTATCTGAATGCACAAAGTACCACATACTGTTTTTAAAATTAAGATATAATTACTAATGATGAAACTACAATCTTAATTACAATATTCATCAACATTATCATAAAATCTTGGCTTGCACGAGTTTTTCATGTCAATGTCATTGTCATCAACTATAAGGCACCAGTTACCAGACACATTACAATAAACGTGAAAAGCAGGAAGAAGTTACCGAAACGAAATGAGTGGGTGTTGGAGAAAACTCCTGGAGAATGAAACTGATACCGTATAAATCTACTAAACGCTTCCCTTGTATTTTACATGTTGTGCCGTCGCTTTACTGTTGGGTTGGGTTACTATGGAATTAGATTAGAGCCAAAAATGTCAAACGTAAATTTCAAATAAACAAACAAAAATGCATCACATTTACGTTTGTTTTTTTATTTTTTGCTTGCAATTATGTTTGTTTTTTAATTTTTTGCTTGCAATCTTCACATTTTAGTTTGATACTTTTTTTTTTCAGATTTTTTGTTCTTTTTTAATTTTTTTAACGTTTGAAGTTCTGGCCCAAGTTTCACATGGGGGAAGCCCTTACTCTGATTGGTTGGTGAGAATGTGATTGACAGCTGCATTCACGACGAGAATGTGATTGATGGGATTAGAAGGAGGAGTTTAGCGAGTGCTTAAACTCATTCATAATCGGAATACCTTCCTCTCCGGAGTATTTATGCGCTCTCGCCACCTGCACTTGTTGAAGATTGCAATGATTGAAGTATTGATTGGCAGTGTTGTGCAAGTTACTTCAAAATTGTAATACATTACATATTACTTATTACTGTTTGTAAAAAGTAATAAGTTACTTTACAATATTACTCTCTCAGAAATGTAATATATTACATTACTTATGTTATACTTTTAAGTTACTTTCACCAAGTCGAAATTAACGTCCCTAAATAACAATATTTAGGTGACTCGTAACAAACAATAACGTCCATTTTACTTGTACAGTAATTTGCTACATCCAGTAGAAGGCATAGTTATGTATAACTATACTATGCATAGTTATTATAGGCATAGTATAGCCTATAATGACTGTGGCTTGTCCAAGCAATAATACATAGTCTATAATTGTAGGGTGGCCATATATATATATATATATATATATATATATATATATATATATATGTGTGTGTGTATATATATGTTTCCAAAAAAGAGGAAAACCGGCGCGGACAAATTTTAGACAGGCTTCTCGGAGGTTGATGAACATGCTTTAATATGCTTCAATAGTGCTAAACTATATATATATATGTAAAATGTAAAAATATGTAAAAACTTAAATATGTAACAATTTTAGTCTGACTTTTTTCCACAATAAATAAATTAATAATATGAAATGAAGTTCTAAATATCAACTCTTTTGTTGGAAAATCCAGCTTCAACAATATATCTAATAATAACTATAATCTCTATTAGTGAACAATATTAGCAGGCACGTTTTTATTTGACAGATAATTTAATAATATAGAAAGTTTCACGTGTAATGGTCCTTTGAAAAAGATGGAAAACCGGACATTATCGTGAATTTATAAAATCTGCCCGGATGTCTGGGGAAAAGACGCTTGGCAACACTAATAATCAACATTAATAAGTGGTAAAAGTATGATAGACATAAAGCGATTTTCCTCCAAAGTCTGTGAATAACTCAGGTATATTTTATATCAGACACATCATGACTATGTAAAGTTCAGTGCCGTTTTATTCATTTTGAATGACTTACCACACAATACTGTCCTGCTTTCTGGCCATAAAGTGCAGACGACATTGTCGTTGCTGTTTTCTTTCTCTTCAGGTCGAGCGGTCTAATGGCGCAGCTAGGTGTTTTTAATTGCTAGTGCTCTTTTTTATGTCGACCATTGTTTTGCGTTTACAGAGGTTGCATTTCACCACAATGTTCTTGTTTTTTACAAAACTGAAATAATGCGCATAAGACCATCTCGCGAATGTACCTTCGGATTTGCCGCGAGTTCGCGACCCGCCCTGTGACGTAGGCAGTTACACAAGCCAGACGGATCCAATATCAGCACACCTCGATCTCAGAGCCAATAGGAGCACACCTCGAGCTTAGTGCAGCGTTACAAAATACAACGCTCCACCAGCGAATGACTTACGCGTCTATTTACGAACAGGAAATATTAAATGTTTGATTTATTGTCTTGAATGTGAAAGATTTGATGTAACGCAAGCGTTACTTGCATGTAACGAGTAATATATTACTGAAAATACACAAAGTAATAAGTTACACTACCGCGTTACAGCAAAAAGTAATATATTAGTGTAATATGTTACTTTTGTAACGCGTTACTCCCAACACTGTTGATTGGAATGTGAAGCTTTTTCGTTCGTTTCTTCTAAAATTGTGGCACTAATCTGATTCCATTTTACAAGTGTCAAGAGACACAATGTTTTAATGTCGCGACTCAAGACAACTTCATTCAGAATCAGGTTCAGCTTATTTATATGGTGTTATTTATAATCCCAGTCGCAGTCTCCGAAGCAACTGTGGATAATTAAAAAAGAAGATTGTTGCAATTGTGAAAAAAAACAACGTTGCAACACAACTTTTTCAACATTCTTCAGTATTATGGAAATGACCATTCAATCCATTGATTGTCTGAAATGAACCAAATAGATAACTAGTCCTTTAATGAAAACATCATATAAACATCATAAACCTTTTTTTAAAATTGCTTTACCTTACATTAACAGCATTTACCTTTTAGATTCAGAAATGTCCTTTAGCTTGTCTGAGGCCTTATTGAATCTCTGTATCGATTTGCAACTGCACAGACATGCGGAACCGCTAAAAATTTAACCAGTGGTGTCAAGTAACGAAGCAAAAACACTTAGTTACTCACGTAGAATTTTGGCTTAATTAGATTACTTGAGTAGTTATCTTTGGGCCTACATTTGACTTTTAAAAAAATGCATAATCCAGATAAATGGTGCCGTCCACCATTGTGGTTGGATGAGACATACAAACGCATATCTTTCCGACACCCTATTGGTTTGTACGTGGTCCGTCGCATCTGCACATCAGCCAGTGAAATATGGAATCGACAGAACTTTTCCAAAGCAGCAGCTTCTCAAAGACTGAACTAAGCATATTGGTGAATAAATTATGTTATTTTTTTACATCATTTAAAAAAAATCATTGAAGATGACAAGACTGATTTTACCATTACAATACTAGATCATGGTGATGTAATCGGCACAGAGTCAATAAAGACCGAGTAGAGAGACAGAGTCACAGAAAAGGCAAAACACGCCACGTGCCTCAGATGTGGAGGAGATTTAAATGATCTCCATGACGGCTTGCATCACTGCACTGTCACAGGCCTGAAATTCACATCATTCCAGCAGAGAAAGGGAGCGGTGCTTTAAACGCTCATGTCAACTAGTACATTTAAGACAGGAAGGGAGCGGTGCTTTAAACGCCCTGAGACCTTTATATACTGTTATACAGATAACAATGGGTTTTATAAACAGTTAGAGGGGTTTAGAGGATTCTATATACTGTAATATAGATAACTTACAAATTGTGCTCTCAAAAACTGTAAAAGGTTTTTTTAACTACTCTGAAAAGCTAAAACTGCATTTGCGATATTTAAACAATCCTTTGATTAAAGAAATTGTTAACAAAGTTACAAAATGTGAACTGCTTTACTGTTACAAGATAACAAGATATTGGTTTGAGGTTCATTCACAGGTACATGAATTAGTAAATACAGGCTGAAACGAAAAAGCTGGTGAAAACATTAATGACCAGTGCTGTGAAAAGTAGTCACTTTCATAACTCAAGTAGAAGTCTAGATACTTGAGTTAAAAAAAGACTTCCGTGGAAGTAAAAGTATCAACTCAATTTGTTTACTCAAGTAAAAGCACTGGTTTGATAACTACTTGATAACTAACGCAAGTGTTACGCAAGGAAATAAGTGCCATAAAAAACGTATGCATAATGTTATAGGGCTAAATTATTATATTAAAATCTTGCTGTATGTAATTAAATTGAAAATTGATTCATTTTATTACAATGCAAACACTTTACTTTACTTTAAAGAAACCTGTCATAGTTCCAAGGCTGTGAACCAGGTAGACGATGATGATGGCGAAATAAACAGGCTTAATAATAATAATAATAATAATAATAATAATGAGTATTTGTAAGGCGCTTTTCACAGTTTTAACTGTCTCAAAGCGCACATGTAAATATGTAAGGGAAATGTTGCTTTTTATTCAATTTGTCATCTGGGTTGTTGGTGTTAACTAAGTGGCTGCGGTTATGACAAGACAAAGACCTATAATAATATAAAACAAGACAAAGACAATAAAACAAAAGACTTAACAAATCATAAACATGGCATGAGAACCAAACTACAAAAGAGTAAAAAAGTAATGAGGCCTACAGGTGTGCGCTGAAGATCATTGTCAGGTGCTCATCAGTTCCCTGTTACTTCTCTCCACGACCTCCAGGGGGAGCCAACAGGCAGGATCCTTACATTACCCCAACCCTAAGGACGGACACTGAACGCCCAAAACAAAACATGAATTGTGGCGTTTTTTCACAACTTAAACCTCTATACAGCAGAAAGTTCTGGGGGATGGCTCGGCGCGACTCAAGGGTCTGGAGGACGGCCTGTCTTGCCGCTGGCGATCTTTGTAGGCCGACCCGTAAGAAGCAACAGGAGGAAGGATATCAGGCTGCTCTGAAGAGCGAGAGAGAAAGAGAGGGAGAAGGAAAGTGCTGTTTCTTTGTTTTTATTCATTTTTTTATCCTCATCTATTTATATTGGTTTTTATTGTTTTTTTTTTTATCTCAAATCTTTTTATTGTATCTCTTTCTCGCATTCACCCCCCCCGACCCCATGTTTAAATGCTGGACGATTGTAAAATAAATTTCATTGCATGCTGTACCATAATGTATAATGTGTATATGACAATAAAAATTTTAATTTGATGTGTCATTTACTGGCAAGGTCTGTATGTGTGAAATGGGCTTATGACGTATTCTTTGGGCTTTGCCTTTCTACAGAGATACGGTCTCACCCAAGAGTGAGTTGTTGTGTAAACCTGCGGCTCGGCTGCTGACCCACTGAAAGCCTCGTCTGACTGTAAATGTGAAAAAACAGCACGTTTGAGTAACTTAACAAATAAAAAAATAAACCTCAAAATGGTGAAGCTGGGCTGAAAATAGCTGCCAAACTCAAATGACTGAATTAATTACTGAATTGCTTGGGGTCAAAGCAAATAAAATCAAATCTAATTTTATGTGTCACACCTACATTCATGGCGTGACACCCAGTGAAATGCTTTTAACAATTAAAGCAAAAGCACTTAGTCATCGACATGAACTGTTTTTATTTATATATGTTATATATGATTATATTAATATTACATATATATTTTTTTCATTTTTAAGCATTTTCATTTTACATATTTGTTGCCCTTTGTTTTCAAAAATATTTAAAAGGATGTTACATACATTTTGTTACCTTCTTTCATAGCTTTCCATATGGTTGTGTGTATGTGTGTGTTTATATAAATATGTATATATAGTATCCTGTTTATACACCCCCCCCCCACACACACACACATAATGTTAATATGCTGTATATACTTAAGATATATACTATATTAATTGGCGTTATATGCATTTCAAAACGAGAAAGTTTTTATGCAAAGTCTGCTCATGTTTGTAGGTGGTGATGTCTGTTAATAGTTTACACCAGATAGTAAATATTACTTACTCTTTAGTCTCGACACTGATGAGGCAACATCGATGAGGCAATTGTTTACTTCCTCGTCGCATAACTTGGTTCAGCATCAAGTGGGTGGAAGCGCTTTGGAGGCAGAGAAGCGGAGTGAAACCGTTTCAACCACCGGGACTGTGGGCAGATACTGACTTCACGCCGTCGATACTCGCCGTTCGCTGTGCGGAGTTTGAAGCGCGTTAATCCGTGTGTAGGCGTGCGGGTAAACGATATAAGCGAGGAGTGAGCGGCCATGAAGCAGAGCGCCCTGAACCGTCGGCCATGAACGCTGCACGAGTGACAGTGCGCACTGACCGCGAGCTTCTGGTGGGCTTCGACCCCCGAGACCGTCTGCGCCTGCGCGCCCAGTACCGCTCTCTGCGGAGCCAGGTGTGCTGGGTCAACGTCATGTGCGTCACGCTGTGCGTCACCTGCTGCGCCATCACGCTGCTGGCGCACGCGTACGGACCTGCCTGCAAGGTAGCACATTCTTTCTTTGTTTATTTAGTTTTTATGTTAGACATTATTATTGCTTGTTTTAGTCACATCAATTGACATCACTTGCATCAATACAAATAAGTAATATGTGTTGTGCAGCAGCAACAACAACAACAACAACACCATTGATACTACTACTACTACTACTATTACTACTACTACTACTACAACAACAACAATAATAATAATAATAATAATAAGAATTCTTTATTTTACATAATATTACTTGATTTATAATAATATTACTCCTATTTATTTTGCGTGCCCCTCCCCTTGTTGTACAGGTCTCTCTGTTCTGTGTGGACTGTGATCTGTTCTGTGTAGCACCAGGGTCCTGAAGAAACGTTGTCTCGTTTCACTGTGTATCGCTCTGCTATATGTAGTTGAAATGACAATAAAGCTTCTTTGACTTGACTTGACTTGATTTTACATAAATAAAATTAAGGCATGTTTATTTTCATTTAGTAACAACAACAACAACAACAACAGCAACAATAATAATAATAATAATAAGTAATAATAGCAATGTTAAAATTAACAACAATAACAACAACAACAATATAATAATAATAATAATAATAATAATAATAATAATACTATTAATGAAACTAATTTACAGAAAACGAATGCTATCGACTAGCTATTTTTTTCACATCTTTTATTTTTAAATACTTAATGCACTTTTATCTTCTGGTTAAACCTTAGCTGTTTTTATTGACAGTAATAAAATAAAGGAAAGCCTCTTTTATATATCAAGGCTTTGTAATCTTTGTAAGAAACTAATAACACAAGTGAACTAATATAACCATTAGTTGAACTAACTGATATAAAATGTAACTAATATAAATGAAGAAAACATGTAAATGGTAAAATTACTTTATTTGAATGGTTCACAAATCTTTGTTTGTTTGTTTTTTTCTTTTTAAAAGGAAGACAATGCAAGGAATTATAATTATGGCAAGTACAATTTCATTTGCTCGTTCACTGTGTGTTATGTTTCCGTATTATTGCAAATCTGATTTCAAATTTTGCATCCAGTTCAGATCTGAGGCAATTAATAGAGTTAATATAATAACAGCAGATCTTTTTAACGCAGAAATGCAGAAACAGTCTGCAGAGAATGACACTAAAGAAGACCGGACCACAAGATCTACACCTTTCATTCATTTGACAAGTAAGTGATGCTTTGGAATAGTTCTTCTGGTTTAAAAGTCTTTCCAGTTAGACAACATTTAGATGCTTAAATTGTAACATTGAGACATAATATTGACATAATTTTGATTTAACGAACAGCCATGCATGCAATGTAAAGAATTTGCCATAAAAAAAAAATCAAATTTAAAAGTTTCTTAACTTTGTAGTTAAAGATATCACTAGTGGAAATCTGTCATGGCAGTCGATTGAACCATACAACAACATTGAGGCGTACCTGAGCTTGGACCAGGACACTGGGATGCTGCACGTGCACCAGGATGGAGCGTATAAAGTCTCTCTGCAGATCTCCTACACGGGCCGCGAGAAACGTGCGCGGAAAACACATCTGCATCATGGAGTAACTTGCTACACTGATGTATATCCCGTTCCGCTGACTCTTCTCGACAGCATCGAGACGGTGAACTTCACATCTCGATACTGGAAGAAGACGCTGTTCTCAGAAGGAATCTTTTTACTTTGCAAAGGAGACAGACTGAATGTGTGGACCAATAATTCCACTCTCATCGACCAGGGAAGAAATCCCTTTAACATCCTCATGGCGTATCCTTGTTTTGTTTAAGCAAAGGCGTATACACTCTTTTTAGACCAAGAATGGTTTATTTCTGTCTGTAAAATAGATAAATAAAAATATATATAATAGATTTTTTTATTTTAAATTTTATTATGACATGAATATGTTATAAATGTAGACTAACCATTTGAAATAGTTTGAACTTGTTTAATTAAATAAATAATTAATGAAATATACTTGTGTACACACTTTTTGCACATTATACCTATTTGGCAAATATGTGGCTACCCAAAAAAAGCTGCTGTTATTCTATCTTGGTTTATTTGAGTGAATAAAACAAAAGGCTCCGCCCTATTTACAGTTCCAGATGTGTCAAAGCAGCTGTCCGTATTAGACCGAACAGGGATTATAAATGAGCGACTTCTGTGAGAAGGTTGGAAAATGGTCACAGTACAAATCTGATCTAGGTCTTTAATTCAGAACTGAACTCGGATCCACCTTATCAAATCTTCAATTCATCAGAATGCTGTCTGATAGCGTGTCCATGGTAATGTCCAAAGTTATACAGTACGCAGTAGATTGGTTTTATGGAGTGCCATTGTATCATATAATGAGATTATCAGATTAACAAAAAGGAAACATCCGCCAATTTAAAGGAGCAGTACCAAAGCAAATCAGATCCATGATATGACCTTTAAGCGAGTGTTTGTCAATTTGGTCACAAGGGGTCGTATCGAAATTGTGCTCAACATTAAACCGTCCAGTTACACACACACACAGTGAATTGACACACACAAACTCAATCTAATCCAGTATACCTACATCTTCACCTTCACCTATAAAGACGAGATGTAGTTTGATGAAACTTTCTCAGAACAGTTTCAGTCATCGCTCTAGAAGCAACACGTCTCCTGCCAATCCAAGCACTTCCGATTCTTCTGCGAATGAAAGATTAAACAGAGACTAAATGAGGAGCAGTGGGCAGCGCTGTCGCCTCACAGCAAGTTGGACCAATTCGAGATTTGAGGTGTGAGTCCAAAAACATGAAGGAGAATTATAGTCTGGAAATGTGTCCATACAGTAGGTGTGAGTGAGAGTGTGAATGCGTGAGTCCTGCTCTGTGATTGGTTGGTAATCCAGAGTCTGAGTCCCGCCTCAGGAGGTTTCAATCATGCTGTGATTGGCTCCAGCTCCCTGTGACCCAGAATTAGATGGGTGGAATATGAGAGTGAAGTTGAGATCCAAGTGCACAATAGTAGTAGTAAAATAATCAACATGACTGAAAAACAGGACAACGTGGTAATTCCAACATGTACAAAATACTACTTCAGACTTTCGTTTTTTTTTTCCCCCAGAGGTGGGAACTCGTTAAACGTGTTCTGATGTCTCGTAATTAGTGATTGTTGCTTATCCGCTCCAGTTGTTTACAGACTGTCTATGGACGCCTTAAAGATCTTTTAATTAAACCTTATGTGACAAATAGGTTTACGGTTTAATTAATATATTAGATTCTTTACATTGTCAATTGTATGTGAGTGAATTTGTCAATATGGCCACTAGGGGCAGTTTCAAAATTGTACTCTGCATTTAACCATCCAGTGGTTACACACACACACACACACACACACACACACACACACACACACACACACACACACACACACACAGAGTGAAGTGACAAACACACACACAAGAGAAATAGAAGGAATAACAACGAAACGTTTCTAAAAATTTCATTCAATATTTTGTAAAGTGCTCGCTTGCATCATTTTAGGCGCTTGAACCAGTCCGATCGCTGACACACGTCACCCGTGTTGGTATGTGAAGGCGCGTGATGCAATGTAAGTATTTAAGTGAACAGACGAGATAAGCGTCTGAGGAAACTGTTTTAGTCTCTCTACTGACACTGGATTATACTGTTTGAGTTGACACTATAATCAAAGGTGTAAGTACCTGAAAACCACTTGAGTAAAAGTACAAATGCCTTAGCCTTACTGTATTACAAGTTACTAGTCACCAATTACAAGACTTGAGTAAAAGTCGTAAAGTATTCAAGTATTTGAATCATACTGAATTTAGGCTAAAAACACACCAAGAAACAAATCACATGCTTGTTAAAAAAATATTTATTTACGGTAGTTATAATTTCTTTAGAATATAATTTAGGTAATTTAGCTATATCTAATACAATTTCATACGTTTAATTTGTACATAATATGTGACTTAAGAGAACATTTTGATCACCGAAAGACAGCAAACGGTACAGAAATGAAAGCATAGTTATAGACGCTGAATGGATTTCAGAAAAGAAAAATGCATTTACAAGCTTGTCTTCATAGAAACTATTCATTTCCTCTTTCACTTTTAATTCTTCTTCAATTTCGGGAAAGAATAATTAGGTCAGAGAAAGGCTGGCATGTGCACTATGCAGTTTAAAAAGCAATCCCCCGCAATATATGAACCCTGGTAAAAAAAAAAAAAAGGTTGTTTTAAATGGATTAAATCATTATAAACTATCTGGGAAAAAAACTACCTGTTTGTTCTTTAATTCTTTTGATCACGTGATGCTGTTTAAAAGACAACATTTTTTCAGTAATTGCGCCAATCGTCCAGTAGGGGTCGCCAATTGCATATGGTGTGTTTTAGTGCCGTTCAAATTGCAGTTCTAAAAAGCGGCTAAATATGTTCATGTAAATTAATTTCGTAAATTTTTTTATTCGAAAACTAGATTTGCATTTGTGAAACCGGATTGTTTTTCTTGGTACAGCAGAAATATGACCCTAATTTGTGTACAATATGTGACTGATCACGGCAGGAAAAGTTCCGAAAGGTTATCTTTGTCTCTTGAAATGCTCTTTTTTGCTATGGATTTATATTTACTTTTAATATATTTTTTTAATATTTTAATACATGTTACTTTTAATGGTAGACACACAAACACAAACCCAGAGCAGTGGGCCACCATTGGACATACTACTACCATAAAAAAAATCAAACCCCACAAGTCTGCTTGCAGCTGTATTTTTAAAGAGTCATTTTTTGTGTGCGGAGCATCTTCTGAGATGCGAATTTGATGTTGCCTCCATAAAACGTCCTCAATAATGTCTCAGACACGGAAACGCAGCCAGTTCCCCGAGGCTTGTGAGGAAATATCTAATGAGTTGAGATGGTAGATTCATGTTTCTGCAGCGAGATCTGTTTTCGGAGGACACTTTCCCTCTCTCGACAGCTCTTAAGACACGCACAACATCTGCTTCCAGCGCTCAAGCCCTCTTGAGAAACACTTTAATGCTCAAGCTCATCTGTACACAGATGCCACGGCTCTTCAAAACACACTGAACTGGACCACCGCGGTGGAATCACGACAACCACTGACTGAAATGTCAGTGGTGTACAGTGCTTGAGTAAATGGACTTTACTTACTTTACTTAAGTATTTTTGGCTACTGTTCTTGTAATGAGGAACAAAAACATAAGCAATTTTTACTCTCTACTTGACTACATTTTCGATTTATGAGTATGTCTTTTTACGCCACTACATCTGAAAGGACACTTACGTTACTTGCTACATTGTGATTGAGTGTGTACATTTTACTCCACTAAATTTGAATGGACACTTACTGTTTCTAGTTACATTGTGACAAGTCGGAATCTTTTCCTACAGCGGTTAATTTCTTGTACAAATGAGGTGATATCGACATCTGCAGGATGCTGAAGGTACCGGATGCAGTTTATGAGCTCACTCACTTTGTGAAACCAAAAAAAAACACTGCAATGCAAAATGTTAATGTTTTGTTTTGGTTTACAAAATGTAAATGTTTTGGTTGTTTATATGCAAAAGGTGGAATTTTTCATTGTATGCTTTAACATTGGGTATTGTGCTTTGCATTTCTCAAAAGTAGGTAAGTCAGGTCCATAACATTGGCCCAAATGCGTTTCTGTGAGCTGTCAATCGATTGGACAATCGAGCTGTCAGTCTCGAGCCCTGACTCAGGTTTGCACCAGTGAATGAAGAGAGTAATTCCTGTGCTGTTCCTGGGATTCCTGTGCTGTTTAATAGTGCAAACTTTGGATTTAACCTTCTCAAAGGACATATTTTGAAAGATCACTTTTGAAAGCTTTGTACGATCAGCTTTGAGACTAAGGTAAGGAAGCTTACAATTTTGATTTTGATGTTGATTTTGTGTAGGTTAATAAGCTAAGCGTTGAGCCAACCTTGTGGAGCAAACACCAATAAACCACAACTGGTGTAGAAAATGCTTTGAGTTATTTCAACACAAAACTTAATGTTGATCAGCCTCTTTTCAAGTTCGGGCAACACAAGGCAAAACAACTGGAGAACTTGACACATGTCAACGTCAATTAGCGGTTGCACATTTTTGCACATTTGAGTTTGACTAAGACTGACTTTTTGTTCTTTTCTAATGTATTTTGTTCGGCCATTTGGAACATTGAGGTGTTATTGATACATTCTGTATTGGGGAAAAACCCTCATAAATAAAGAGTTTCTTGTTTTCACATTTCTTTGTGTTTTTTGAGCATGAACTCAGGACGAGTAAAATACTTAAGTTATTTTAAAATTGGATACTTTACGACTTTTACTCAATTCTTCTTAGAATTGTTCATTTGTAATAGAGTAATTTGTACAGTAAGGCATTATATTTGTACTCGGTACTCTTTACAAATCAGCTAACCGTGCGTGTTAGCTTATAATGTCGAAATGAACGTATTAGAAGAGTAAAGCCCAGTGGGACGAGATATTTTTAAGCTGAAATTCTATAATAGATCGGAGAGGCGCATAATTGTATTTGCCGGGAAAAATACAGCTAGATTTGTTCAGTTTTTAAAAAGTGAGTAAAAGCACATCAAGGCACTGGTCCTTGAAATTAAATCATTGTCTTTGCTGCACTACGGGGACGAACGGGGAAAATTAATTTCCCCTCAGTTACAGTGTTTGTGATTAAAAGTTTATAATCGCGTGGAATTCATTGCCGCCTGGCATAATTAGCATTTCTTTTCTGTGTTCACACCTGTCTGCGAGCCGGAGAAGATCAGGTCTGATGTGTGTCTGGGTTTAATTATTTCTGGAGCAACAACAGGCCGAACGCGCGACGGTTTTGACAAACCCAGCAGGAGGAGAAGCTCCGTCCTTAACAATCAGCCACATGCCACATAAAACTGTCATCTCTCTCTTAACGTTCCTCTCTTTTCCGTTCTTTTTTTCCACGTTTCATCTGCTCCCCCACGGGGCTGGTGGAATATGGATGGATTCATGCTAGCAAAAACAAAAATAACCGAAAAGATCGGTGAGGAAAAGATGCTTTACAGACCTTCTCGTCGCAGCTTACTGACATTTTACTACAGCTCAGGAATCTATTATCCATGAAGTCGTTGCTCACAGGTGACAGGCAGAGGATGCCGAATCTGAGGGCTTTTCTGCCGAAAGAACTTAGATTATAAACAATTCATTTCTATGGAGATCAATCATTCATAGCTGTGAAAATATTACAGGGTGACTCGACACAGATTCTCTGTAGAAAGGTCTGGGTTTCAGAGTTTGGCCACTTTTATGGTCACGGCATGAACGTCTCCAAATGGAAGTTCCTCAAGATGAATGTTTAGGCAGGAGTATTTTACAAATATTAATTATCTATGTGCTTTATCAACTGCCACCGTTCTTTTTAATGCAAATGTCTGGGGTCGCGTGAACATGTTTGTTCTTCGGTTGGCTTTGTGGGACTTTTTTTTTTTTTTTTTTTTGAGTAAATGAGTAGCCTACATTATTCAATGTGAGGTGAGAATTCTAATTTATTATGATAAAAGTTTTATCTTTGGTGAAATAAAAAATTGTAGCTAAGTGTATTGGATAAATGTGTCTGAAGATACTAACAGGTAAATGGCTTTAAAGTGACTTAGGTGTGGACGGTAAACCGGTATGAAAGTCACAACCGGTATTGAGATGAGCCACATGGATTTTGCAATACCGTGGATATGTCACACATTCATGAATTCCATTTTTATACACCTATTTTAACACTTTAATACAGTATAACACGTCTGTTTTGTTACAACTTCTCATGACGACACGAAGACATTACTAATCGAACACGGAAAGCGTTACAGGCTAATAGATCACCGATGTCTGTATAATGTGTCTTTAACAGCGGCTCTACTAAGAAAAAGATCCGTAAAGAAGCGTTTCTGTTTCTGTTCATTAATTGTTTTTATCAAAGTCGTTTGTATACGTTGATTTCATGTGATTAGATTCACAATTTGTTCGCGGAGGGAAAGAAAGAGAGAAAGAAATCATGACCCCATGAAATCATGAAGAAATTGTGACAACCTTTACCAACGAAAAGCAGAAACAAAGTTGCCTCTCTCTCTCTCTCTCTCTCTCTCTCTCTCTCTCTCTCTCTCTCTCTCTCTCTCTCTCTCTATTATTCTTTTAAAGATATACTTCTAATATAATATTAAAATATTAAAAAACTTTAAATACTTTAAATACTTACTTAAAGTAAGAACACACATTTTATGTAATAATGTTATTAAAGTCTACTAAAATGACTAAATTACCCCGTCATACCAGGATATAATACTAGAAAATACCATGATATGAATTTTCACTCATACCACCCACACCTACTTTGACTGATAACTCTGAAGTTCATGTTTCAATCTGCCAATTTGCTTTCATAATTACATTTTCTTCACAATACTTACAACTTACAATTTACAACTTTATACTGTTGCTCCACCACTGCAGAAACAAAAGACAAATAAAGTGTTTTTTGATGAAGAACTAAGATGGCAATTAGACGTAGAAACCGCCATTTCTTCTTTCTGACTCCAGCCTTAAAAAATCTCAGCATGTATTTGTATTCAAAGTTACTAATCATCATAAAGATGAAATGTACGTAAACAATGAATATTATGAAAAATGTCTTTCAGTGAAGATACACGCCTATTTTTCAACACAACCTAAATGCATCTTATAGTCGAAAGATAAAAAAAACAACAACGACCATAATAGTCATTTTAAGAAACAAGCTGTGGGCCAATAGAGGGGCTTCTATTAAACAGTGCAGCACGAGAGACGTGAAGTAATATTTGTTGCCACAGTGATGGATGTGAGCGTGCAGAAGCTGTGATTACCGTGGTCCGGGGGCTTTAAGCACACATCCATTAGCCCGTGGTTTAGACCCTTAGTGCTCCGGTCGGCCCCTCCATCAGCCACAGAAGGTGTTTATCACACAGAGGTCTCGTGTTTCCTCCTGTGGTCGCCATGGAAACCGCTCCGTTATCGCTTTTGTTCTGAGATACAAAAAATGATTTTTCACGTGGGTGATTATTACAGGCACAATCTTCTTTATCCCTCGTTCTGCGGAGCAATCATCCAGCGTAACCTTTCTGCAGATACACATCCGACCCACTGCTCGCTGGGTACCACACGCTCTCGTCTCCAGTGCAGGAACAGTCGGGCTTCGCTGCTCACAAAGTTTCAATAATTCCCTCTCGCTTTCGGGATGTCAATAGCTCAATATTGGCATAATCCTGGTGGCAATGGAATCCGTTTGGCAGTGAAGTTCACCTTTAAATCGCACAATGGATGGAGCAGAATGTCTGTGGCGTCCCCAGCTGATCACTGCTGAAGCCGTGGTGGGAATGAAGTAGCTATTATGGGATGGAAGAGGCGAGAGATAGGACAGGCGGATTTATCAGTCGAGATGTCCTTTCAGAAGTCATTTTGAATAGGGAACTTTGGGCAAAATTTATCAGCGAGTCCCAGAAAGTTAAAGCTCGTCGTGTAAGTGGGTTCAACCTTTCTGGTTTTTATAACCGAAGTGATGGACATGAAGAGCGTGAGACTGAAACAGAGTGAGGATAGACCCACACACTCCATTATCTCCAGTCGGAGTGACCCACCTGTCTGATAAAGTAATAGACTGTGAAAGAGGGATTAGGCTGTATGGAGAAAGACATTTTAAAGTGCAAAGTAGCTTCTTGAGACTTACACGGACAAGAATGAATGACATTTCTGGCGCTTTACTTTCAGCTGATACATTCTGGCTTGTTTGATTTAAAACATTAGAAATATTTTTACAGTATTTTACAGCTGAAGATGTTGCGGTGACTTAAACTTCACTGTTGTTTCTTTTATGTTACTGAATCCCACTCGCTTTAATCCATCCATCCATCCATCCATCCATCCATTTTTGAGCGGCTTTTGTTTATTCGTGGAAAATCAACACAAAAACAAACAAGTACACACATACACACACACACACACACACACACACACACACACACACACACGCTTTTCAATTTCTAGGCAATGGGAGCCGTAGCCAATACTAGCAACTCTAGACTTGAAGGCAAATCATTCAATTACAAAGCGGGACACCCATTAACACTCTCACTCGCACTTATAAACAATTGAAGACATTTTTGGAAGGTGGAACAAGATTGGAGACCTAGAGGAAGTCGGACTTTGTTTATATTTCAATTATTATCTACTACTTCTCCTTCGGCTTTTCCCTTATCAGGGGTCGCCACAGCGAGTCATCCCTTTCCACCTCATTCTATCCTGAGTATTTTCCACCCTGACCCCAGCCAACCTCATGTCCTCTCCTACAACATCCATATATCTTCTCCTCGTCCTCTTGCTCTCTTCCCTGGCAGCTCCATCTCCAACATTCTTCTACCAATATATTCACTATCCCTCCTCTGCACATGTCCAAACCATCTCAGTCTGGCCTCTCTGACTTTGTTGCTAACAAAGTAACGTGAGCTGTTCCTCTGATGTGCTCGTTCCTTATTCTGTCCAACCTCGTCACTCCTAAGGAGAACCTCAACCTCTTCATCTCTGCTGCCTCCATCTCTGCCTCCTGTCTCTTTCTCACTGCCACTGTCTCTAAGCCATAGAGCAGAGCTGGTCTCACCACTGTCTTGTACACCTTTCCTTTGAGTCTAGCTGACACTCTTCTGTCTCACAACACTCCTGACACTTTCCTCCACCCGCTCCACCCTGCCTGCACTCGCCTCTTCACCTCTTTTCCACACTCCCCATCACACTGCACTATTGATCCCAATTACTTAAACTCCTGCACCTTCTTCACCCCCCCCCCCTGTAACTTCACTCCTCCACCCTGCCCCCTCTCATTTATACACATGTATTCTGTCTTACTACGACTGACTTTCATGCCTTTTCATTCTTTGCAGAGCAAACCTCCAAATCTGTCAACCTGTCCATCAGCATAGCTGGTTTCAATTATTATATTTGTTTATAATTCTATCATTGTTTTTGCACTTTTATTTTGTTAGATTTGCTCGCTACACAATTCCATCACTTTTAGGGTTCTTTGCATGAATATGAATTTGATTCCATTCATCCATCCTTCCTTCCAACTGTCCGTTCTTCCTTCCAGCCTTTCATCAATCATTTAATCATTCCATCCATTCATCCATTCTTCCTTCCAGCCATCCATCAATCATTTCATCCTTTCATCCATTCTTCCTTCCAGCCATCCATCAATCCTTTCATACTTCCAGACATTCATCCATCCATCCATCCACCCATTCTTCCATCCATCCATCTATCCATCATTCAATCCATCCATCCTTTCTTCCAGCCATCCACCGATACTTTCATCCTTCCAGCCATCCATTCATACTTTCATCCTTCCATCTATCCATCCATCCATTCTTCCTTCCAGCCATTCATCAATCCTTTCATCCTTCCAGGCATTCATCTATCTATCCACCCATCCATACTTTCATCCTTTCTATCCATCCATCCATCCATCCATTCATTCATTCTTCCATCAATCCTGAGGCTGCATTAGACACATTCTGAGCTGTGCAGAAGAACAGGAGGGCAAGTTTAATCTCTTAGCCTGCACATCTTTTATGACAAAGTCTGTAATTTATATGCTAATGCCAAAGGTTAAAAGCATCCTCTGTTTTTGCTTCTTAGATGACCACCAATGATGCTCCACATGCAGTAATAAAAATCCACATTTTAGAAATTATTATAGAAAAAACACTTTGAGACAAGTAGTCATTTATATAGCTGTCGGTTGAATCTGCGTGGTGTGTTATATCCCAACGCTATTTAGCTCTTCAGAACCACATCCTGTTGCTCTAAAAAAAGGCTGTGGCAATCTGTGAGAATTAAATAGTGTGCGACTCATTGTATTTGTTGTTTGTAATTACAGGTCTCCTTCCACTCCTGCCCTGATGATGAATAAAAGGGTGGCGGCTGGCAGGGAATGAGGAGTAAATAAAGCTTAAGTACACTGCTTCAAATAAACCTCTCTCTACCTGAGGAGTAACGACAAGAAAAACACACACGAGAGAGAGAGAGAGAGAGAGAGGGAGAGAGAGAGAGAGAGAATTAGAAATCTTGTGACAGAGTGAAAACGAATATAAATATACCTGTTTATATCTGTATAAATATACAGAGAGAGAGAGAGGTTTAATTTCTAAAATAGATCAAACCGTTCATCTGTGAGATTTGATTGACTTATGCGACTGAGTATGCGTATGAGTATGAGTTATGAGTATGCGACTGCCCACTGCTCGGTGCTTGTGTGTTTACTTCACTGTGTGTAGACTTGACTTCACTGTTTGGATGGGTCTAATGCAGGGCTGAAGTTGTGGTAAAGTTCTCACCATTTCTCACTTTCTTATTTAAAAAAGGTAGTTAAGTTTGGAGCACCACAAGCCTCAGTGTTTGGCTCAGTTATATAGTTTTGTTAAAGCTCAAAATCTAGAGCCAATTTGTTTAAGTAAAATTATGACTTAGTATAGGCCATCAAAGCTGCTCTCACAAATGTCTAGCCTGCTTCTGAAACTTATGGTGGGAACATTAACCCTTTGTATCAAATATGGACTTTTCTACTTGATCTTGGCTGGTTACATATTTGATTAGTCCACACTGAATTATATGACACGAATGTTCATTCCACAGATTCAAATAGTGAATCAATAAGATAATTTTCCGATGTTAATAAATCCCAAGGAGAAACTCTGGCCAGTTCTTTGTCTTCCAAACACCTGGTTGAGATTAGAACGCTTTGTCCTGCTGCATATTAAAAATACTTTTCTTCTCTTGAAAAAGAACTACAGTACATTCATACTAAATTCTTCACACATGCTTTCACTGTTTGGCAAACATATCTTTCAATCCCAATTTCACACACACATATTTGCTCCATGTTCTCCCTTATAATCTGTGTTTGTATTTATTTTTAAGCAATCACTTAAATTAGTCAGGTGAGTGATAGTTGAAGCCAATCAGATTTCTTGAACATTAATATTTACCACCATAGTTTATGAAAATGTACAATAACGCTCAGCATCACTGGAGTCATGACACATTCTGAAATCACTATCTAACAAAAACGACCGATGTTATATATCTGTCATTCAATTTAGATTTTCAATTTAGACATTCAATTTGCACTGTGGCCATAGCACTTATCATAACCTCAGACAAAATTAATCTTCATCAAACTATCATGTACAGCACAATTGATGCTTTCTGATTGACATGAAGTCTACTTTAGATGCAAACGAGAGAATGGATATGTCACTAACCATTGAGAGAGCAAGAGATAAGACCAAGTCCCAAGATCTCAGAGAGCACACAGAGGCTCGTGTTTCAGAGAAAAAGACGACACAACCACCATTTCTCCCAAGAATTGTATCCCAAACTCAGCCGAATCCTCAAAGGTTTGCTGATGGTAGCACACATCTCTAATCCGATTCTTGCATGCTAATATTGATTTCTTAATCAGACAACACATCTAACAAAAAGAGATTTTTCCCTCAAACTTCCTAATGAAAGGACTCAGCACAGCGCACGAAACAGAAACTTGATGAGAGATTGTGTTGCATCAAATTATCTGGGACTAATCAGATGTGTTAACAGGCAAGTGAACCTGCTTCACACCTGGTTGAACAAAGAAAGAAGGTACATACCCTTTATTACCTTTTGTATCACTGGTGATACAGTTTGTTCAGTATTGTCAGTATTGTATAACTATTTTTTCAGATTTTCATACAAAAACTAGTTCTGGAGGTCTTGGGGGAAAATAGTAAAACTTCTACTCAAATTTTCAAGTGAATGGTTGTGTGGTGGATATATTGAATGTGGAGTGGTGAATTTTTGTGATTGAAATTTTAACCCGTTCCTGTAAAGCAGATTGTATCCCAGGAGATATTTTTTTTATTTCTTTATATTTTTATTAGAACTATCTTGTTGAATCGGAAAAAAAAATAAAATAAACTTAAAAAACAATTGATTAAAAAACAAATAAAAAAAAACTGACAAACGGTTTAATTAGATGAGATGGATTGAGAAAAAAATTCTTCTTTTAAAGAAATTGCTTGTGGATGGCATTTCTGCTAAAACAATCATTGTCTTTTTCACTCTCTTCTTTAGCCCCAAAGAGACCTTTCCTCCTGTATTGCTATGGACAGCGATGGAATCAGTTCTGCATCACTCGGGAGAAGGACAGTGTCACTTCTGAGAACTGTGTAGCTTTGAGATAAAATGTGCTTGAGAAAAAGACAGTGTCACTTCTAGGCTTCTTAGATAATAGATGCCGTCCTCTGATATTCCCTGACTACAGAACATACAAGACGGTTCAAACTCCAGACCAGACACTGAATCAGAATAAGAATCTTTTGTATTCACAATTTGAGGACGTAAAGCCTCATAAGATAAAGACTTTGCCATTGATTCGTGCACCAAGTACTTTGTTATCTTCTCTTTTTGCTATCAGAGTTATTGTAATTCACTCGATTCTTTGGGTAGAGAAACATCAAAATTATTGTGTGTGTGTGAGGGATTGAAGGGGGATTCCATCATGGTCTTCATAGACTTCAAATGTAAGAGCAGGAAGACTTCTAGCCTCATAACAGAGGGTCAGAAGGCCCCACAGTGGAAGAGCAGGAGTCAGGACTCTGCTCACACTTTCAAATACTGCAGGTAGATTACACCTCCTATCCTGACCACAGAATCTATTCGCTTGGTGCAAAGATGATGATTCCGTGTCTGCAAGCACCTCTGACACCCTGGGTAGACCACTTTATTAGAAGAAGAGCTGGTGAGCCTTTTTTATGAAGCTTTGCAGAGAGTAGGCACAGTCATGATGCCCCCCTTATTCAGTCCGATGGCAAGTAAAAATTGCAGAGACACAAATCAACAGTTACGTAAATGCGGTCGTGGCACTATTACTGATCATATCCAAGACTTGAGTTTGAACTCAACAGAAGAAAACATCTCAACAGGGTTTGCATCAGCCCTCAGATACGACTGCAGGATACAAGGAAAGCCGAGTTACTGCAAAAGTGTACAGGGTATTTTCAGAGTAATAAAAATGGTAAGGAAGTCTGACCCTGATGCTTCACCGGCCAAACAAGCTCAGCAGAGTGGAAAATTGAGTTAACCTGAAATAATAAATGCCCCCGTGCACCAAGCCATGACCACTGTTACGCATGTAGGTGCAAACATTACCCTCTTTTCCAGCGACCTTCAGGACTGTCATAGCGCAAGTTAAAGATGGTAATAAAACAGATAAAGATTATGTCAGAGGCATCAGAACCTAGCCTGATCTTCACATCAAAGCTACTACAGCAATAGTTTCAGCAGTGGGTTCTACAGACAGAGCAAAGAGAACAAATGGGTTCAAGTCTTCATGCATCAAAACTCTGACACCTTTGTAATACTCTGATGTATGGGACAAATGTGGATGAAAGGAGAGTCAAGGGAAAACTTATGCAATGGTAGATCAACATGGTCAAAGGTACCAACACACTTGTCTCGAAATAGATGCCACACTTTTTGGGTCACCGGAATTTCGTAGAACTGCAAATGTTTGTGTTTTTGGGCATAGCGCCAACATGGCTACACCTGCCAAAGTTGGTTGAAATTGGCACAGACAATTAGTGAATGGTACTTCAGTGATGAATATGGATGATAAGGCTGTTTCCAGCAATGGAAGCTTTCATTGAAGATGATAATGGAAGCTGGGTTGACTAGAAACATATTTATCGACCAATCCCTGCTGTTGTATTCACCTACTAGAACACTTAGGTTGTCAAGTATATAAAGGCAAAATTATGGCTTGGGATTCCTTCTGCACTGGTAGACCAGAATTTCTTCTTAGTGACAAAAGATGACCATTCAGGACAAACTGTCTTGAGTGCATGAGATGTGAGTGGAAGATCTTCACACTCTTGGTCAAAAGCGCTTCTATTTAAGCTATTCCTTAAGTAGATGAGGAGATGGTTGAGCTTTTGAGAACATCAGTACATGCTAAAGCTACATTAGGTCAGTTATCCCCCTAGGAAGGTGATAATTCTGTATTCCTTTTGCAGCCAATATCGGTGATTTATTACTATACATATTTTCAGAGAATTGTGAAGCATCTTGACATTTGTAGTGGCCACGTTCCAGCCATACTTGCCCCATATCTTGTTAGATCTGGGCTACTTAGCTCTGCCGTGCGAATGGATGGCCTGGCAAACTGCCGAGAGTAAAGCAGTAGTGTTCAACTGGGTCAGATGCCTGACAAGAGCTGGGTGGAGCTGAGGTAGGTTAAAGTCAATTCAGGTAAGTGCACAGGTATTACACGTCCATTTGTGTAATGTTAAAGGAGTAAAACGAAAATTAATGTTTCAGGATGGTACTGCTGTGACAGTTGTGGTCCAGTGGTTATATGGGATAACTGCAGAGCACCAATATCGATATTGCCCCTAGTGGCCACATTGACAATCACACTCACTTGACTTTACAGAGCATCATTTTAATACATGCCCCTAGTGGCCACATTGACAAGCAGACTGAGCTGTTAAGCATTTTTGTCGATAAATGAGCGTGAAGTTGAAGGCTACTGTTTCTAAAATTGTTCATTAGAATGTCTTTGAACACCTTTATAAGTGTTACACAGCGCAACAGTAAGGAAGCCACGGGGAAACAGAACACAAATCTGTTTTGTACATTTACTCCAACCATGTTTTCAAGATGCCATAAAATCACAGGATTTAACAGACCAAAAACGGCTCCGATTAAGATTGAAATTTTGATTCAAAGAATAGAACACTAAAAAACAAGAGCTTTCACATAGGAAAGAAGAATTTATTGTGTATGAATATTGTGCTATTATATCATAATAGATCAGCGTTGTAGTTGTGTTCCAGCAGTTGGGAGGCTCTATTGGCCATATTGTCGGATGGATGGATGGGTAGATAGATAGATTTCCCACAGTACAGGAATTGATGTATATGTTCATTTACATGTCCACACTCAGGTTTCCCACTCTATGGTCCAAAAAGCAATCCAGACATTCAGAACTATAAATACAAATGACAAAAACATCTTGAGAGCAACAACTAGAAGAATAGAGGTCTGTGTGGTAGAAAAGTAATGACTTCACCGGCTGTCTGAACGCGGTGTAACTCTAGAAGCTGAGGCCTGATGTTTGGAGCTGAACATGTCGTGAGTCTGTGGAGTTCCTCTCTTCCATTCTGACGTGGAGAACATGTTCTGACTGACAGCCTCTTCCATCAGAAAACGGTTTCTCGTGTGATCTCACCACAGACTGATGAGCTTACCAGATCATCTAGAAGCCATCACCACATGCCCTTTGACCTCTATGTTTAATAGCTCATATATGAAGACGGAACAGTCCGGCAGTGAAGAACGAGTGGGAAACGGATCCGGCTGAGATGCTGCAGATAGATTAGCAGGCGTAGAAATGGCCCCTGCGGGAGCATAGAGGGCTTTTCAATGGGGATATATGATTATGTTTGCACAGCTTGTTTAAGTGGTTTAGGTTTGAAAGGATCATAGCAAAATCACCAAAGCTCAGTCACATTTCAAGAGAACTTAATCTCTGACTCCCAGCATTCTCGGCAGTGAATGAGTGTGTGTGTGTGTGTGTGTGTGTGTGTGTGTGTGAGAGCGCTCACTCTGTGCGTGTGCTCAAGCCTGTTGGCAAAAGTGTGGAGTAATAAATCCCAAAGTTAAACATCCATGATTTAATCCACATCCTGTGTTTGTTCTCAGTAAATTCAAATTCAAATCCCATTTACCAGTTTCGCTCAAATGCTTCATCAAATGTAGATTCGAAGCCAATCAAGTTCAGCTTCATAATTCTACGATTTCGGAACGATGCGAGTAAAATACACACATTTTCGGAACCATGTTTACATTTCTGGGTCACATGGAGCCAATCACAGCAACTCTGGACCAGAAGGCGGGACACTCCTTGGATCGTAGGCCAACCAATCACAGAGCGGGATACATACACACAGGCGATTTTCGACACTCCCATTTCCTCGCTTTTAGACGGATTGGGCAAACTGGAGACCCAGAGGAAACCCACGCAAGACTCCACCCGGGTCTCAAACTTGCGTCTGAAGGGGTCTTTACTGCTCGAACATCCCCCTACGCCCCAATGCAATTAAAACTTTAACGTAATTGCAATTTAGTGCTTCCGAGCAACAGACTAATGCGATTTCAGCAGGAAACGGTGGTAGAAACCCAGCAGACCTGTCAGATAATTGTTCGCTTGAATAAATTCAAAGCAACTTTATCGTAAAGCACTTGGGCTGCGAGGGATTCACCAGCGAGCTATTTAGCCAATGACACGGCTGCTCGATTCAACCCAACCTGTTGAACCACAACACCCCCCCCACCCCCCACCACGCCAGACATCAAAGACCCCCATCAACAAATGGAAGTGCAAAAGACTTACATGAAAGCTTGATTGTAGATGAAGCAGCTGATTATAATTGCATTTTGCATTCAATGGGTTTTTTTCCCCCTCTCTTTCCTTTCTAATCGGGCGGAGCGCCAGCGTTTCTCTCCATCGTTTGCTAATGCGCGAGAGCTTTCTCATTAGGATTCAAGCACGACGCTCACTAACTTAATTAAGCATAAGATAGACATGCGTATAGATCCAGTCTGATCTCAATGTGTGCCAGCCCACGTTTGGCCTCTCTTCAAGGGTTTGCCATGATGGCGTGACAGTAGAATGTCTTGTCAGCTCCGACTATTTCTGTGCCACTTACTGAGGAACGTAGATGTTGTACAGAAGAGCAGAAGCGGAGGAAGATGCTTTTATTTTGCTTTTCTGTTTGGTTTTCATCGTCCGTCATCTCTAAGTGTGGCTATTATATCCGTGCGGCAATATTTCTGCCGCTCTCAATGACTAAACATGACAAATGCTCATTTATTAAGAAAGAACTGTGTTTACCTGACACCGTGGGATTTAAAGAATTGTAGAAAGCGTATGTTATAATCGTGTTAACTTCACTGTGGAGAAAAAGCTGAATGTGGAATAGTTGATGGATGTGTGAGCGTCCATCCGTGAAATTTGGCTGTGGACAGTTTTATCTAGCAACCCTGATTGAAGCTTTTTATAAATCGGCCCACAAATCTGATAAAAGCCTTGTCAAATGCAAACTAGGTAAACGTTCTGTATTGACCTGTAAGTCTTTACTTTGAGGACAACGCTTCCCAAGCTTTACAAGTTTGTGCTTTTAATATAGACATCACATTTAAATCATGGTTGAGCCTTTTCCAGAAGGCCAAATTACCAAAATAGTGGATAAAATATGCTGATCGGACACACACTCACACACGCGCACACGCACACACACACACACACACACACACACACACACACACACACACACACACACACACACACAGAGGATTACTTTGTGCGCCTTTTGGTCTAGGATTCGAACCTGTGACCTTTTTGTTGCAGCCACATTAGGTGACAATTGCACCGTATCTTCAGTTCCTTCTAGAAAATAAAGCCCATTCATTCAATGCATTTTTTTTTATTCTTGTGTATCATTTATATAACGTGACATTGATTTAATTGTTTTTATTTTCATTGTTCTCACAAGTGGAGAAAAAAAATCCGTTTCTGAACAAAAACATAAACTGACTTGGAATTTAGATTTTAATTAAGATATTTAGTGCGTTTATCAAGCCAATTCTCTCAGTGGATCTTGTCTGCTCCCCTATTCCACCTATTCCAGATGCTTCTCTCCCTCCGGGTATTTTCCGCCCTCTCAATTTAGACAAAAACCGTTACAACCGCCAATAAATCAGCAATAAATCCGCAAGGGGTCGCTGTTGCTTTGCATTGACTCCTGTCTACACACGCTATAGTTATCGCTCATTATTAAATGATTAAAGGCATGTAAATTACCTTTTGTCGTTAACTATTTATTGTATTTTTGTCGAAAAAAAAAAATAGGCTGTACCGAGATTCGATTGTCTACCTTAAAATAACAGCAGCAGCATTAAAACACATCACAAGCGTTTTTCCTGTTATTTCTGTAAACAATATACGCAACGGAGGTGAATGTTTTCCTGAAGTGAGATCTTCAGGACAGTAGGATCTGTGGATCAGTGTGATTGCTCTGCCTGAGGTGATGCTTTAACCCCGATCCTCACTTTGGGCTTTTCAGTTTGTGCGCTGGAGTGGCGAGGAGGAGAGGAGAGAGAAGGAGAGGAGAGGTGGGCGCAGAAACTGACTCCAAACCTCTGGCACCAATTACCTGACCGAGAACATCAGAAGATCCGGAAAACCAAGCGCTTTCTTTCCATCCCGAGACGCGTAGAAATGGAGTGAGAGCGCGAGACGCGCAAGTCGTGCGCCTCTGCAACTTTTGGGATGCGCCGGATGGTTCCGTTATAAAGGATGCGGTTGCGGATGCGGAGGAAACCGAGATCCTGCTTTACGCACCGGGCTGGAGCAGCTGACGGAAACGCCTCCAGACCAAGCAGACTTTACGAGAGAGAGTAGGAAATTAATCCGACTGCGGACTAATGTATGACGGTGTGTGTCCTGGGTCCGTCGCGCAACGGCAACCCGATTCCGCATGATGCATCGCGGGATGTCCGGACTGCCAAGTCGTTTGACCTGAAAGTAAAGTAAGCCGACCCTTAGGTGAAGAGAAGACCAGCCATGATGAATGCCTCTGGATGCCGGCCAAGAAAAATAATGGAACTTCGCCGCGTAATTGTGTGATCATCCGTCCGCGCGCAGAGGGATCCCGTTATTTTTTCGCTGCCCTTTCGCGCCAAACGAGAAGATGGAAGTTCCTCACAAGATGAGGACGAACATGTTGCGTCTTCCCGCGCTTCACTTTCTATTACTGCTTCTCAAAGGTGAGTTGGCTTGTTAATTGTTTTTACACAAACGGCTTTGGGTTTCTTAATTAATATGGTACGTGGTATGTGACGATTAAAAACGCCATGTCTGTATGTTAATCCTACACGTGTCGATTTTTAAGAACTTTGTTGGGATATGACAAGTGTTTTTTGATTGGCACGCAGACGTGCATCTGGTATGGTTTTATTGATATGAAAATGAAGATCATTGGAGGTGACTTTTATTTTGTATTCACTTTGTGGTTTAATGTTCTCTCAGTGATGGTTAATCAGTGTTGGGGTTTAATTTACTCAAAGGAAATGCGATGAGTGGTGGTTTCCACATTGCCTGGGATAAGCTGAGGATTTGACGAGGGCCTTGTTCCTTGGGCTGGTGAATCAGAAGGTTCTTTAGAATTCAAAGGTTGTGAAAAACGTACTCATTTTGCTGATGGGGTTCGAGGAATCGCAGAATCCATTATAACTCAATAAGAATGTGTCTGGAATGCATTTGTTTTCCAGTATGGACAGAAATGTCAAAAGTGAACATGCATTTCAAAAATTTGTTTTTCTCTTATTGCTACTTGAGAAAAATGAATCAAGTTTTCCCTAATTAGGATAAAAGACACATTTATAATACAATATATATAATTTATTATAATACATTCATAATACAAAATACAATACTGTAATATGATTATTGCCCTGCTCTTTATTCCACTCTTTATTCATTGCTTTTGGTATTTTCTGGTGAAATGGCCTTGGATGTTCTCCAGGGCCACACAACACTCAAAGGTTTAGTTAGTTATTTTTTTACATATAACACTATAAGGACAGTTTTGGTTTAGTAGTACAAGATTAAACCCTGGTCCAGTAGATACTAGAACTGAGTGTCCTTGAGACACTGACCCCCACATGCCCCCCCGGGTGCCACATCTTAAGGCTGCCCACTGCTCCGTGTTTGTGTGTGCCACTTCACTGAATTGTTAAATGCAGAGCACAATTTTGATTCAGTCCCATATTGACAAACTCTCTCACTTACTTGACTAAAAACAGCCATCCGATTTACTACCTAAGTAACTAACTAACAAACTAACCAACTAACTAACTAAACAACAAACAAAATAACTGACTAACTTACTAACGAACAAACTAACTAACGGACAATAACCAACAAACAATTAACCAGCACACTAGTCAACCAATTGACTGACTAACTAACTAACTAACCAAACAAACAATCAAACACCTAACCAGAAATGTAAAAAAACAAAATAACTGAATATTTAAGCCAGTTAACCAATTCACCAACATACAGTGAACAAACATACTGACTAACTAACCATGCAAATGACCAATCTAACCCACTAAATGCTAAACTAACCAATGAACTAACCAAACTTAGAAAATAAATGATATTGTTTCTAAACTAACGTCCAGATTGATTGTACTGCATGTTTTAAAAGTCATTATTTGAGAGATTTGACTGAGGCACTTGAGTGACACGTTTAGCGTTTAATGCGAATCGGATCATTTGGCTCGAGAGCTTTTGTGATAAAAGATTTCTTGGTGTGTGTAGCAGACATCACACACTTGTCTTGTGCATTAGAGACACGGACGACCCTCGTGAACAGAAAGACTCCGTTAACGTGAGACTCGCAGTGATGCATGAGCATGAATGGCGGCGTTAACCATCACAATTGTCTCGCCATTAGTTTATTATTTCTCTGGAGAAGAAGACGCTTTTCTCAGGCTTTTATGGCACGTGTGTATCGATGCCATTTAGCATGAAGTGTCATTATTTAGCCACAAAGTGAAAAGCTATTTCTTGTTCATTTAGACATTGATTTTTGCTTCATCTCCACCTTGTGATTGTTTTTGTTGTCGTGTTTGAAGTTACCAAAAATAAAACATGGATATAAAAATATCATTGGCAATCTGTGTACTTGAATGAGCTGCTTTATCTCCAGATGAAATCATCTGACGGAAACAAAGGGTTTTTGAAAGCGACGTTTGTATGTACAGAAGCTGATCCAACAACCTTGCACTTGTTGCGTCTCTTGTTAGTTTCTTCCAGCTTTTTCGTGGCTGTCAACATGGACGCTGCAAGAAATCGTTGAAAATGGCCCGGTGTTAAAGCAGCGCTGTATTGATGAAACGCTGGAAGTGTTAAAAGATTTCACAGTCGATAGTATGTGTGCAGCAAAAAGCACCGGGTCGGCATAATGTCTGCCAAACCGAAAAAACGAGAAGGCCTCCTTGACAACTTGTTAAAAAAAAGAATTCCATTATGTATGAGCTTGTCGTTTTTCCCTTTTTTTTCCCTCAAATTGGAGTTGCTTTTAGCTGTTGCGTTGTCCACCATCTTGCAAAGTGCTGGGGAAAAGTCTGTAAGGCGACGTGGTGACGGTTTTAAATTTATCTGTTGATGCAGAAACTGTAAACCAAAAGAAAGTTGACGTTATTGATCAAACACCTTAAAGAATCTTTCATTCCTCCATCAGATTTCTGAACATTTTTTTCCATTTCTGTGTCACGGGGAACTAGGCCAATTCCTGCAACTCTAGCCTTGAAGGCGGGACTTACCCTGGGATGGTGGCCAATCACAGAGTGGGACAGACATTTATATCGCCCAACCAATCACCTCAGACTGGTTTCTCCAATACGGGCTAAAGGGCGGAGATCTGGGTGATGTAGTCGTGACCACAGTGACGTGACAATAGGCAAATGGCCAGACTCTAATTGGCCTGTTATTCTCCAAACAAAACGCAATAACAGTAAATGCGATATGAATACAATATGAATGTAATAAAGGTGTAGAATGGAATAAAAGAACAATAGAAATACAATAAAAAAAGACCAAATAATAAAATACAATGAGGTAGAAGTACCTTTAGAAGTACATTAACTTAAGTAAGAAGTGTAGAAGTATGATTAACAAAAATGTTTAAAATGCCACGTTTTCTGACTAAATAGCAGAATCAGCAAGGAAAATGATGTGTTTGTGTGTGTGTGTGTGTGTGTCGCTGACTCCAGGCTGCTTCGCTGTGTGTGCTGAGCGATGTAAAAGCAGCACAATCTGTAGCCGTGTTTGTAATACGCCAGAAAGTCAGCATTCTCACTTTAAACAACCTGTTTGTTCCGATAATGTTGCGTCGTTCCAAGAGCAATTCTCCGGCGCGGTCCAGACGTACTGAAGCATGTAAGCTGTAGTTTTATACAGTGAAAAGCATGTTCAGCGCTTCAGCAATCGTCTCACCCGGGACTGAAACCCACCGACTGCTTCATTACCCCTGAGCGCCAACACTGCCCGCTGAGATTACACGCCATTTCCAACGCTGAGACACGTGTGCTGCTTGATGGAGTGTCAGGTGCGCTGGTGCCGCTTCCGCTTCCCTGTCCAATAATGTGTCGGCCAAAACTGTTGGATCAGTAAAGTTTCCAAGAGAGCTGTGCCGTCATTTAGCAGACTTCATCCAACTAAATTTCTTTTTACAAATCACCATTTATTAACTCTCTCTATTATGTTCCAGTCAAATAACCCGTGTTAAAAGTTTTAAAATAAAATAAAAAAAAAACTTAATTCTTAAAACTTAAAGTATTCTTACACTTTGAAACTTCTCCTGTTTGTCTTAGTTAGTGTAAGCTACATAATAATCTACAAACAAAAAATGGTTCAGTTGACATATTTGTAATGCCCGCTACATGTTTTTGTTACAAAGATAATGTTGCAAAGACAAAATGGAAGGTAAAAAGAGTCAGAAAGATCAAAATTGTGTTTCTTTGCACCAATGAGACATAATATACCACTGTATTGTACACACACCCACACAAACACACATTATCTTTGTAATATGAGGAGGAAAGAAAAGGAAAGTAGGGACCATACTGAATTGGTGCTCTGCATTTAACTCATCCCAGTAAAGTTGTGAACACACACAAATCCAGAGCAGTGGGCAGTTAGATGCAGAACCAGCTGTAGGGGGATTCGAACCTACAACCTCTCGGACAAGCAGGTTCAGTTTCAAAGTGTAAAAAACACTTAAGTATTTTCAAAACGGGTCAGTTTGACCTGAACATACATAATAGGAAGATTAAATAACGTGCCTGGGAATCGAATCCATGAGTTGGAGTTTCAAACACCAGCCTTCCACTGACTGAGCTACTGAGCTACCTCAACTTAAAAATGGCTCGACTAACGAAAGTTTCAAGTTACGAAGCGTGTTTTCAAGGAAATATTGTCTCTAGTTACGAAAAATGTTTGAATGTTTTTTTCTCACTTCTAGCTTGCAGGGAGTGTCAAATAAGCTAAAAAATATATATTGTTCACAGAGATCTTGCTTCCAAATTACAAAATAAGTTGGTCTTGTTCCCGAATGGCACTTTTCTTCTCTTATTTCCTCAAGCAGATTGGTGCGTGTGTGTGTGTGTGTGTGTGTGTTTGTTGTATGATCCACCATTTTCCAACAATTGTCTCTTCTCCGTGCCTCCGGTTTCCTCCCATAGTGGAGGTTTCCGCCCAAGGTGAGAGTGTGAATGAGCGTGTCCATGTGCTGCTCTGTGATTGGTTGTAAATCCAGGGTATGTCCCGCCTTTGTTCTCAGAGTTGCTGGGATTGGCTCCAGCTGGACAGAGTTTGTTGGCAAATTCCAAAATGTACGATTGTTTTATGTACAAAATAAATTTCTGGACGTCGCAGCGGGTTTGGGAGAAGCTGTTTATTTGGTAGCTGGTTAAACTAGTTGATTTAAATGGTTCTTAGATGTTCCATTGATGCAGAAGTCATCTGGCAAAGGGAAAATGTCTCTATCGGAGCGGAGCAGCCAGCTCGCCGGGGATTGTGGAATTGACTTTGCCGTGGAACAAGCAATGGAGGGTTCAAACAGTTGAGAAATGTTCAACTTTATGCAAATGGAGCAGTGAGAAAGGGCCAGCAGAAGCTAATCGCTTCACCATCCCGGCTGGAGCTATTTTTTGTTTCATTTGGAATGGAACCATTCGTATGGATAATTTCACATCGCGCTTACAAAACTGCAAATGAAGCGATCAAATTGATGCGCGTGTCTCCGCTTTTTGGCGGGATTGTGCAGATGGAAGGCTTCTCTGCTTCTTGATAGTGCAGCCATGATGTGACACAAGTTCAAGAGGCGTTTTGAGGCTCGGTCGGGCCGATCTGAGTGGACTTGGCTTGTTCTTCTCAGCTTAGCGTGGGTTTCCTCCCACAGTCCACAAACACCATCAAGCCAATGGTGAAGTTCTGGGGTTATCTCCAGGTCTCTGCAGGGGTTAGAAGAATCTGTTTGGAGCGTTTATGCTAGATTCTGCTAAATAATTCAATTTGCAGAGTGAGCAGGGAATTGTTTTAGCGCTTCGGGTTGGACGGAGGAAAGCGGTTGAACGTGGTTGATTACTCAGATGAAGGAGCGTTATAATAGAAGTTGTTACACTTGACAGTGTGAATTTGATCCTGGTCCAGCTGGAATTACTGGAGCAGAACCGTCGGGAGAGGAAATAAAGTGGCTTACCGTGGGAACGGTGATTTAATCACCGGTGCCGGAGAATTCGCTGATTCAGATGGTTTGAAGTCTCCGCTTAATAATCATTCAGGGAGGCATTTACAAGTAATTATAGTAAATTAGTATAATCAATAAAAGGTCCTTCACCTAACCGAGGAAACTAGCTCGCTCGATCACAAACTCTAATCGTAGCCGGGACATTCTCATAGGAAGACAGTTTTTGGTAATAAAGGGCCATTTTGTTTTCAGGAACGTGTCTCGATAATAAAAAGTGCAGTTGCCAATATGACGATCAAATGAAGGGCTAAAAAAACAAGTTCAAGTTCAAGTTTATTTATAATGGGTTTTTTTTTATAATGGGTGTTCCAGACCAACACAATGTCGCTGTTTCCAAAAATATTTGGAATAAACAGGAGTAAAAAAATTATTAGTATGATGAAAAACATGTTTCATTTATTCATGTACTTATTTTCATTTGACACAAAATAGCATAAATACAACCCAAACTAGCACAAAGAACAAACTAACGAGTGCCAAACTCCACAAAGCAATCAATATACATCTTAATTATGATTTATTTATATCGTTTTTTGTGGCTAGCTTTGCCTTTGTTGTAGAGACTTATCCCTAAAGGATGCAGGTTCGAATCCCAGACCCTTAAGTTAAATTTTTTTGTTGTGCAATTGTTTTTATTTTTCAATTCAGGACTCGGTGTTATACAGTGATTGTCTCCATCCGATGAAAGAAAAAACACGTTTGTCTTTACATGTTTCTCATGTTTTAAAATGCATGAAGGTCAGAGAAATTTGAATTGTTTAATATGTAACAAGGGAATGGTTCTGTTCCCAAAGACGTTGGTTTCAGGAAGGAAAAGGAAATGATGGATTGCACTGAAATCATATACATGTTCGCTTTTAAACTTTCACAACTTTCTTTTGAATTAAAGCAAGAAAACTCATGTCGGGCGCTATTTCCCTCTCTTGGGGGAGTGTTGGGGGTCTTTTCCGACTAATCAACACTGTTTGTTTTTATAACAAAGTTCACAACAATGTTTGTTCAAAACAGTTTTTGTTTTTTCCCCTTGTTTATTTCCTCTTTAATTGATTAAGTTCCCTCGCCTGTCTCGCTCGTTACTTCCATGCGTCTTTAACTTCTGTTTTCGTCTGGATTTCTTTACAGATCTGTTAGGTAAAGCGCTAATGCTAATGCTAAGTTAATGCGAATATTGTTATCCTTTCATTACATGTCTTGTTTTGGTTTCGTTTGAGTCTTGTATTTGTTTAAGTTTTTTTTTTTGGTCCATTGTCTGTTTTATTTTGTACGTTTGAAAGAATTTGCTTTGTAGATTTTGCTCTTGTGGCTATTTTGGATTTGCCCCTGTGGTATTTTGGATTTGCATTTTGTAAAATAAAAGCCCTTGTTGTAATTGGTCCCCCCGGAAGTGGAAATTGACTCTATATTACAAAATCTAATTGCACAAACCTTCTAATTGCACCAACACGTTTTTTACAAAAGGATTACAAAATATTTTTAATAAAGCTTAACTTTGTTCTCAGCTCTTGAAAGTTCTTCAGCAAATGATTATTCTCAAAGGGTTTCCAGTTTCCTTTTATTGAGTATAACGCAGAAATACAATACAACTTTAGAACTTTATGACCATTTGTTTTCAGAGTAAATGTTTGATGGATTTGCTTAATAAAAGTCTTATTAGGGTGGTTTCACTCGCTTTAGCTATTTTTAGACGGAGCCATAATGAACAGGAAAAAAGATGGAGTTTCTCCCTGCGGAGGATTGTCTGTCCTCATTTGGTCCGTTTCTTTGTCTAACAGTAAACATGAGCTAATGTGTTTTTTAATGAAGTACAGTAGCGAGAAAGAAACTTTTTCTGCTGATTCTGTCTAAGGTTTCCTCTTAATATTGAAACAATATCATAGTTCTGGCTGAGAACATTTGCATTAACAGCTCTTCTGGAATATTGAGTAGCTATGCCGAAATGTAATATTTGGCTTCTTTTGTTTTTGCAAAAAGATCTAATTTTATCTGCGCCACCTAACCGAATAACATTTTTGTAATGCTATTTTTACCCTGTGTTATTTTAGAATAAAAACTATTCAGAGCAATAAAAGCACTGGTAGCAAAACGTATCACAATTATTTATAATACTGTGATAAATTATTTAGGGGATTTTTATTTTTTCAATATTTCAAACACACGCATCTAATAATAGCTACCAATTAATAAAGCTACATAATTTTTTTTTTCTTTTGCTCTTTGGAAAAACTTTTAAAACAACAACTATTTTGTAGGGGGACTAATACGTTTGACCTCAACTGTGTGTGTTTGTGTGTGTTTTGTTTTATACTTATTACTAGACAAATGTTTGTATACAAAATGTATTAATAATGTATAATAAATGTCCTATAATTTTAATAAAACTACCTTTTAGAATGATCAGTATTTCAGGTCTAGCTAGATACGGCTTCTTTCATTTCTAGATCCCAAAAGGAGCTGGACTCAATTGCAGCATCTCTTGAGGCAGAAAACGCGTCCAGATTTGTTGTCAACCAATCACAGGAGATAATTCAAACTTGATCATTCACTTCTTTTCTATTTCCAACTAAAATTTCTTTATAATGTGTATTTTTCCACAAGTGTCATTGATTTTTTTTTTTCCAGTGGTGTGTGCGACTGAGAAGTGTGTATGACCAAACCGCCATTATTTTCTTAATTATTTAGATTTATTTCCCCTCTTTTCCATTTTAAGTACTTTTCCCATTGTGGCAGTTTTTCAAAGAAAGGCGAAACATTGATTTAAAAGTTGGCACGGCAGTCAACCTCACATCACTGCTTCCAATCTGCGACGCGTCCGCAATCCCCGCTTTGCAATATGTAAAGTGCTTTAATTTGTTTTTAGCAGCAAATTAAGAAATGCATTTGGAGGGAAAGCCATCAACCAAAATGAGGATATAAGAAGGCAAATCAGAGCGAGTCTGATTAGTGTTTTGCAGTCGGCGATGGGCTTTTCAGAACAATGTAGGTAGGTAAAGCGAGCTGCATGTTGAGCGATTTCACCGCAGACGTCACGTAATGGAAGTGAAATGTGTTGACTGGGAGAATGTCGCTTGTGTTGGAATTCAGACGCCGCTCACTGGTTCAGTAATGAGTTTGATTAGAGCGTGAAGGGTCATAATCAATCAGTGTTTATTAAAGCTGAAACCAGCCACTTCTCATCACTTAATCATTCCTGCTTTCACACTTCCAGCGTCTCATTCTTCAATCACGGAAAACCCACATGACCGGCACAATCACTGCACCAGGGGCATGTAAATGGATGGCACACCTTTCTATCTTGGCGTTCGTGCCATCGCTCTTTCATCACAACCTTGTGGTGGTGTAGACCAGAGCATTGGAGTAATAGCGTCGGAATAAGAATCCAATTGGGGAAAATGTTGCTTGCCCACACAAATAAAGACATGACGGATTTTTCCATCTGTCCATTTTTCGAAACCTCGTTTTCATTTCGGTGTCATAGGGAGCTGGAGCCAATCTCGGATTAAGTGGGTGAGTTTGTCATTATGGCCACTAGGGATTGAATTGTGCTCTGCATCTAACCATCAATGTTTTTTGCTCAAGAACATTTGTAGAACCTGCAACCTCTCGGACCAAAATCCAATTTCGTACAAAACAGTTTCTGATGCCCAACCAATCAAACTGTCACTCTCACTCATGCGTATGGGCATTTCTCCAGATATTGATTCTCCTGAACATGTTTTCAGACTGTTGGAGACAGTTGGAAACCGGAGACCCAGAAGAAACACTCGTAAGCATGAGGAGAATATGAAAAACTGGGCCTTGAACGAGTCTTGGTTCTACTCGCTGTGAGTCGAATCTTCTAACCACTACGCCACCGCGCCAACATGGATCTGAAAAGAAATGAACAATTCTGAAAATCTGAATGGCCGTCAGTGGACGTCAATAGAAATGAATTAATTATACTTTGATCCGAATGGTTCATTGTGCTTTGCTCTGCTCGTCTCCTAGTGCTTGTGTAAAAGAGCATTTAAGATGAAGGACAACGATATCAACGTCATTGTGAGATCAACGGTTTCTGAGTGTGAAAGTCGACTTGCTTTAAAGCAAGAAAAAAACGGATGGTTGTTAGACATCTGCGTTTCTATGTGGGAATTCTGATTCTATCAATTAATCCATCTTGTAATTACCTCATGAACATGACACCCTAAGATCGATGGGTTCGGAGCTGGACTAACCGATGTTGCGGCGAATAACGTAACAATCTGATGGCACTTGCTAAGGATTTTCTCGGACCCAACAGGTTTCCTCTTAAACGCGCTTGAGTAAATGGATCTCCTGGGGCCCATTACGCTCAGTTTATGTGAGGGCCACAGCTACACACGTTGCTACCTGCATTATTCAAAGTGTCAGGCTGGTCGAAGTTGGTTTAATCAGATGGCAGGTTCAGACTCGAGACTGGTGTGTGGTTTTGGCCGTGTGCGGAGCCATTGACTGGTTTTGGGCCGAGATGAGTCAATAACAACAAATTCGGCTTTGAAACTGAGTAAGAGCAATATTCAATAGCGTTTCAAGGCTAGCCATGCTAAAGATAGCAATCACTGTTTTTTTTTAAAGTAGACGGCTAAGTACACTAGAGAATATTTGTTACTTTCGACATTATACTTGGTGACAGCAAAAGTCGATATGTTGCGTGTCAATCACTAGTCAGTTTGAAGTCCATCACTAGTTAGTCAGAAGTAAGTCACTAGTTAGTCACTAATCAGTCAGAAGGTCATCAATAGTTAGTCAGAAGTTAGTCACTGTTCAGTTAGAAGTCAGTCAAAACTTTTTATAATTTTTTTCAAGTCCAAATATTTGTTTTTTAAGAATATCTGAACATGGAGCAACACATTGTGGTGTAGTTGGCTGCTTCACATTAAGAAGACTGTGTGTTTTTGAGGGGCATTTTCCATTCTCCCAGATCAGAAACCTGCATGCTCGTGAAATGTAGTCTGGAATTTGTCGATAGGTGTGATTGACAGTGTAAGTGTGTGTCCTGCTCTGTGATTGGTTGGCCACTAATCCAGGGTGTGTCCCGCCCTCAGGCCCAGAGCTGCTGAGATTGACTCCAGCTCCCCGTGACCCAGAAATAGAAAGACAATTTTGAAAACGTATGGATGTCAGAAAATGATTCACTTAATCAATCATCACATTGAGAAATTGATTATGAGTTAATGAGGCATTAATGTGATTATGCCCATTTTTTTTTGATTAATGGATTTAATTGTTACCCTAGCATCAAGCTAACGGTCTGGTGCGCTTTTCTTGCTGTAATAACATCAATCACAGATTTGTTTTTACATATTTTTATTATTTTGTAGTTTCTCGTTAGTTCAAGTTCACTTTTTTAATTAAGTGCGTTTCACTGTCGAAGAATTTTTAATAGCAGCAGTCAAACTAAAACAGTATCCATTTGTCATCGGCAAAAATCGAAAAACAAAAAAGAAAAAAAAAAGCTTGCGTCATTTAGATCGCATAAAAATATTGCCAATTTGACAATGACATTTTGTAGAAAACAGGCTGCTTCAGCAAGAAAATATCCCAGAAAGAAAAAACAATTCTAAAAATAATCACAATTTAAACTTAAATATGTTTAAAAAGGCTTAACTAAAATGATCTGGAAAGTAACCTGCTTGCCAAGCTTTAGAAAGTATTCAAAAGCCACTTACAAGCTACTGAAGTCATCATTTTTCATTACATTATTGATGCTGTTGTAGGTTTGTGTCTAGCACGCCATGTTCAGGAAAAAAAAACCTTCTCTGTACAAGCTAATAATAAATATTGATTCAACATGCTTGTCTAAAATGCTTTTGACCTAATGCTGATACTGGTTTTGCTCTGATTAAGATGGCGATGGTTGATGAATGATTCGTAGATTATGTTAGCTTCAAGCAACATTTAAAAAAACATTTCTATCCCTTATGAATAAAAAATGATTATGAATTATAACAGTCTTCCAGATTAATAATTTTGCAGTATGGGCATAAGTTAATTCTCTGGCCTAGGAATGCTTTTCTGGTAATTGTTCTGGGACTTTTCCAACTCTGTGTGTGTGTGTGTGTGTGTGTACAGGAGTTTAGCATAAAGTGGGGACCTATGGGCACCCGTGTCTGGTTCCCACCACTTTGAAGGCCTTTTGAGGGTCAAGTTGGGATTTTAGGGATGAAGTTAGTTTGTTTGGGGGGGGGGGTGTTTTCTGTGATGTGAATGAGCCCAATTTGATATATAAACGTGTGTGTGTGTGCGTGTGTTTGACGGGTTACAATAAAAACTTTTCTCTTCCGTGTGAAAAGGGAACGTTTTAAGTGTCACCGTCGAACGCGTGCGAGAACAGATGTAAAGAATTACCAATTATTTTTCCATTCCTAATCTGACCTTGAGGAACGCTGTTTCCAATCTCGGCTTTCTCTCCGCCAACTAATTGTGTTTTGCACTGCATTAATGACGGGGTTTGTGAGGGAGAAATGGCTGGGGGAACGGCTTTGATATACGCAGCATTGCAGCATGAATAACCCGCTGTGCTGCAGGCGGCTCGGTCCTGTGGAAGTGACTAAAAGCACAGAGATTTTCTCCAGCAGTTCTGTCAGCATGTGCTGAGACGTATGTTTATGTAAATAAATGGTAGTCGACTCATTCCAAGTGTCCGTTTGGCTTAAGAGGCCGAGAGCCGGAGATGCGGGGCACTGCAGTGGGTGTATTTCACTGATGCGTATGGCAGGATTTACTGGCTTTACTTCTGCCTTTTCTAATAAAGCTTTGAAACGCCACCCAGACTGGCAGCTCGGCTTTATTGGACTTTTAACAAACAAAGGCTAATGTTTCTCTGCTGCTGGGTGAATTTCTCCTCACGCTTTGACCTTTTTTAAACTTTCCCTGTGGCCCATGGCTGTGGTTCCAAGTCCATGCCAGCATTTTTTTTTACATTCAATTTGGAAACATTTAAAAGAATTTCCATCCATTTGTACACTTTTTTAAAAATACAAAATGTATACATATGTATAATACAATTGATTATACTAAAAACAGTACGACAAATGTGAAAAGAAACTGAAAAAAGTACTTTAGACAATAAAACACTGCGAATAGTATTTGTACTTGTATTAGTACTTGTACTTTATGGATTGCGTGAATTTATTGGGACTGCGTGCATTTAAAAGTCGCTTGTATTTTTGATACTCAGTACAAGTACAAAGCATCCAAAAAAACCTATAAGTAAAAAAAACATTTACAATACTTACAAAATTTTGTGTACTCAAGTACTTTACAAGGGGGCTGGTGTTCTGACGCTGCCCAAAATGCCAGATCTTCTCATTGTGGGATTGAGTTTTATTCGCTTCCCCTAGAGTGTTATCGCAGCTCATAATCAAAGTGTTAGACGCCCTAATGTATTTAGTTTATCTACTTTCATCCCTTTTTTTCATCCAGTTATGTTAACAGGCAGAAATGCGAGCAAAACACACTTTTCTTTTTATAGTACATTACTCACTTTTCCATATGATTGAAATGTAAACGTATCTACTGGGCATTTACTGTACTTGAGTATATTCATTGTGTGTGCTGATTTTTAGAACTCCATTTTATGTATAAGAATCCCTTAAATGAATCCCTTTTTTAAATGAAAGCTTCTAGTCTCGCATTGCCTCATGGGAAAAAGATGAAATTCTTGTAGCGGCTCGTACAGAATCTCAGGAGATGCCATAAACCATCTGCACAGAAGCCGTGGCCTTCTGCTGTTTCATTTTAAGACAGTTATTGATACAATAACACACTTGAATATAAGGTTTATTCAAACATTCTGTCGGAATTATAGTGACTGGTGAAGGGTACAGGGATTCTGACAGTGCCCAAAATACCAGTATCTTTAAAATTAGAGATGGTTTTTGTTAGTGTGTGTGACTTTCTTGGTTTCCCCTTGTGTGTTTTGATTAGAACTCAAGCTTGAAGGGCTAGAATTCCTATTGCTTACGTACAATTTGTGCTTTCATCTTAAGTGCAGTTAGGTTTGCAGGAAAGAAAAGAAAAACTTGTGTTTACCTCTGTAACTCATAAGCTGTGAGTCGTACAGCCAAGTTATTTATGTCTTGATTTGTAGGCCAAATAAAAAATAAAGTTTCAAGTGTCTTGATTTCCGACTTTGTGAAACACATCACGTTCAGATGAGTTTTTGGAAATTCATGATCAATATTTCTCAAAAAAAAATTTAAAGTGACTGATTCTATGTTCTAATAGATTTAACTATGTGTATCAGACATTGTCTTATTTCTATTCAACTGCGCAAACAGTTTGAATAGAAATAGTTCATTCATTAGCAGGCAATCCGATTTTAATCTTATTGTTAAATAAAGAAAAAACAGTATTTTAAGGAGTAAATTAACGTAATTTAGACCGAATCAATTTATTTTTAGAAATTTTTTTTGTGTGTCTGAAGGGGTGCTTATATTAGCGTAAATACAGTAATAAAATCCTTGAAAAGAATCCTAAAAAGTCCTTGAGAACCAGAACAAAGTTCCGAAGTGTTTACCTGTGGGCTCGGTCTGTGAATGTGTCATCATGCGTCGACCAATAGCATTGAAGATGCGAACGATAGGACCCAGTGTATGTGCAAATGTAGTTTTTCGAAAACAAACTAAATAAATAGTGTATACCACTTTTTTTTTTTATCTTGCTAAAAGTAATGATGTGAGATTAGCCGTTGCTAATCAGGCTAATCTGCAGCATCACATCAGTAAGTGCATTAGAAAGTTAGGACGTGATATTTGCCGCTTCCTTCCTTCTTTCTAGCTGTTGTTCTTGATACGGTTGAGCCGTCTGAATGTGTTAGCCACACACTTGAGAAGCAATTTGCGCGAGGACTTATTAGCTCAGCGACACTGAAGTGAGGAAGTGTTTGTGATGAAGACGACAGCATGAGCTTCTGCTTCCACATAAACAAAATGAGATTAGGAGGGTGGAACAGCTCAGCAGAGATCCTTATATGCTGGAAACGCTAGTACTTTACCGCAGGAGTGTGTGTGTGTGTGTGTGTGTGTGTGTGTGTGTGTGTGTCTACATGCACAATAGGAGAGTTGAATGAGTGTTAAAGCTCTGCAAAGATTATTATATTTGGGGAAAATAAGTACTTTTACCACGTGTGTGTGTGTGTGTGTGTGTGTACACGCTTGCATACATGTGAAAAAAAAAGGAGAATGGGTGCAAATCTCTGCAAAGATTTATATATGTTGGAAAAATGAAATTGAGTGTGTGTGTGCCGGGATGTGCGTGTGTGTGCGTGTGTGCGCGCGCAGAGATGTGTGTTTTTGCACATCCTTAAATATGAAAAAAGAAAAGGAAAAGGAAAGAGGAAAACGTGAGCAAAAATTAATACAGTACAGTATATGTTGGAAAAATTAAAAATCAATACTTTTACTACAATTGTGTATGTGTGTGGGGGGGTGCACAAAGTGCGCGTGCATGCATTGCATAAACATGAAAAATAAGAGTACAATGGGTGTAAAAGCTTTGTAAAGATTATATGTAAATTTAATTAAGTTTAAATTGGTAAAATATAATATTTGGCAACTTGAGTGTGGGTAGGTGTGTGTATGTGTGTGTGTCCTCAATATGCAAGAAAACACAAGTAGAATGGGTGTAAAAGCTATGAAAGTAATATCTTATGTTAAATAGTTTTACCGCAGGAGTGTGTGTGTGTCTGTGTACATACACAAGAAGTCACAAGTAAAATGGGTGTGACAGCTGAGAAAAGATATAAATAAAAACAAATGCAAATATTTTTGTGTGTGGTTGTGTGTGTATACAGTTGTAGTACGTAGAATGTGTGTAGAAGCTCTGCAGAGATTATTATATATTGGTAACTTCAATATATGAATGTGTGTGTGTGTGTATGTGTGTGTGTGTGTATGTGCGTGGCCACTGACTAGCAGGAATCACTAATCAGATCTTCTCTTGCTGATGGGACTCACTCTTCGTCTCTATATGATCATCTAACTCAAAGCGTCTCAGGCTGAGGAAACTCCTTCAGCTTCGAACTGACGCTTCTAATAAACCAGCAGCAACACACTCCGTTTGTTCCTCGCGTAAAACCAAAGAAAACACACTTCCTGTCTCATCTCCACGACAAGCAGAAAACAAAGCGTTTTTATTGGCAGTGAAAGAGAAGAACTTGTTTGTGTTGCTTCTGGTCCAGGATCCAGGTGTTTCTTCTCCGTGACCTACATCCCGCTGACATCTGGAGTTCTTCACTGTTTTTATCAGTGATAAATCCAAAAGGAGTTTTGTGCACAAATGCAATAAACAAACATCTGGGTCGCGACACACTTTTGTTTTCTTATCATTTCATTCCATCAACTTAAGTCGCATTAGCATTAGCATTAGCACAGCCTCTCAGTCCTTCTCATGCTCTCTCTCCTCTCAGTCTCACTTTCTCTCTGTCTCACTCACTCACTCACTCACTCACTCACTCCCTCTCTTTCAGTCTTTCTCACTCTCTCTCTCAGTCTCACTCTCACAATCTCTCTGTTTCACTCTCTATAATCCTCTCTCTCACTCCTGACTCTCTCAATCTTTCTCTTAGTCTCTCTCTCTCTCTCTCTCTTTCTCAATCACTGTCTCTATTTCACTCTATATCGTTGACTCTCTCTTTCAGTCTTTTCATCTCTCTTTCTCTATCTCTCTCTGTCTTTCACTTTTACTATCTCTTTACGCTAGTATCTACAATCTTTGTCTTTCACTCTCACTCCCCCTTTTACTCTCTCTCTCTCACTTTCTTTTTCACTCTCTCTCACTGCCTCTTACTATCTCCCTCTTACTTTTTATATCACTATTTTTCTCTTAACTTTCTCTTTTACACTCCCTCCTTTTTCTCAATCATTAACTCTTTTTCCTCTCTCTCTTTCTCTCTCTCTCTCTCTCTCTCTCTCTCTCTCTCTCTCTCGCAAACATATTTAGCACTGATACACAATCATGTTCTAAAGCAGTTAGGAAAAATCATAAATATTACGTTTTATCATGATTAATAGTGTTATGCCATATAGAGCAAACAACATATGGACATTTTTGGATTAGAACAAACAGTTTGGTCAATGCTAATTTATGACACTATAATACAAGATGACGTTAGAACTCTCTGGAAAAGCAAAAAAGTGCCTTACTGAGAATAAAAAAATCAATAAAATAATAATTTATTGAATGCCTAAAATATAAACAGTGTTGAGTTCCATACTAAAGCATTTAGGTAATACATTGGAAAATAATTGTCATTAAGTGCACATTTATTGAGAAATGAAGGTTGAAATTTATTGTTATTGTAGTTTAGTAGTGGCAATTTTTCATATAAAGGATTGAAAAAGTTCCTTCTGGATTTCTCGTGCGCTTGTGGTGGCACATCACAGGCAGCAGATGCATCTCATCCACTGTAAACTTCTGGAACATTCTCCCCTCGGGCGTCAACATCGCACATGATTGTTCTACAATGCAGATATTCTGTTGCACGATTTGCTCCTGCTTTCAAAGGTTATCAGTGTTTTGGGCTTTTTAAACCAGGATCTTAAAAAGCCACAATGCTGCAATTAAAACCCGGCTTTTGTTTGCTTTACATTTTAGTTTTCTATGATTTACATAACTTTACAATGTTGGTGTTGAACAAGAAGTGTGCACGTTGAAGGTGAGATTGTCAATATGGCCACTAAGAGCAAAATTTACATTGTGTTCTGCCTTTTACCATCTAGTGGGTTTCACATGTTCAGATGTTCTGAAAAATATTCTGACAAATATTCTGTGGTGAATTAGTTCAACTTTTGACATTCGAAAGCACATTTGTAATACATGAATTGTTGTTTACTTTTACCTCCTGATTTTTGTGTGAGGAGTAGATAAGGAAATAATTTAAAAACCTTTTCAGTTACTGTATATGGTATATTTCAGAGAGAGAGAGAGAGAGAGTTTCAATTTTAAAAACCTTTTTATTTCAGGTGTAAAAAAAGTAACAAGTAATTGTAACAAGAACATTTTTAAAACCAATAAAATCCATAATAAAAATGCCAAATTCTATTTGATTAAACGTTCAAGTTTAAGTTTAATTACGGTATTAAGCTCTTTTCATCGTTGTTCAGACTCTGAGCTATGATCAGTCGAGCAAGCTACAATCACCACAGGGGCTAGGAAAACAAAACCTGTCAGATTCTAAAGTTTGCTAATTGTATTTGAGAGATAGAGAATAATTGGGTGCGTTAGTGTGTGTCTTTGAGTCTGTCTGTCTGTGTGTGTGTCCACGTACTGTATTAGGGTCTGTGTGTGTGTAACTCAATCCTAGGTCTAGCTATACATTCCACGGCCTTTTTACATGATGCATTGTTTGTGTATTGTGTTATTTCCAGCGTGTGGTAAACACTGTGGTTTGCCGAACAAGGTCAGCGACACGTTGTGTTGTTTACCGTGGGCTGTGTGTGCGCGTGCAGTCTGTCTGCGGCGGGTGTATAAATAATTGTTTAACACTTCATTTAAGATACTCTGACTAAGCAGCACGCTGTCGTCTTAATCCCCGCTGCCTGCACCAGGAGCAGAGCGCGAGAATAGAGACGCAAACACACACACACACACACACCTACTGAAGCCTGATAAGACCTGACAGACTGAGGTGTGTGTGATGCCGCCTGTCGTTTCCTTTGCTCTGTTTGTTCTGTCTTCCTCCTCGTTTCTTCTCAGAGACTGTAGGTCACTACGATGGAAACGCAGTATAGACGTAAAGCAGGAGTAATGGAATGTTAGAGGACGCGTGGTGTGGGGAACAGCTTATTAAGTTTCAAAGGTGTGCGTGTGTGTGTGTGTGCGCTTGAAGAATGTGTTAGATTTTGGCATTCATGTTGTGTTAAGACATACAGTACGCTTATTTTCATATGAGGATTTTTTTCGTGGAGCATCGTCAAGGTTCACTGATTTAAGACATACAGTACAGTACGTTTGATTTAAGACACTGATTTAAGACATACAGTACACTTGATCAAAGACACTGAGTTAAGACATACAGTAAGTTTGATTTAAGTCACTGATTTAAGACATACAGTACGTAAGACACAGTACGTTAAGACATACAGGACGCTTATTTTCATATGAGGATTTATTTTTTTGGAGCGTCATTAAGGTTCACTGTGTTTTATAAATATGAATAAAAAATACACCATAACGTGTTAGGTCTGTAAATTGGGAAGAACAGACAGTTTTGAGTCATTTCATCTAAGTTTTGCTTTGATTTGCTTTTATCCGAACTGCACTTCTGTAACTTCTTTTTATTCTATTTTTGCAGTATTTAAATAATTAATGTTTTTATTTATTAATTAACAAAAAAGTGTTCATTAGAATAGAATAGAATGCCTAAATATAAAAAGCGATTTAAATATAACACAGACATAAAACACAAATAATAACACAAAAATGAAATATATATTATAATAATTTAATTATAATATTTATTAATGAAGCATTAGCATTTACTACATTTTTTGGCAAATGGTTGGATGTGTGCAGTTTTTTTTTGTTTATTTAATTTTTTATATATGTATGCTTAATTATTATGTTATATACATATATATATATATATATATATATGTATATTATATATATATATATATATTATATATATAATTTTTGTTCTCTGCTTTGGATTTGTTAAATGTAATTTCCCCGCTGTGGGACAAATACAGGTATTTTTATTCATTCATTTAATATTATTTTAATATTATATTAGACATTCTTTTTAGGTGAGACATAATAATAATGCGACTTTATATTTCATTATAAAAATATATTTAGATTACATTCAACTATCTTGTCAATAATATGAGTGATATTGGAGTTGTTTATTTAACCTATGACATTGTGTTAAATAAATTTTTTCTGATAATGTTTATCTGATTAATTAACTACTGGCTCAATATAAGCCCACCATCTTATTTTATATATGGGAATTATTTTGGTTTCATATGTTTTTTTTTTCTTTCACTTTTTGTAAAAAATAAAATTCACATTAAAACTTAATAAAGGAATAAAATATAATAATAATTACAAATAATAATTATTAACAACAACAACAATAATAAAATAAAAACATTTTTCAAGCCACTTTTCCATTTCTGGGTATCGAGGAGCTGGAACCAATCCCAGAAACTTAAGGCTTGAAGGCAGGACACACATACACACACACACACACACACACACACACTGACAAAGCAATCACAAAGCAGGACACACACATACACTCTCACTCACACCAGTTTTCCTAGACTGTTGTCCAGCGTGTTTTTGGATTGTGGAAGGAAAGCGAAGACCTAGAGGAAACCCACAGAAGCATCTGGAGAACATACTAAGACCCTTGTGAACATCTCCACGTTGTCTTATAAAAATGTTCAAACCAGCAGCAGGTCTGGTCCTTCATCTCCTGCCCTTTCTCCATCCGTATCATCAGATGAAGCTTGTTCGCGTTCTCCCGCCGTGTCAGATCACCTCAGGACGCGTGGATTGGCAAAACCCCCGATAAAGTTTTCTGATGAAATTTACCGAAAGCCGTGTTGTAAGTGTAAAAGGCGTCCTCCTTGTGGAGCTACTGAAAGTTGCTTATTTTCATGCTGTGACTACGTGAGCTTCTGGTAGTGTGTGGAGGTGTCTCAGCTAACAGCGCTGGAGATAAAGCGCCAGGCTTTAATGTTCCTCCTCAGCAGCGCGTGTGAATGTGTATGTTCCTCCCGCTGTGATTTATTGTGAGAGCGCTTGCTGATGGATGAAAGCAGCCGTGTGCAGATCCTCTGGCCCACATTGTTGGGCGCTGTGAAGCCTCCAGCTACTTCCTGTTTGTCTGGCTTCTGCCTTTAGCCGCTCAGCTTTGGGGTCGTTTCTTCTGAATCTCCATGACTCTTCAAAAACCCTCCTCTTCCTCCGTCGGCCTGACGCACTCTTCCCTCCGAACACATGACTGCTGTGACATCTTTCGTCTCGCAGTTAATCCATCTGTCGGCTTCTCTTTTTTTGTACTTTTTCTTTTTATTATTTTTATTTATTTCCTTTTTCTGGCTTTTATTTAAGAATTGTTTGAATATGTCGTTCGGTAATAGCAAAAGGATTTTAAATCTTGTTCTCTGGATCTGGTTCTCTTGATCTGTCTGTCTGTCCATCTATTTTTCCGTCCATCCATCTATCCATCCATCTGTCTATCTATAAATTCATCCATCCTTCCATCCACTAGTCTGTCTGTCTATCTATCTATTTATCCATCTATCCATCCATCTGTCCGTCCATCCATTTGTCTGTCTGTCTGTTTATCTATTTATTTAACTATCCATCCATTCGTCCATCTATTCATCCATCCATTCATCCATCCATCCCATAAACTGTTGGTGAACTTCTGAACAGATTTAGAATTTAGTTGGACTTAAACCAATGGAAGTTAAATGTGCTCTGAACTAAAATGTAAGCATTTTAATATTATAATATATAAATAATAAAATATTAATAAAATGTAAAAAATGGTAAAAAGTGCATACTTGAGTTTTGAAGAGTTTCAGCTACCGCAACTAAAGTCTTAACACTTTAATTGCAAAACAAATAAACTACAAAACACATTTTTTTGTTTTTAACAGTATCAAATACTGTATACTATGATCATATGACTTTAAATTGACTTTATATCATTCAAAATATAATAATATTTTATATTTTTATAGATTACTGTTGCTGATGATTTCCAATAAAAAGACTTATGGTTGTTTATTTTTCTAATGGCTCAAACTTGAGTAATTAAACCCAAGTACTTGCTATTGCAACATCAGGAAATGCTTATAATAAACACTGTGAAAGCATTTTATTATTGCAGAACTTAAACAAAAATCTCTGCTGAACGCAGAACAGTAAATCAGTTGATTTCGAATCAACATTTTCTATTAATAAAGTTAAAAGAAATCACTTTTTTCCCTATTGTTTTTGTTTCGTTTCCACGTCGTGTCCAACTTGAGAGAACCGAGGTTGTTCTCACAGGCTCTATTTATAGCTCTTGTCATTCTGCTTTAAAAAAAAAGGTAAAATAAAAAGAATAGTGTAGAAAGAACGACAAGAGGAAACTTCTGGAGGGTGAGCACCAGGCTTTTATCTGGTTCAGCCTGAGATATTGGAAAAGAAAAGTGAAGAGAAAGAAAGGACGACTGGAGAGAATTGGGTTTCTCTTTGTTGTTTTTGAGAGGGAGAATGTCACATTGGAATTGAACAACTTGTGACAGATAGTGGCTGTACGGTGTGTGTGATCATTCGCTCGAGAGCCTGACCTTCATCCCAACTTTCACTTTAGCGCATTTGTCTCCAGACGTGTGCGTGCAAACTGCTGCCGTGGGTTTCCTCAGGGTCTCCGGTTTCCTCCAACAGTCCAAACACATGCAGTCTGGAAAATATATGTGTGAGTGAGAGTGTGTGTGTGTGCTGCTCTGTGATTGGTTGGCCACAAAGTCAGGTGGAGCTAAAAGTTGCTGGGATTGACTCCAAATCCCTGTGACCAGAATTGGGTAAGTTACTTTTAAAAATTAATGAATTACTAATTACTAGCTACTTTTTGGGCACTCGCCTTCACCAAAGGTGAGTGACTATTATTTTTTTTAGTATTACAATTTTGTATTTAAAATACTTTTCTAATTACTGTCTGAAAAATAACTTAGTTACTCAAAAAGTAACTTACCTGAATACTTAAAAATGCCTATAAACTTGTCATGGGTTCTGGTTCATAACCGTCAAACTTTTATATTGAAATTTGTCACAGACTCTGGTTTCATTTTTAATTTGAAACTTCCTGTTTAGTTAGTTTACTTCCTGGCTCTCAGCTGTATTCCAGCTGCAGTCTATTTGCTCATGCTCATGATCAGATCATGCATTTAAACATCGACTTGTCACTCTATTCGCTGCTAGCACACATGTGCAGACCAATTGTTTCAAGCTCAGGCCTGTTTCAAGCTCTCGGTTTATTCGACACCGTGTGAAGAGGAAGGATTATTGTCCCCTGTGCAGTGACCGAGCATTTTGATTGTGTCTATTCCTTGGATTTATTTTTCTCCTTTCCCGTGTTCTTCATTTTCGATTATGTTTTGACTCTTTCTTTGACACATTGGACTTGTTTGTAGCCGGTTAAGTTAAGCTAGGCGGTCGTGGTTTGTAGACTGTGTTTGTTGTAGATTGTACATAAAGACGGTGTGTTTTCGTTTTATTTGTGATTGTTCCTGACTTGAAATACGGAAAAAGGAGGGCTTATATTTACGCACTTGTTCAAAATTGGCGATTTATATTTATTTACATAGCTTATATTCGCGTAAATATGGTCAATAATTTTTACAATTTTTTACAATTACATACATTACAATTACCGGTAACTGTAAATAAATGAACAGTATTCAGTTACACTACTTTTTCAGTGGACAAGTGTTTTATATACAGTAACCTGTTACACCCAACACTGCCCGTGACATAGAAATGGATAAAACTAGGAAATAAATGGATGTATACTTGGTGTACACTTACTCACACTCGCACAGAATAAACATGGCCCAGTGTCTGCTTCGTCGGCAGTGGTCTGCAGCGAAATAAATGTCCCAGAAAGTTTTTTTTTTCCCCCGGACCCCTGGCTTGTGATTTATGTGTGGGACTCGAGCGCGCCTGACGCGGACCGTGCCCTTCGCAATGGATCATTTCATAGCAATCTTTTACAAATGGAACCTTTGCATCTCTGCGCCCTTCTACAGTATTGACTGAAATAAAATGCTTTATTATATCCAACGTTGGCATCCAGCATGGGCAACTTTTTCATTCGGCCAATAAAAACAGCAACGTCCAATTCTGCTAAAAGAAGCCCGGCAATCGTTTTTGGCAATTTGGCGAATGTTGTTTTCGGTTCCTTCTCCATCGTTTTTACTCGCAGAACACCGTGGTGTTGTAGCTCCTCACAAAGGCAGATAATGAGGCTGATGCTCGAATGGTTGTAGGATCTGCCGCCGCTCTTCAGAAGACCCGGAGAGAAAAGGTTTGTCTTTTGAGGTCTCAGATGTGAGGAACAGTCATTTTAAGGCACATTGCCCCTTTCCGGATCAAAATAAAAAAAGTGCTTTGTACTTTAAATGTGTTCCGTCTTTATTCTTTACGTTGTTTTCAACTGAATGTTTTCTTGGAAATGGAGAAAGTTGGTTGGAAGGTGTTTTAAAGAAACGGTTGCTTTTGTGTGTAACTGTAAAAGCTACTGGAAAAGGTGCAGACACACAAACTTAGAAAGCTCTTCACTTTATACTTTCATTTTCCTCCTTTCCATCCATCCATCCATCCATCCATCCATCCATCCATTTATCTATCTATCTGTCTGTCTGTCTGTCTGTCTGTCTGTCTGTCTGTCTGTCTGTTCGTCCGTCCATCTCATAAACTGTTGGTGAACTTGTGATTTACAGCAGAGTTGGACTTAAACCAACGGAACTTCACCTATAGGGTGTAATGTAAATGTTTAATTTGCTCTGAACCTAAATGTAAGCATTTTCATAATATAATATATATTTATATTAAAATATTATTAAAATGAAAAAAAGCTAAAAATGCACACTTGACTTTCTTGACTACCTCAACTAAAGTCTTAAATTTAATACATTAGTGGCAAAATACGTGTTTGTATAATAACAGTAATAAATATACCTTAACCATCCATCCAATCACTTTTCTGGGCCACGAGGAGCTGGAGCCAATCCCAGCCACTCTGGGCCTGAAGGTGGGGCATACACCCCGAATCAGTGGCCAACCAATCACAGAGCAGGACACACACAGACACTCGCAATCACACTTATGTGACCATTCTCCTGCGTGTTAATTATTTAAATGTGTAAGCAAACCGGTGACCCCAAGGAAACCAACGCACATATGGGGAGAAATTGCACCAAAAAGACCCCGAACTTGCCTTTTGAGCCCACCTACCTCACTATACTCCACCCACCTAGCACACTGAGAGAGATAAATAGCGCATTTAGCTGTGTAAGCGTGTTCACGCCGCTGGCTCCGACTGATAAAGTGTTTCCGCTCGGTTTAGTGTCTTTAATAATTTCCTGCGCAGAGCCACTTGTTCTGAAACACCGTTCGTCGCTACTTGATGATGATGACACGCGATGTGAAGTGATTTCACACTCTGTTGTTGACTTGATTTCTGTCTAATGGACTAATATGACACGACTGTCAATTCTACTGTTGTTCATTTTCTCACGATTTTCGTTTGTCGAGACTTGATTTGTTTGGTAGGTTCGCACAATCAAGCTGAAACTTCATTTTGAATTGTCAGCAAAATTAACCTCGTTCTTCAAATTCACCAAATTTCGAATCATGTTACTTTTAATTTGCTACGAAGAGTAAAAACGGGTCAAACCTTGAAGCCTTGATTCATTACAACTATATTGAAATTTTATTGGTCACATATATATTATACGTGGTACAACATGTAATGAAATGTGTTTTGGCCGTTCCATCATTTTAACATTAGGATGAGGGAAATGCAATAAAATGTGCAAAAGGGAAATACAATAAAAGGATAAAGAATAGAAGTACAATAAAAATAGTAAACATAGGGATAAAATATCAAATATGGATAGAGTACAAAGTTACTAAGATAAAAATACAATAAAATAACGTAAATAAAGTTGAAATGCAGAAAGCGAGTAAAAATTATGGATAAAATGCATATTTTTCTGCGTGAACTTCATCTCCACTTTTTTCTCGGAGTGAGACACTTTGTATCCAAATGCTGACATATACTGTATTGAAAAAACTGACTACAAATCCGACAGGACAGGACGAATATCCACTTCAGATGAAGGTGGTCCAAATAGATTTTTTAAATTTGAGGGCGGTTGTGGAGTAAAGATTGAGATTTGGACTAGACACCAAACTTCAGGCTACCACAATTTTGTATTTTTATTTTCCTAATAATAATTGCATATTTTTACTTATGGGCAGCATGGTGGAGCAGTGGCTAGTGCTTTCGCTTCTCAGCTTCAAATTTGGACTCCAACTTGAGGTATAAAACCCAACGGTGCGTGGGTTTCCTCCGGGTCTCAAAACATTTGAAAAATTGACTATATGTGTGAGTGAGACTGTGAATGTGTGTGTCTGTGTGTCCCGTGACCCACAAATGGAGAAAGTGGTAGAAAATGGCTCAGAAATGGCAGAAAGATTCTGAAACGGTATACAAAGGATGAATGAATGGATTTTAATGGATGGTTAAAACTAAACAACAGTGTAACAACAGTAAAATGTAATCTAATCTCATCTCATCCGGAACAGACAAGCATATGTTAGAGCTCTATAATTAAAACAAAATGCATTCACAAATGACATAAATGAGTTCAGAGTTGGCTACAGCTCCCCAAAACCCAGAAATGGTAAAGCTTTTCAGAAAATGGAGCAAATGCTTTTACACAAAATGAGTGGTAACATCACAGTTGTACTGTACACACACACACACACACACACACTCTCTCTCTCTCTCTCTCAAAAGCGACTAAGCGACACTGCTGTATAGATTTCATCGTTGTATAATTTAAGCTCATAAGAAGCTAATCATTTAAAATGCATTCTAATGAAATGCATGAGAAGAAATACAAATCTTCCGGATGTAACCTCAGATTTAACCCCTTCACTGTTGGAACAGTGCTCTCCGCTTCTCTGTGATGATTTCTAACACCACTGTCTCCTTTCTCCATCCTCGCAGAATTTTAATGACTCTTGCTTCCTTGGCAGAGAGAACGTTCGGCCTGAGAACGTCTGAGGTCAAGACGTGGTTTCAGAGACTCTATCTGGAGATTTCAAAGAATATCCGCACAATAAAACACGTACACACAGTGGCACGTGGAAAAAAGAGGGCGGGGTTATCTTTCATCAGTTTGGCTGTATGTGCGTTTCATATTGCCTTTGTACCGTACCGTCTTCTGCCGCTTACCCGGGGCCGGGTCGCGGGGGCAACAGCCTCAGTAAGGAGGCCCAGACTTCCCTTGCCCCAGCTACGTCCTTCAGCTCTTCCGGAAGAATTCTGAGGCGTTCCCTGGCCAGCCGGGAGACATAGTCTCTCCAGCGGGTCCTGGGTCTGCCCCTGGGTCTTCTCCCGGTGGGACATGCCCGAACCACCACATCTGGCCCCTCTCAACCCGAAGGAGCAGCGGCTCTACTCCGAGCTCCTCCCGAATGGCCGAGCTCCTCACCCTATCTCTGAGGGAGAGCCCAGCCACCCTGCGGAGGAAGCTCATTTCCGCCGCTTGTATCCGGGATCTCGTTCTTTCGGTCACCACCCACAATTGGTGGCCATAGGTGGGGGACGTAGATCGACTGGTAAATCGAGAGCTTTGCTTTTTGGCTCAGCTCTCTCTTCACCATGACGGACCGATGCAGCGTCCTAATAATCGCGGACGCAGCACCGATCCGTCTGTCGATCTCCCGCTCCATCCTCCCCCCACTCGTGAACAAAACCCCGAGATACTTAAACTCCTCCACTTGGGGAAGGACCCTGTCTCTGACCTGCAGGGGGCACTCCACCCTTTTCCGGTCGAGAACCATGGTCTCGGACTTGGAGGTGCTGATTCCCATCCCGGCCGCTTCACACTCGGCAGCAAATCGATCCAGTGAGAGCTGGAGATCACGTCCCGACGAAGCCAACAGGACCACATCATCTGCAAACGCATCCCGAGGTCACCGAACCGGATCCCTCCTCCGCCTCGACTGCGCCTAGAAATTCTGTCCATAAAAGTTATGAACAGAATCGGTGACAAAGGGCAGCCTTGGCGGAGCCCAACTCTCAATGGAAATGGAAATGACTTGCTACTGGCAATACGAACCAAACTCTGACACCGGTCATACAGAGACCGGACAGCCCGTAACAAGGGCTCCGGTACTCCATATTCCCGGAGCACCCCCCACAGGAGTCCCCGAGGGACACGGTCGAATGCCTTCTCCAAGTCCACAAAACACATGAAGACTGGTTGGGCAAACTCCCATGATCCTTCCAGGATACTGAAAAGGGTATAGAGCTGGTCCGTAGTTCCACGTCCGGGACGAAAACCACATTGCTCCTCCTCAATCCGAGACTCTACAATCAGACGAACTCTCCTCTCCAGTACCCCTGATTAGACTTTCCCAGGGAGGCTGAGGAGTGTGATCCCCCTGTAGTTGGAACACACCCTCCGGTCTCACTTCTTGTAAAGAGGAACCACCACCCCAGTCTGCCACTCCAGAGGCACTGTCCCCGATGACCACGCGATGGTGTAAAGGCGTGTCAACCAAGACAGCCCCACACCATCCATTGAGGAGGTCTTCAAAGTACTCTCCCCACCGATCCACAACGTCCTGAGTTGAGGTCAGCAGCCCCCCATCTCTACCGTAAACGGTGTTGATGGCACACTGCTTCCCCCTCCTCAGTCACCGGAGGGTGGACCAGAATTTCTTTGAAGCCGTCTGAAAGTCGTTCTCCATGGTCTCGCCGAACTCCTCCCAAACCCGGGCCTTTGCCTCAGCGACCACCGAAGATGCGTTTCGCTTCGCCCACCGATACCTGTCAGCTGCCTCAGGAGTCCCACAGGCCAAAAAGGCCCGGTAAGACTCCTTCTTCAGCTTGACAGCATCCCTCACCAGCGGGTTCGGGGATTGCCGCCCCGACAGGCACCGATGACCTTGCGACCACAGCTCCGGCCTGCAGCTTCGACAATGGAGGTGCGGAACAGAGTCCATTCTGACTCAATGTCCCCCACCTCCTCCGGAACCTGAGAGAAGCTCTGCCGGAGGTGTGAGTTGAAGCTCTCTCTAATGGAGGGATCTACCAGACGTTCCCAGCAGACCCTCACAGATCGTTTGGGCCTGCCAGGTTTGACCGGCTTCTTCCCCCACCATCTGAGCCAACCCACTACCAGGTGGTGATCAGTTGACAGCTCCGCCCCTCTCTTCACCCGAGTGTCCAAAACATGCGGCCGCAAGTTCGATGAAACGATTATAAAGTCGATCATCAAACTTCTGCCTAGAGTGTCCTATTGCCTTTGTGTTTAAAATAAAAGACAGTGGTAATTAAAAACCCAATAGCATGTTTATTTATTTATATGAACAAATAATTGTTTGGGCAAAAAAAAATAACTTAAATCAATCGAAAAATTAGTCGATTAATCGAAAAAACAAAACAATCGATTAATCCCAAACCAATTTAACAATTTAACAAACACTGGATAATCACGCATTAAAAGTGAACATGTGAAGTAAGTGAACGACATTTAGGACACTGTGCGCTCTATTTGCGAGTTGTTTGTCTGAAATAGAGACGGTTGAGTTTGACGTCCGAGAACGAAAGAACATGTTCCAATTGCGCAAGTTTTTCTTCGTTAGTGTAACGGGGCAAACATGGGTTTTCATTTGCTCCAGAAGGTTCGAGCTGCTCGCATGCAGCCAGGCGTTGCATAGTAATGGAGCTCCTCGATCTTCAGATCAATTACGAGCTCCACCGAGAGCATCAGAAAGATTTTTATAAATGACGCGCTGGAGTTTATCAATAAAGCGGAAGAGTTCCAGGCCTGGATGCAGAAGATCCGTGACCTGTGGATCTGGAGACGAGCGAGTAAATGATAACAGATGATCTGCGGTGGAGACCAGGAGCTGCTGGTCTGCTGGAGAACAGGCCTGTCAGCAACGCTCAAAGTGGAATTTATTACACGTCCAGCCGATGACCTTGAGCAGAACTTCTCCTTCCTACTTCAGCTAGTAACCTGTGATTCAGACCCTCAGGAGGTGTGAAGGTGGCCTCACATCCCCCCTGCTCTGACATCTTCTCCTCGAGGTCATTCTAAACACCATTGTTGGTCTGTGGATCCATCGCTCGCCCCTCCAGATGGGCTGGAACGCCGCCAGCGGATTAATAACCGGCTTTGTTCCGGAACTTCTCATTCAAGTCCCGAGGAGTTTGAGAGAGAAAAGAGGAGAAACACACTGTGTTCGGACCCAGAGGTTTGTGATGAAAGACATTGGTGCAGGCGTACGTTTGTCTAGACACGCACATTTTATAGAAATAGCTGTTATTGAAAGAAAGTGTACGTGTGTGTGTGTGTGTGTGTGTGTGTGTGTGTGTGTGGTGTGTGTGTGTGTGTGTGTGTGTGTGTGTGTGAAACCAAGACAAACAACTGTTATTGACTAAGTGTGGTATTGCTGTTTTTGCTATTTTGTGTAGCAAATAAAAAAGAGCTGCTTTTCATGACGAGAGTGGCCTTTCCCTTTCTCTGCCTTTCCCCTCATCTCTCTCTGTTTCTCTCTTTCTCTCTCTCTCTCCGTTTCTCTCTCTCTCTCTCTACCCCCCTCTCCATTTTCTCCTCTCTCTCTCTCTCTCTCTCTCTCTCTCTCTCTCTCTCTCTTCTCTCCCTCCCAGTTTCCCCTCCTCTCTGTCTCTCTCTCTTTTTTTCCCCTCTCACTCTTCCTCTACATGTCTCTCTCTCTCCTTCTCTCTCTCTCTCTCTCTCTCTCTCTCTCCTCTCTCTCTCTCTCTCTATTTGCCCGTTTCTCTTTTTCTATTCTATCTCTGTTTCTCACTCACTCACTCACTCACTCACTCACTCACTCACTCACTCACTCACTCACTTTCTCTCTCTCTCCCTCACTCTTCCTCTACATGTTTTGTTCTCTCTCTCTCTCTCTGCTTGTTTTTTTCTCGTCTTTCTCTCTTCTATCTGCTTGTTTCTGACTCGCTCTCTCTCTGCCTGATCTATCTTTCACTTTATCTCGTTGTTATCTTGTTTCAGTTGTATTTCCATCCTTATGCTGTCTGTTTTAAAAACACATTCAACCATCCCTACGTCCATTCCTCCATCCATCCTTCCATCACTCTGCCTTTCATCTCTCTTAAGCAGCTCTCTCCCGTGCCCCCACACCCCCCACCCACCCCGCCCTCTCGTTTCTGCCATCATAAATTATAGTTTGTTTATACAGCAGCAGCCAATTTTATAGATATTCAATGTCCTGGATAATTTGATCATGGTTTAATTTAAATTGATTTTGATCTTATTTAAAATTATGTTTAAAAAAAGATTAAAAAAAAAAACAGATCAGGAGCTTCAAAAAATCTACATGAGGTAAATACTCAGATCATAAAGGTTTTAGAGGGTCTGTAAATGATGGTGAGACTGAGAGGAGTTCAGATGTTTTAAGGGGTGACAAATATATTTAATGGCAATTGAATTTAATTGTTTACATTTTAATTTAAACTGTTTAGTCTGTTTACATTTAACTGTGCAAAAAAAGTCAAATGTATTTGTATTACATTTTGATTTACTGCAGTGATATAGACGTGACTATATAGAAGAGAGAGAGAGAGAGAGAATATGAGGCACAAGAGAGAGAAAAATAAGAGAGAGGACAAGATAGAAAGAGATAGTAAGAAATAGAGAGAGAGAACAAGAGAAAGATAAAGCAAGATAACACAGCCTTTATAAGCACTGCTTGACTATAACTGAAAAAAAAATAATTATTATTCAATAAATCCAGAGTTGGTAGTTTTTATAGGACAATCAGATAAGCAAATACCAGGCCACACAATTGATTCATATTATAATTCACATTCACTACAATATCGTGACTTCCGTTTTACTCTTCTGAGACGTGATTAACGTTTAAAGACTCGTGCTTGACCACTTCTTCACCCAAGACCTGGAACGCCACGTACTGTTGTGTGACTCAATGTTGCTGCAAGGACTTGTGAAATCTCTTCTTATGTTATTCCATTCAGACGTTTTCTTGTTCACAAAAGGGTAAAACGCTTCTGCTCGTCCATCTGTAGCTGACAAGGTCGTGCGTTATAAGCTCGATTTAGTTGCCGTCTGGCAAAATGGGCGAGTGGCTCTGTAAACCTTTTGTCGTTTTTACTTTCCAATCTCGGGTTTTGGCTTTTTCTCCCCGTGCTGAGATTTAACGCCATTCCCGGTAATGTTCGAAACCTTTTCAGGACTTTTAATACTCGTCAGAGCCGTCTATTGGAGTGCTCTGATTGGACGCTTTTGAATCGGATGCTGCCGGTTGAATTTTAATCGGCTAAATGTTGAATAGGGGATTCTTGTGTGGTTTTATTGTGATGGGTTTCTTTACGATGATGACGACGGCGATTACTCCGCAGTTACTGTCGCTTTCCATTTTCAACTCTCATAATGTCCTGTTTGTTCATTTATTTAACGTCCTGAAGCGCACTCAAGGACATCAACTCCATCACTGAGTGTAAACACACGGGAGTACAATGGCGTTTTTCTAAATTCTCCGGTCGTTCCTCGCTCACCTCCTTGATGATTTGACATCAGTAGTCATAAGGGACGGCGCTTGATAAACGGAAGCCATTTGGACGAGGGTTCTGGACCCCCCCCCCTCCTGATGAGAAGCTTCAGTGTTGCTGCTGATTTATGATGTCAAAGGACCATAAAGGGCAAGCAGAAGCAGGAAGAGATTCATTAGGAAGCCTGTCCAGGTTTTTAGTGAAGTCTAGAGGCTGTTGGAATACTGATGGGCTCTCAAATCTGTGGCGGTCTTGTCCTGAAAAACATTTGGATCACTTTGAATCGGGGACGTAATGGCCTTTGAGGTAGTTTTAGGGTTTTTTGATTATGAACCACGCAATCGACTTTGACTGCAACAGGCATTGGCGAGAGGAGTTTGAGATTTGGTCCGAGCTCTCAAAAACCATCAAAGTTCTACAAATATTAAATTTCCACAAGTGGGAATGTGGGCTTCAGGAGTTTGTCAGTGGTGTGTGACCTTCTGGCCAGGGATGCTGTGGTTGGCAGTGATGAAAAAAAAATGTACATTTGTTGTTGAGAATTGTTTTGCTTAAAAAAATGTGTTTCTTAAAGTGTGTTTCTCTGCAGTTTTGTTTCTCTCACTTATTTTTTTTGGAGAAGGAGAAAGGGATAGAGAGAGAAAATAGAATTAGAGAGAGAGATAGAGAAGAGAGGAAATATATATATATATATATATATATATATATATATGTGTGTACATAAATATATATATGAAATAGAGAGTGAGAAAAAGAGAGAATAGAGAAGGTAGGGAGGCAAAGAGAGAGTGAGGAGAGGGAGGGAAGAGATAGAGAGAGGAGGGGGGATAGAAAGCGAGTAAACGAGAGAGAGAGGAGAGAGGTGGAGAGAGTAGGAAATAGACTGAGACAGAGGAGAGAGAAAAGTGAAAGAGTGGTGAGAGAGAGGGGGGGGTAGAGAAACAAAGAAAGCAAGAAAAGGGAGAGAGGCAAAACAGGGAGCGAGAAAAAGAGGAGTTAAAGAGATTAGATAGAGAGGGGAAATAGAGAGAGAGCAAGAAAAGAGAGAGAAGAGAAAGTATGGAGGCAAAAGAGAGGGTGAGGAGATGGAGAGAGAGAAGAGAAAGATAAGCGAACGAGTGGAGAGAGTCCTAGGAGAGGGGACAAATAGTGAGTGTGACGAAAGAGAGAGAGAGGAGAAAGAGCAAGAGAAAGAGAGGTAAACCGAGAAATGAGATAGGCAATGAAAAGTTCAAAGTCAAGTTAAGGCAAACCAAACAAGCCTAACAAAAGATGTTTTGAAAGTTGTTTTCTGTCAAAAACAAAGAAAAGAAAAGTGTGTCGTTTCCCAAATGAGTCTCCTCTGCATTTCGTCGGTGATCGTGGCGTTGCAGATTTCGCTTTACCTGCTCCTGAGCTGAAATGAGTCTGAAAATTACACGTTAGGTGCCATTAACATCACCACCTGCGAATATTGAGCGTTCAGAGCGAATCGAGCAAATGGATTCGTTGAACCTGAAACGGGGGCGTTTTTCGCTCCGGCTATGTCTTGTTTAGTCCTCTAATGAGCTCATTAGTCATTTCCACCGTTCTAATTATAGTCCGACTGCTGGTTGTGTCGTCGTTGTTGTCGAGTCGAGACAACTGCCGATCTACCGATGACGCATTACACACTTGTCACGCCACCAAGGTCTCGCCATAAACTTGCCATCCCATCTCCGTCGGTCCATCTCTAGGAAGCAGGAGATGAACGCTGATGAGACGCGCTCGCTCTGTGCCGCATTAGTGCTTATTATTGGCGCGTCCCTTCGGTGAGAGGCCATTACTGAGCCAAACTGAAAGGCATCAGTGGGTGGATGCTCTTAAAAGAAAGTGATGAAGAGAGGGAGAGAAAGTGTGAGGAGAAGGCTCTTCACAGCACTTCAGCTCCAACACACACAACAGGCGTTTAATGTCCAATCCCTTGTCATTCCCACTTCCAAACAGCCGCTTCGGAAGACGCCACTGCTGTTCTTTTAACAAAATAAAAGTCCTGCGAGAGGAGGAAATGTGATTAGAGCCTCATGGAAGCAAAAATGATCTTGCTAGTGCCACTAGATTGCTGTCAAATCTGAAGTAGAAGTAAAAAGGTGCGTGAGTTTCTTTCGGGTCTCCGGTGTAGGTAGCAAAGCGGCTCGGGTGTAAAAAAAATCTTGATATTTCACAATAAATCTTAGGGGTTTCTTTTCATACAGGATTGATTCACTATTTTAGAATTAAGAGTGAAAAATGTATTTGCTTGTTTTGAGAAAATAGGACTTGTTTCAAGCTTAATAAGAAAATAATAAACAGTAAAAAGAGACTTAAATCAAGTAAAATTATCTGCCAACGGTGTGAGAAAATGTTTCTTGGTAAGACGACTTGAAACAAGTGCCTTCTTTTACTCTTAATTCTAAGCTAGTTAATTTATGTTTTAAAAAAGCAAAATGTATTGTGTAATTTCAAGATCTTTTGGCCTGTCAAGAATTTATTTTTTGCAGTGTGATTGGTTGTTAGCACGATGGTGTGTAATGTGTAAAAGCCACCAATTTACCAATTTTTACACCCAAGCCATTTTGCTACCTACATCGCTTTTGTCCCACAGTTCAAAGTCTGGACAGTTGCCAAGCTGCCAAACGTGTGTGTCCTACTCTGATTGGTAGGCTGTTATTAGTTTCTGAAATTGGCTCCTCCTCCACATGAATTAAAATGGAAAAGCGTTCAACCAATGGCTGTTTTGTAAACCAAAGGGTTTATCTGTAGAAACTCTAAAAGTGCCTTGCTTTGCGAATCCGCCGTAGTCGCTGTTGATGAACATGCTCATTTTTCAATATCATTAATTTCTATGGAAGCCCTAAACAGGCATAATGTTGTATTATATATTGATTCTTCTCACAGCTCCGAGCAGACGTTTAACTGCCTTTCTGGCTGTTTAAAGACGAGCGCACATACATCATCCTCTAAATGATGCTTGTGAAAGCAAAAGCTCAATGAATTATTTTTGACAGGCTAGCACAAAGTCAATACGCCTTATTAATAACGATTGATGTAATATATGGCAAGAATAACATATTGGGACTTAGGGAAAAACAGCAGAGGAACATTTCTCTTGTTTAGCGAGATGAGAGTTGATCACTGGTGGAATATGAGCGGTAAAAGCCTAGATAGGAATGGGAATATTAATAATCTCAAATGTTGTATGTTCTTGTGAGAGAGTTGAGTTTCATTGCGGCGCTGTTAAAAAAGACATCAAATTAAGAAATTCGATAAATATAAGGTCATTTGTTACTTTTTAGAACAAACTCTCCAAGTAATGGCACTAAAGTATTAGTAGACAAAAGAAAGTCTTCTACTAATGGTCTTCTAGTTTTAGAAAACAAAAAAATACTATAGTTTGTAGTAAAATAGCCCAATGCTACTTTAATATATGGAATTTGAACTTGCAATATTATTTGCATACTTATCCGGAAGGGGAGTACTTAAGATTTAGCCACGCCCACACATCAAAGAACTCGCTGGCACATCTCCCCAGAATAATAAAGAGTACCTTAAATCCGGGCTTGAGTAAAAGAACAAACACCTTACTGGGAAAATTACTTTCTACTTTCTAGCATTACAAGTTACAAGTTGCTAGAACATATACTCTTTCACAAATGTAGTCAAGTAGAGAATAAAGGTTGCTTATATTTGTTATACTCAGTACAAGCACAAATTAGCCAAACATGTTTAGTAAAGTAAAATACTTATTAAAGTAGTTATGTCTTTTACTTGAGTATTTTACAACACAGAACGTTGTCCCTTTTTGTAAAATTGAAAAAAGAAAGAAATCTTCGAAAGAAACATTCAATCTGGAATTTGAACTCAGTTCAAGCTCAGAAGTAGCCAAACATTTTTGGTAAAGTAAAATACTTAGTAAAGTAGCAAAGTATTTTACTTGAGTATTTCACATTACTGGCCGTTCAGAGGTGTAAAGTACTTGAATAAATTAAGTGAATGGTGTACATATTTTTACTTAAGTATTTTGGCTACTTTGTACTGAGTCAAAAATATAAGCAACTTTTGAATCCACGCAATCCAAATAAATTCACGCAATCAATAAAGTATAAGTACAACTACTAATACAAGTACAAATACTATGCTGTGACTAACAGTGTTTAAAGAATGTCTAAAGAATCTTTCCAGTTTCTTTATGTGTTCGTTGAACTTGTTTTTTTTTTCCTAGAATCAATTGTTTTATACATATGTATACATGTTGTATATTTACAAAATTTCTAAAAGTTTACTCAAGTACTTTACACCTCTGATTCTGCACAGCATAAAATGAAAGAAACGTTTAATCTTGAACCCCAAACTTTGACATACATTTTGGGCACATAATAGGGGCATAGTTAAGCGGGAAGTTATTGTATTTACATGACTTTTATTAGCGACAGTTATGCAGTTCTGTAATGTATTCAGATGAATTCACCGTTTTGCTTAGTAAGCGTTTTTTTGATGTACTTAGAAGATCTACCTTTTAAGAATTATACACTGGGGAATCAACATTGTCATGCTTTAAGTTTTGATTCATCACAAGGTCATGGGAAGATAGTTTGAAGCCAAGAGTGATGCGCCTACACAGTATCAATTACTAAGGCAGAATCAGTCAAACATATTCAAGAACAATTAATAAAATAAAATGTTTAGACTTTTTTGGTATTCAGATGCCTATTGTGCATCAAATACGTACCAGACATATTTTGATAGAGTTGCTTTCGTCTTCCTCATATTCCTCAGCTGATTGGCTTTGAGGGTTGGCTCCGCCCCCTACTGTCCATTCTGATTCTGCTCCGGGTGTGGGGAAGCTAAAATGCTATGCAACTATCCAAAAGATGAATTTGATTGCGTTAAAATCATGAATGAGCAAAATCAGTCCTGAAGCAACAGACACAATGCAATCCACAAGTGAGAGCAAAGCATTTTGGGATTAGCAAATCTCCCAGAGTTAAGCATGGAGACAAGTCTGCTCCACTTCAGTAAACACCTGACAAGCCACAAATCTCTCTCTTTCTCTCTCTCTTTCTCTGAGATTTTTTCCCTCCTCCATTCATTTTTTTTCTCTGTTTACTGACTTCTTTCTCACACGTCGGTGAATGGTTCTCTCCTCTCATCTCAGACTTTGACAGGTTTACACGGTCTTCTGTAGCCTTACATTCCATTAGGGTTCCTCGTGTCCATGGTCAAGCTGGCAGGCGGCGACTCTGAAAGGCTTCTCGTGCTCATCCTTCTGTCCTTTGGGCAGATCTCATGTCAAATCTGGTTTCTCCAACCTTGCATGGACAGTCAATGGCTTTCGTTTATGGAAATGTGTCATTTTGTAGTGGATGGGAACTTCTGCTGATAAGCTGAGAAACACAGGTTCAACTCTCTACTTGTGATGTGTCGTTCAAAATGAACGAATCTTTCATATGACTCGGAATGAACCAGTCTCCTCAGTGAACTCAAATTCGTTTGTGATTCGTTCAAACATATCATTCATTTCGATCACAGGTCACGTGAGAGCCGTTCTTCATTCATTTCGTTCATGTCACGTGACCGCGATCAAGCTGTTAAAGCAAAGATGGCTGGGAAGATCCAGGACGTAGATCAAATTTTGCTAGGGATTCACATACTTTGAATAGTTTTGTGGCAATTTATGTGTTGTACAAACCATGTTGTCTTTTGTGTATATTGTTTTAGTGCGGTCACTTCTACAGCGCCGCCTGCTGGAAATGAACAAAGAGAATGAATGACTCAAAATTTGTTCACTTTACTGTTCAAGAATTAAAGATCCGAATCAGTAAAAAGAATCAAACTCTCCGTCACTACTCCCTACCACTGGACCACTATGTCTGAATTTGACATGGCTGATACGGGCTCAAACCAGACTTTTTTTCTTGAGGGAAGACCAATCAAAAGTTCAGGATATTGCTTGGTGAGCTTTCTTTGAGTTTTGATGTGGTTGTCATGTGTCCCAGTAGAGCGGTTGCTCATGCACCTTGTCCAATTTTTTCTTTATTAATCTAGAACATTTTACGGACTTGACTTAAATGAAATAAATAGCTGGCATCTTGTGTCTGTTTAGTGTTATTCGGCGCTCATATTTCTCTTTCCTTTTCAAACAAGGGTATCACTTTGTATTAGCCAGCGGCTGAAACAACTGCCACGGTGCATTAAAACCAGTCTGATTAATGGCTTCCACTTTTTGATGGCGGGTCTTATTCGTAATTTCATTTGAGTCTCTGCTCGTTTGCTTTTTTTTTTCTTTCAATTTCTCAATTTCCCAACGATTCAAACGATTTTTAATAGGACACTTCAGTCAGCCAAATGCTGAGTTAATTGCTGTGCTTTTTCCCGAATAAAACACATCACACCAGGGATTTTTATTGTATAAAAGCAATGTCTTCTCGTAGTACACGTGTGGTGGAGTATGTTACCAGTGTTCTTTTTCTACTGTAAAAAGGATTTTATCGGAGGCTTGGGAGCAACATCTGGACCTGACTGCAGCATCTGGCGGTGGTAGATGATTACAGACCAAGCAAGCGTAGCATACTGAAGCAAATGTGTTTGCATATGTCTGTGTTTAATTCCGCTATTTATATTTAGATGTGTGAAATGTACTATAAAAAAGCACCGTTTTTTCAGCCAAAAACAGTTTATTAAAAAATTCCCAAACTCATATTTTTTCTCCACTTGAAATTAATAGATTTTTGGTTGGAGGCCTTGGAGTCTTTTTTAAATCCACAAGCAGGTATTTTATTGAAGCGTATTTGGCCCAAAAGAAAAGTGAAAGGAAAATAGCGTATTGTTGAATTGTTAGATGTTCTTCGTAATGTGTGTGTGTATGTGTGTGTGTGTGTGTGAGAGAGAGTGTTCGTTCCATTAAAGAGAAGGAGACATTTGTAGATTTAATTTTCACTCTTTACTTGTAACAGAATCAGAACAGGAGCATTGAAAAAACACTTTAAAACATTTTTTTTTCCTTTCCCTCTTTTCACATGGTTTATATAGGAATGGAAAAATCCACATCAGCTCAACCGATATTCGATAAACATGCAGCAGATGCGACGCTTGCACCCAAAATTAAAATACTTTGTTTAAATCAATGTAACTGATCCATACATCAAAAAAAATCACGTCAGTGAAATAATTACAAATGTATTTGGACGTTTGAAAACTTGAGGAAGACGCTTGAAGAAACATCTTGCGTTTAAGTAGATCCTTAAGGCCGTGTCTGTATATAAAACTCTATAATAAATGAAACAACATTTATATAAGAATTAAATAATTTGTTTAAAGCGTGCATCATTATTTCACAATCTTTAAGTGTACGCTAATGACACCGTTACACTTCTCAAGAAGCTTCGTGAATATACAAAACTTCTTGTAAAAAATTCAATAAACAATTAGCATCTTTGATGGTCAGATTTTACCATGTTTTTTGCGAAGGATTTTACTGGTTTACTGGTCAGGCATTTCCCAAACCGTGATAGACGTTCTTCCAATTTTCTTCAACTGTCAGACTCAAGTGCAAGTTTGAGACGGAATATACCATTCTGTAAATGTTCATTTAATATGAAACTTTTACTACTTTTACTAGCACTAAACATGGTATTATTTTTGCAGCTCATCAATGCAATAATGCAAAATAAAAACCCAAAACACACAAAATAATATTCGAAAACAATAACACCTCCAAATCATAATCACACCCATCTGCCCATGATGCTTAGCACAATGCTTTAAAGGCGTGGCCACTTCCTCCTTTACTCCCCATATCCGCTGCAGCCATGGATCTTGCCAGTACCAGGGTAAGCGGAATAAATACAGTGTCAAGTCAGTCTTGTTGTGTCAATTTCATCACAAAATAGTACAAACATCAGAACGGGTTTAAATACAAGTACACAAGTGGTTCTCAAACTTTTTTGGTCGCGCCCCCCTTTTAACCTATAGGAAAATCTCGCGCCCCCCCAACACCTCCCACCCACACATAGAAAAAAAATTCACCTCAGACTACCAAAAATTTATCTACTACACATTCGAACTAATTTATGTACATATCGAACTGTATTTATGTATATTTACTAATATATTTTTATATATTATATACTGAACAACTTGCAGTAAAAATAAAAACACCTGCATCACTTGAAACGTGTCTTCCTAATTTTGCGGGTGTCATTCTGTCTGCTGCCAGTGTTTTAAGGCACAGGACACACATTGGTCTTTCTTCTTCAGTGAAGGCGAGAGCAGGATTTGCTTTGTCATATGTTCCGTATTTGACTTTTGAATGGCCTGCCTGAGTCTGTCCGACTTCAGTGGCTTTTCTCTTAAATTTTAGGCTGCTTTCACATCTGTGATTCTGTTCAATTTGTCCGGACCAAGGGCAATAAATTATTCATTTTTGCATTTTTCTTGCGTATTTTGGTCAGTTCACACTCATTGCTCTCGTCCAAAATAAATAACAACCATATATTAAACTATGGTCCAAAAAAGGCAAGAAACGGTTTAAATATAACAAGATACAAGAACAAGAGCACAAGAAAATTGCAATTGACCAAATAAGTATACACACACACACACACACACACACAAACATTTACATTTAGAGAGTGGCGTGTGCATACGGGAAGCGCGTTCGATCTGGCGCGTCGCACTTTACTTCAGGAGTTGGGACCGTGTTCTTACCACAAAGTTTGTTTGGAAGCTGCGCGAGAGAAAGCATCTCTTCAAGCGGTCTCTGTGCGCTTGTTTGATCCGCTTTTGGTGCGGCTCCGAGTTCGATTGCAGCTTCACACCTGCTCAAACGAATCGTTCCAGACAACGAAACGAACTCTGGTGCGATTCAATCGAAAGTGGCAGATGTGAAAGCGCCCTTACAAATAGATCGGTTCTTGAATTGATTCGTTCGAAATGAACAATTTTTATATGACTCGGGAGTCGGGATGAACGAGTCTCCTCAGTGAACGATTCGTTTGTGACGTTACTGTAGCGAGAAGAATCATTAGTAATTTGTTCAAATAGACAGCGCCGCATTCAGTAAAAAAATGATAGAATGACTCGAAATTAATCATTCACTTTCTCGCATCCCGTCGCGTCAGTTAAAAGAATTGAACATCCCATCACTAATCTCCAACTCTACCTTCTTTGGCTGTTTACTGGTTTTTTTTTTTCTGCTGATGGTCCGCGCCCCCCCTGCAGTGCCTTAGCGCCCCCCACTTTGAGAACCACTGAAGTACACACACACACACACACACACACACACACACACACACACAAACAAACAAGCAAAACAAACCAATGCTGCCAGGGATTTTGAATAATCAGGTTGTTGAGAGGGTTGAGAATTTTAAATAGTTTGGCACTTATATAGATAACAGACTTTCTTTTGAGAAAAACTCAAACTTCACTTTTAAGAAATGCTCAAAAAGGTTGTTTTTAATACGTAAGTTGAACAACTTCGGTATCAGCCAAGACATTTTAGAGGTTGTGTACAAAAGTTTTGTGCAAAGTATCCCAACTTTTAAAATGTTAAGGTGGTTGGGTACCTTAAATGTACAGAGAAAGAATAAGCTGCAGCGCATTAATATGAGCTTAAAGATCATTGGTCAGCCTCAAAAGTCATGGAGTAGCCTTTATGATGAGCCTGAAGAAGAAGGCCAGGAGCATCATTCTTCTGCACAACTGCTTTGAGCTATTGCCCTCTGGGACAAGGTATAGAGTAATAACGCTCAACAAAAACATTTTTAAGAACTCTTTTATGTCCTGAGCAGTAAAGTCCATGAATTTGATGTCCTTATGTACTCGTGTTGTCACGTATGGAATGTGGATCAACAGGAACTAAATGTTTCTAAATGTTTGTCTCTAAATGTTTGGTGAAACCAAAGACAAATTTCCACTACAGTGGACAATAGTTTTCCTAGTCCTAATCCTAAACATTAGCACAGGCCAAACTGAAATGTGCTAATAACTTAAAATAATTTGTGCATGGCAAGGTCAAGGTTTTATGCAAATTCACTGTGAAAACCAGAGCTCAAGATGGTTCATAAACTCCAAGATGGAACCTACAGAAGGAACTTTCTGTAGTTGATGTCAGAGTGCAAAGATCTACTGTCAGAGACCACCAGCTTTCACTGTGAGGGGAGAAAACACAGTTTTTCATAAAACTACTGTAGGGGATGAAGAGTCGTGCAACGTGCAAGTTGTGAGACATGGAGGTCAACATGTCATGGTTTTGGGAATGACTCACTATTTTGCTGAAAGTGTTCTGTCAAAAGTGGAAAAGGAGATTTTAGAAACAAACCAGTAAGTCCTACCGTAAAGGTAAAACTACCGTAAACTGAGCTAAAATGTGGCTTCTCACGTTTTTGGGTTCTATTAGGAATTGTGTAATTGCTCATGTAATAGTTTTTGTTTCGATTATTTAGGATTCAAATAGCAGTTGTTATGACCAGAATTAACTGCATACTGAGTCATACCTCTCGTTTTGTTATTTTTTTGCATGTCCAGTGGTGTACTTAAGTACTTTTACTCTTGACTACATTTTTGATTATGTCTCTTTTCTCCACTACATTTGAATTGGACACTTACAGTTCCTCATTAACGGTATTCGACAAGTCTTCGAATTTTTTTTTCTACCGCAGTTAATTTCTTGAACAGACGAGGTGATATTGCCATCTGCAGGATGCAGGAAGATACAGGATGCTAATTATGTGCTAAATCACATGACGTGATAAATACCAGGTGTTTAATTAGCAACGCTTGCACATTTGAGTCTGACAGAGACACTTTTGGTTCTCTTTTAATCTATTATGTTCTGCCATTTTGAAACCATTTCAAGGTGTTAAATTGCATTTCTATAATTTGTTGTCTTTTAATCATGATCCGAAACACTAAGCCTTAGTGTATATCAATGTAATTTTAGCACAAAATAAAACATCCTTGCCTAAGAAGAAAAAGTCATTTGAATTTGTCAAATAAATTAATGATTTATTAAAAAAAAAAAAAAAAAAAAAAAAAAAAAAAAACACGTAACATTAATAAATATTTGATTTCACATCAAGGTGGATCCTTCTGTGTATGTGTGTTTTTGTGGCTTTCCTCTAGATCTCCAGTCTCTTTCAAAGCCAAAAACAAGTTCAAAAGAATAACAGTCTTTTACTGTATTTTGCTGTAGGTTTGAGTGTGAATGTGTGTCCCAGCCTGAGATTGGGTCCAGCTCCTGATGACCGTGAAATGGAAGAAGTTTAGATGAATAAAGGATAAACAAATGAATCATTGAATGGTTTGACATGGTTTATTAGCATCTGTAGGTTTTATATGATCTGAAAAGCATCAAAAGTGTTTATCTGTGAGAGCATATCTCTGATGTGGAGGTTATAATAGAAAGCCACAGCCAGTTCTGTCTGTCAGGAACAGAAGGAATCACACAGGGCACATCCAGCGTCTGTGCTGCTTTTATGACGCAAGGTAGTCGAAAAAGGATTTTTGGCAAAAAACAACAGTGCAAATAAAGGTTCAAAATTCCAAAATCTATTTTAATTTTAGCAAGCCACTGATGTCATTCTCCCTGCTACGCGATTTAAATGCTATATTTTAGCATTATATTAACCAACAATACTGTATATGGTTATGATAATGATAATATAATTCTTCTATGTGAAGTAGCTGTTCGTAAATGCACATGGGGACTCTAACATCCAGTGGAGATCAATGTTCTCCCATCACTGGTAAAGCCAGGCTAGATTTTGAGACCTTCTTTGCCAAATGTTTTTTTCAAACTGCAGACTTTTAGTTCTCACAGATCTTTCCCTGACACCTCTTTCATTCTTCAGTTACAGACTGTCGGATCCTGGAGACTCTACAGCGCTACGCCTCCCCTACTTACCTGCCTGTCAACTACCAGCTCCTCAACGCAGAATCCTCCTTTCTACTCAAGGAGGCCACCCAGGACTTCATGCGCAACTCAAGCTTCCTCTCCAGAACCGAACTGTTCTTCATCCACCAGGCCAGGAAACTCCCCACCATCAACGCCACTTACGGAACTCTCACCGTTGAGGAGCCTGTTCCTCTAGACCTTCTACAAATTCCTGGCTCCTTTGTGGCTTCTTCGTCACTCTTCACCTTCAATTGGAAAGTACAGACCTTTGTTCTTAACGAACGGGTTTATCTGAACAAGCCCAAGGTTCAGGTCTTGTTCTACATTGCCGGCAGGGACTGGGACGACTACAGTGCGGTGGACAAGCTTCCTTGCGTACGGATGTTTGCCTTCCACGAAACGCAGGAGGTCCGTGGGAGTTGCAGGTTGAGGGGAGAGATGGGGGTTTGTGTTGCTGAGCTCCAGCCTCTCCCGGGATGGTTCGCACCTCCTAGTGTTGTTCCTGGACGCCAGAAGGGTCCGGATGCTTCTGAAGGTACACCCATAGAGCTCTACTACAGCATCTGGGCGGTGGATTCGGAGGGCTGTCATTCTGAGGACTTGGGGGTCAAGAGCTCAGAATACTCCGATCAAGAGGGTCTGTTCGGGACATCAAGGTCGACGCCAATGAGACGGATTGGGAGTATAAGACTCTTCCAGGCCCCAGCTTCTCCAGAATTGTCGGAACATCGCCTGGATGGGAATTTTGCAATATTGGTACCACTAGCTCCAGTCCGGCAAAGGGATACAGTGTCAGCATATGTTGCGGCTTCTCCCTACTCGCCGGTGGAAATGTTTACCCTCAGGTAAGTGGCTCTCGATTGGTACAACTGCAACTGGAGGGAATCTTGCTGTGCTTGCAGATCACCTTCCACACAAGACCTTTTGTGGGGGCTTTGGGGTTACACAATGCGGGACAAGTTTCTTTAATAAATGCCACGGAAAGCATCACTGGCTTTGCTTTAGTTGCAGTCGACTCAGCAGTTCTAGTCACAACCACACTCAAACCTTTGGCCCATTCTATTTTAATTGTGTCTAATCATGTCTGGCATAGTTGTAATTCTTCACCGCGATTGGCTTCATCGCTATTGGCCACGTTTGTTTGCCTATTGCAGGATGGAGCTTGTGAAATTGGCTGGATTAACTCTGGCTTCTGCGGCGGAGATTTGTTCTCACTTCATGGTTGCTTTACTTCAGCTTTTTTGCTTACCGTGGGAGATATAAAGACATCTTTCTAGGTGGTACTGAATTTGCAGGGACTAATTAAAACTCGCAAATGTGTCTAAGTGATTGGGCTAATTAACACACAATGCAAATGAGGATGTCATCAATTAGAATGTGCTTCCATTAGCCTAATGACTGCGAGCTTGTCCTGTTGTAATCGCAGTGGGCGAGAACATTTCGAAACCTTATGAGACGCAACCTGACAAGAGGTCAAGTCATTTTGGGGATCCTGCAGGCTGAGAAAAAAGAATCATGGCTAATGCTGAAAAGAACAGCTTAAAATATATTTGTGTGTCTGGACATTTCAGGGAAATTCTTTGGTTGGTGTTTCCTGCAGGGACATTGCTTTATTGTTTAATGTAAAAAATCCTGTAATAAATCATACGGCAGCACAGTAGTATAGTGTATAGAGCTGTTGCCTCCCAGCAAGGTCATGTCTGAGACTTAAGTTTGGGGTCGGGGTCTTTCTGTGTGTAGTTTGAATGTTCTTTGTGTTTGCGTGGGTTTCCTCCGGGTCTCTGGTTTCATCTCACTGTCCAAAAACATGCGGGAGAATTGGAGTCTGGAAAGTATGAACACATTTGTGTCCAACTCTGTGATTGGTTGGCCACTAATCATGTGTGTGTCCTGACTTCAAGGTCAGAGTTGACTCCAGCAAAATTAAAAAAATTTAAAAAGCAAATGTTCAGAAAATGAATGTATGGATTTTTATCTAGGGTCAGTTTTTTTCACATTTACATATGGTTCGCCATATTGACAATGACACTCATTAAAATAAAAATATGGTTTTTACTCTCAGGATTTGGCTTTAAAAAAAAAAGAAAAAGCTAATTGTATTTAATGAGCGTGGTTATAGCAAAACGGTCCTATGACCAACACATTTTTCTTTGATATTCTGTTATGTTGTGATCTGCTTTATTATTAATTTAGTGTGAAATTAAATCACGTAGAATTCTTAACCTTTGTTAAACAAGAAGTACATTAATAGTAGTTATTAACAAGCGACATTTACTTCAAACTCTAATCTTATTTTCCTATCAAACTTTCAGAGTTTTGAAGATAGAGTCTGACTATCGTGGTCAATTTGATTTACACGACTTCGATTTACACGACTGTATTTCATAGAAAACAACGTTATTTGTCTAGTAGTTGAATTTAAATTTGTATAAATATGTTGTCTTTTTGTTTGCACTGTTTGCTATTAGATGAGCCTGCTTTATTCACTGAAAAAGCAAGTTCAGATTTCACACCTTCTAACTATTCACAATTGCCCATTTAACTAGTTCTAATTCATGATTAGTGAAGTCAAAGATGCTCATGAGCAGTGTTGTGTGTAACGCATCACCAAGTAACATTTTCTACTAATAACTTCATTTATTCTAGAATGTTTTTTTATAGAATGTAATAAAGATGATTCAGAAAGCCAAAAGACTCAACTAATTCATGTTTTACTGGTAGGTTTTTAAATTATTTAATTATTTAAAGGCTTATAGGGATTTTGAAATGTGTTTTAGTTATGTTACTTATTGAGTATTTAAGTTACTTTTCAGTCGCAATCATTTTGAATTTTGTTTAGAAATAGAAAGTATTTTAAACACAAAATTGATTAAATAATTAGTAAGGGATTACCTATTTAGAGAAACTAATAAAAAAAAATTAAAAACACTGCTTTTGTTTATTCAACTTTACTAGTTTACTCCTTTACTAACTCATTTACTAAGTTAACTTCAGACACCAAAAACTACTATAGACATTGTTTTCACTCTAGTTTTTCACTCGTAATAAACGGTTCTCCATAGTCATATAGACAAGACAAACATGTTAATGATTTATCAATCCAATCATTTTCTGAACGTCTTTTCTGTTTCTGGGTCACAGGGAGCTGGAGCCAATCCCAGCTACTCTGAACCTGAAGGCGGGACACACACCTTGGAGTGGTGGCCAATCACAAACCAGGAAACAGAAACACACATTCACACTCACACACCTATGAACAATATTCCAACAGTTAGTAAATGTAAACAGTGTTGGGAGTAACGCGTTACAAAAGTAACATATTACACTAATATATTACTTTTTGCTGTAACGCGGTAGTGTAACTTATTACTTTTAGTATTTTCAGTAATATATTACTCGTTACATGCAAGTAACGCTTGCGTTATATCAAATCTTTTACTTTCAAGACAGTATATCAAACATTTAACATTTCATGTTCGCAAATAGACACGCAAGTCATTCGTTCCGCCTTTCTCTGGTGGAGCGTTGTATTTTGTAACGCTCTGAGTTCGAGGTGTGCAGTGATTGGCTCTGAGCTCGAGGTGTGCTCTGAGCGATTGGCTGTGCTCTGCTAGCGGCTGACGGCTGTGGCTCTGATTAGCGGCTGTGCACGGGCCAGAGTCGCGCACTCGCGGCACATTTGAACATTCAATAAACAACAGCCGAAGGTACATTCGCGAGATGGTCTTATGCGCATTGTTTCAGTTTTGTAAAAAACAAGAACATTATGGTGAAATGCAACCGCTGAATTGTCGGCATAAAAAAACAGCTATTTAAAAAAAAACACCTCGAACTGCCATCCGCTCGACCTGGGAAGAAAAAGAAAACAGCAACGACAGTGTTCTCTGCACTTTATGACCAGAAAGCAGGACAGTATTGTGTGGTGAGTCATTCAAAATGAATAAATCGCACTGAAGTTTACATACTCCTGTTGTGTCTGATATCAGATATACCCAAGTTATTCACTGATATTGGAGGAAAATCGCTTTGTCTACCATACTTTTAACATTTTTTGAAGTTAATTATTAGGTTTGACAAGCGTCTTTTCCCCAGACACCCGGGCGGATTTTATAAATTCACGATAATGTCCGGTTTTCCCTCTTCTTCAAACGACTAATACACGTGTACGTAGGTTCACAACCCGTGCTTTAAATTACATGAGGAAGTAATATTTGAGAATGAAATTGCACGTATCGTTTTGAAACAATGGGTCGACTTTTTTCTTGTATTATTATTTTTTTAAAAACAATCACATTTTTAAAAACATTTTTCATTATTCAAAAAAGTCTGAATAAAATAGTTACCTATTTAGGTTTTTACTGGTTTTTTTTTAAGTTAAGTTATTATTTTAGCTAAGTTATAGTTGAAGCACATTAAATCATGTTCATCAGCCTCTGAGAAGCCTGTCTGAATTTGTCTCGAGGCCGCGCTGATTGTCCTCTTTTTTGGAAATCTAAATATATGGTCACCCTACAATTATAGATTATGTATATTGTTATTTGTAGCTTGGAGAGGCCACAGTCATTACGCTACATAACTCTATGTCTTCCACTGGTTGTAGCATAAATTACTGTACAAGTAAAAAGTACATTTTGTTATTTTAGGACGTTAATTTCTACTTCTGTAGTTATTTTGGTGAAAGTAACTCAAAAGTAATACAAAAGTAATGTAATATAATACATTTCTGAGACTGTAATATTGTAATGTAACTTATTACTTTTTACAAACAGTAATAAGTAATATGTAACATATTACAATTTCGAAGTAACTTGCACAACACTGAATGTAAATATAGTCCTACTCAAGTAATACAGTAATATCTCACTTTCGCCATTACTATGTTACATTCCTATAAGCAACAAATATCGAGGCTTGTCAAACTTTTGCAGAAGTCAATAAAACTCTCACAGCCGAAGACTAATATTTGATCCCGAGTTTTCTTTACAGTTTGGGCTGATAGACAGCAGCTACTATCCTCTCGTGCTGACAGCGAGCGACGCCTGCTTGAGTCACGCATGGGTTTAAAATAGCGCTTTTATGCTGTCATTGTTGTCATTGAGTTAAAGGGTTCCAGTGCTTCCGTGAATGTAATCATGGCTGTCATTCCCGATTTGTTGACTACAAAGTGATCAAATGCTAATCCCACCCACACCAACCGCAGTTATATTTCAGTTTGCTGCGTTTCACACACTTGCAATGCAAATACAGTTTACATGGGATCTGGCCGATGCGGTAATATAACCATATATTACAGTATATACGTGTTCTTACACACTCTGGAAGCTTCTCAAGTGCCACAACACATGGATGGATGGATGAATGGATAGATAGATAAATAGATAGATAGACAGACAGACAGACAGACAGACAGACAGATACATGGACCATATACCATTTGGATGTATGTAGTATAAACGGTGGCCAACCTTTCAGATGTCCACCATTTTGTATAATGGCCATCAACATGCAGTGATGTCTGTATTGTATTCCATTTAAGATGAAAAATAGAAAATCTGATTTATGTCAAACATTTCCTTATACATTGTGTGTGAAATAACCAAACGGGAGAATGTCTGGATCTACTGTATATTTGGATGTTATAAAATTGATATTTGTGGGCTGAAGGCAGGAACACACTAGTGTCCAATCGCAGAGCCGGACACACACTCACACACTTGTACAGGCAATTTAAAAACAAAAATTCACGTCAGCAAGTTTTTGGCCTGTGAGAGGAAACACAGACTTTCTACATGAAGAAAGAACATGAATGAACACGATTCCACACAGAACGTCTCCAAACCAACTTGAGAGTCAACCAATATGATTGCAAAATAAAATAAAAATGCAATAAGAAAAAATTGTATTTTCCAGCAAAAATCAAAAAGCAGAATCACAAGTTTGAGCATTTTTCAAATAATTATAGGTAAAAATGTAAATGAAAAAAAAAAATGCTGCATTATCAACAAATTCAAGTTCAAACCCATCAACATGAATATAAAGATAAGATTGCTTAAGATTATCTAGTCAAAGGAACTTCTATCCAATCTGAGCATCAAACAAAAGGCAAGTATTTCTTGCTAGCGAAGTTCAGTCTTTCACCACTGACTGTCAGGTAGAGAGAAACAACATGTTTCAGAAATAACTTAAAATACAGAAAGAACAGGAGAAAATACAACCTGTTCGAGACAGCAGAACTGCAGACATGTTACGGCATAAAGAACAACATGAGCATATTCCAAAAGTCACATCTGTGTGAAGATGAGAACCGTAGAGTTACTGCAAGACTACAGATGAGGCTAAATATGAACATGTTGTGTCAAATTTTCAGGGAACATGGCGTTCAGACCCAACCTCAAGGACAAAGCTTTTATGCAACAAAAACTGTCACGGGGGGCAAACTTAGAATGACACTCGGGCAAAAATCTCTCAAAATAGACACTTTCCAAACACCTAAAAATACACAGACACAATGGTAACATACACAAACGTAACTGTGGGTTTTTAGATAATGAGGTAAGTAAAGGCCAGGGTAGGTGAAAAAAGGAATGTACTGAAAGGAAAGGCAATGCTAGGCTACGCTAGGCTGAGCAAGTAAAAGCTAAGATAGGCGAAGCAAAACTAGGTAAAGAAAAGAAAGGTAATGCAAGAAAAGGCAATGCTAGGCTAGGCCGAGCAACAGAAGGCCAGGATAAGCTAGGAAAAGAAGGAAAGGAAATGTAAGAAAAAGGACAATGCAGGGATATGCTTGTAATGCTTTTTAAGTAAATGCAAGGCAACGCTAGGCTAGGCTAAGCAAATTAAACCAAGGCTAGGCTAGGTAAGAAGACTAGACTAGGCCATGCATAGCAAAGCTAGGCTAGGCTGAGCAAGATAAAGAAAAGCTAGGTTAGGTAAGAAAAGGAAAGACAATTCAAGGAAAGTCATCAAATACATACAGTATCAATATAAAATATATCTGTCAATATTTGGCGATATTCGTTATATGAAGACAGATTTCAGGTAAGAAAGGCTCATGTCTACAGTTCAACCGAAGTAGCTGTTGGGATTATGGCATTTTTCTGCTTTCTGATGCAAACTGTCGGGCTGTTATCTCAATTTCTTCCGGATGTGATCAAGCTCCTTGTGTTTCTGTTTATCTGGTGAAGATTTTTAAGAAAATGCCAAATCAAAAGTGGTTCCAGCTCCCTACGACACAGAAATGGAAAAAAATAAATAAATGGATGAACAGATCCACTAGTGAAAGATTAGTGAAAGATTTTCACTAAAACGGGAGTGGTGGAGGCGGCAATAGACTAGAAGTGTGAATTTTATGAACAATTTTATTAAGCAGATTCATGACATTTAACTACTGTCCAACAAAGTGCGTCGGGAAGTGGAATGTTCAGTGGCAGTCTTCCAAGAAATTTGTCCATTATATACTGATTCTAAAGCGCTGTCCGTCAGTGATGCAGCAGAATCTTGGCAACGCAAGTCAAGTATGATTTGTGATTATGCGTGTTACTCTACCAATAAATACCGCAATGGAGTCAAAAACGGACGTTCAGAAGGCATTAAACAGCCAGTCATTATGAAGTTCTGAATAACTCACTCACTGTACTTCGCAGCTGAAAAATCTCACTTGCAGTGTTGAGTTTGTCAAGACGGCCAATAGTGACACACATAAACTCGGAGCAGTGGGCAGCCTTAAGTCATGGGGTATAGACCTTAAGTCTTAGACCAAAGTCCAATTTCCTACCTCTGGACCACAACTGATGATGTTTCAAAGGGTGTTGAAGCATCTGCAGTCTTCATTTCTGGAACTATTTCTGTTATTGGAATCTCTTTCCTAGCCTCGTAGAATAATCGAAGGAGCATTTTGATGTTAAACATTGTATTCAGAAGCTGTCGGCTGAGCTTAATAGGAAAGAGAGCGAGAAAGATTCATGCGCTTGTGGCGAATCTGTTTACATCAAGCAAATGTGTGAATACCAAAAGCAGAGCGCGCTCATGGGAAATCAATTTGCCCCATCTTTAAAAGGCAGTGCATCAGTGGGCACATTATCTGGGAATCTACTTCATTATACACTCTGATGGACAGCAGTTAACTCCTCTACTGGGCCCGACTCCGACCGTCACAAACTGGCTAGAAACAAAAGCCTCTCATTCCATTGTTTTCTTCTGCTATTATACAATAAAACATCCTGGTCGTCAAATGGTGCACTGACAAAAGTGCAACAGGCGTGTCGTTACTCTAAAGAAGCTTTTATACTTGATAAACCTCAAAACATTTCATTTTCTGCCTAGCCATCAGTGTAATGTGAAATGCTTGCTTTGATTTACATTAAAAGTAAGTCTTTTAGTGTAAAGTGAATATATTGTTTTAAGTCAAGTAAAATATGGTTTGGAGTCGGAAATGGTGAGGAGAAGAGAATACCTTGTCTCCTGCATTGGCCAAAGAGGCAATGAGAAGCTTGCATGTGCTGGCGCAATTCGTTTTTTAACTCTTTTAAATTTTAAAATAAATCATAAACATGTTTACGTGATCTTAATCTAGCCGCAGGGGTTGCAAGCCAGTTACTTCTGTGCCGGTCCCAAGCCCGAATAAATAGAGAGGGTTGCGTCAGGAAGGACATCCGGCGTAAAACTTGTCAATCCTGAACCATGCGAGTCGTTCAAAGAAACTTCATACCGGATCGGTCGAGGCCCGGGTTAACAACGACCACCACCGGTACTGTTGACTTACAGGGTGCCGGTGGAAATTGGGCTACTGTTGGTCAAAGAAGGAGAGGAGGCAGGAGGGTGCGTGAACAGAGAGAGAAGAGGAAGGGCAGGAGCATAGACCTGAGAATAGGGACTCTTAACGTTGGCACAATGACAGGGAAAGGCAGAGATGTACTGTGTGTGCAAGAGACAAGGTGGAAGGGCAGCAAAGCACGTAGTATTGGAGGAGGATACAAACTGTACTACCATGGTGTGGATAGGAAGAGAAACGGGGTAGGAGTGATCCTGAAGAAGGAGCTGGGGAGCAATGTGCTAGAGGTAAAAAGAGTCTCAGACAGGGTGATGAGCTTAAAGCTGGAAGTTGAAGGGGTGATGGTGAATGTAGTCAGTGGGTATGCTCCACAAGTGGGCTGTGAGTTAGAAGAGAAGGAGAGATTCTGGAGTGAGTTTGATGAGGTCATAGAGAGTATTCCCAGAGGGGAGAGACTGGTTGTTGGAGCAGACTTCAATGGTCATGTTGGTGAGGGGAACAGAGGTGATGAGGATGTGATGGGCAGGTTTGGTGTGAAGGAAAGGAACCTAGAAGGACAGATGGTGGTAGACTTTGCTAAGAGGATGGAAATGGCTGTAGTCAACACTTACTTCCAGAAAAGAGAGGAACACAGAGTGGCATACAAGAGTGGAGGTAGGAGTACACAGGTGGACTACATCCTATGTAGATGAGGCCATTTGAGAGAGGTTAGTGACTGCAAAGTGGTGGCAGGAGAGAGTGTAGCCAGACAGCACCGCATGGAGGTGTGTAAGATGACGCTAGTGGTCAGGAGGAAGAAGAATAGAGAGAAGACAGAACAGAAGACCAAGTGGTGGAAGTTGAAGGATGAAGGAGCTTGCGAGGAGTTCAGGCAGAGATTGAGACAGGCACTGGGAGATCTGGAAGAGCTGCCTGATGACTGGGAAACTAAAGCAGAGATTATCAGGGAAACAGGTAGGAAGGTGCTGGGTGTTTCATCTGGTAGAAGGATAGAAGATAAGGACACTTGGTGGTGGAATAAGGAAGTACAGGACTGCATCCAGAGGAAGAGGTTGGCAAAGATGAAGTGGGATCTAGAAAGGACTGAGGAAAGTAGACAGGAGTACAAGGAAGTGCAGCGCAGAGTGAAGAGGGAGGTGGCGAAGGCCAAACAGAAAGCATATGATGAGCTGTATGACAGGTTAGACACAAAGGAAGGAGAGAAGGACTTGTACAGGCTAGCCAGACAGAGAGATAGGGATGGGAAGGATGTACAGCAGATAAGAGTTATAAAAGACAGAAATTGAAATGTACTAACAATCCAGGAAAGTGTGCAGAGAAGATGGAAGGAGTATTTTGAGGAACTGATGAATGAGGAAAATGACAGGGAAAACAGGGAGGAGGATGTGGATGTGGATGTTGAGAAGCAGGAAATAGCAGACAATAGTAGAGATGAGGTGAGGAAGGCTCTGAATAGGATGAAGAGTGGAAAGGCTGTCGGTCCTGATGATGTATCTGTAGAGGTGTGGAAGTGTCTAGGAGAGTCAGCGGTAGAGTTCTTAACCAGTTTGTTTAACAGGATTCTAGAGAGAGAGAAGATGCCTGGTGCCGATTTTCAAGAACAAAGGTGATACGCAGAACTGCAGCAACTACAGGGGAATAAAGCTGATGAGCCACACAATGAAGCTGTGGAAAAGAGTAGTGGAAGCCAGGCTTAGAAAGGAGGTAGAGATTTGTGAGCAGCAGTATGGTTTTATGCCCCGCAAACACCACTGATGCCATTTTTGCTTTGAGAATGTTGATGAAAAAGTACAGAGAGGGTCAGAAGGAGCTGCATTGTGTCTTTGTGGATTTAGAAAAGGCATACGACAGGGTGCCGAGGGAGGAGCTGTGGCACTGTATGAGGGTGTCGGGAGTGGCAGAGAAGTACGTCAGATTAGTCCAGGACATGTACGAGAGGAGTAAGACGATGGTGAGATGTGCTATAGGCCAGACAGAGGAGTTCAGGGTGGAGGTGGGACTACACCAAGGATCAGCTTTGAGTCCCTTTTTGTTTGCTATGCTGATGGACAGGTTGACAGATGAGGTCAGGCAGAAATCTCCCTGGACAATGATGTTTGCTGATGACATTGTAATTTGCAGCGAGAGTAGAAAGGAGGTGGAGGAAGAGCTAGAGAGGTGGAGGTTTGCTCTGGAAAGAAGAGGCATGAAAGTCAGTCGTAATAAGACAGAATACATGTGTATAAATGAGAGTCCGAGAGGCAGACTGAGCACAACTTCGTGACAATGGGATTTAATGAACAGAATGACACAAAGGAGATACTGACACTGTAGCTGAAGAATGGAGAGTCGATGAATCCAGAGGAGGAGATGACGAGACACGAACTGATGGGTAAGTCTGAGCGATGTAATTCACATGCGAGGAACATAGACGTCGACAGACAATGGTGAAGAGAATAGCGGCGGTTTATATAGGAGTTAGATGATCAAGTTCTGGTGTGACTGATGATTGGAAATGGACTGATGATGATGGCAGACCGGTGTGCAACGGAGATGGTGAAGTCACAGATGAAGTTGTAACACATTGGCAGATAATTTTACTTGACTTATTTTTTTGTACTCATTTTGTTTTTTATTTTCTTTTGGATTTTTTTGCGGTGTACAGTATTGCTCAAAATTGTTCACAATCATCAAAATGGATTAAAAAAGAAAACCTGTAAAAATATGCAGTTGCTTGAACAGATTATTTTATGTGTTGTACTTGTGACACTTAAAATATTGCCAAATTGTAAAAAATAAATATTGCGATACTTGCCACAATTATGACAATTTCAGTAAAGCATGAGTAAAAGACAGAGACACACTGGATTGTGGGTCAACCAATCACAGAGTGGATCACACACATTTGACAATATACACAGATTTGCCAATAAACCCAATCTCGGTGACAACTAAAAAGTGGCATGAAATTCCGGATTTGCTTTCCCCGATGGCTTTGTTTTTTCCAGATAGATGCGACGCATTAATCCAGCGTTTGCAGTTTCGCGCAGATGTGTTGTGACGCGGTTTGCCAAGCATGGTAACACTGTTATTTCCTAGCAACTGGGTAGATCAACACCGACAGATTAACATCCCACAGACCAGAATATCACATGTTTGCACAGCCTCCCAAAGCTCGAACGCCATGTTTCACTCACTCACGCCCAGATACCAACGTGAAGTCTTAGCTCTTCTTGTCTGTCTGGCATGTTCTAAATCATATTTGTTTTCTCTGGGTTTCCGTCCAAGAACTGCAGAATAATACAGAATAAGTGTCTGGAAAATTACCTGTGTGATTGAGAGTGTGAATGTGTGTTGCTCTGTAATTGGTAGGCAACCATTCTTCAAGTTTTAAGGTTTCCAGCTCCCCATGACCCAGAAATAGAAAAGTTTGTTTATGTATCTTGAAATGGAGTAGCATCAAAGCTCCAAATTGGGTTTAAATGTCTAATTACTCTCCTTTTTAGGACTTTTTTTAATCAAGGATTTGCATGATTACAGAACGTCTAATGAGTTTCCTTTATTAAGATGCAATATTCACTGCGGTAATTTCTTTTATTTTAACTAAATCCGATAAACGACTGGGAAGCTTGTTGCTGTAGCCCACATATTCAGTGTCACGGAATCGGGCTGGTTGTTTCAGGACGGGAGGGGTATGGATCCCCGTGCACGGCATGAAAATACCGGGAGGCAAGAGGTTAACTTTTCCTGGTGAAGGTGTTTAATCCAAAACGAGACTTGATATACAAATATAACTCGAGGCGAGACGAGACACAACACAACCAACGTAACGGTACAACGCGACAACAACTGTGACTAAAACCGGTGCTTAAATACATGACACATGACGAGACAAACGACGAACACCTGAACAAAACGAGACAATAAACATAATCGCGGGAAAACGGGAAGTGACGTGAAAACAGCTGGTAAGGACAACGGACGCACGCGGGGGAAACCTAAACAAAACACACGTGACAAGGAAACCAGGACGACACAAGACAGCTGACAAAGGTAAACAGAACATCGTGACGCGGACCCGGAAGTGACGTGAATGCCCCGAACGTGATCAAATAAAAGTCCATGACTGACAGCTCAGCCCAGTCCCTGGGATCCATGACATTCAGAACATTATCATTTCATTATTAAACGGATCAGGCAGCCTTCAGTAGCATCAATTAGTATTTAAATACATAAATGATAAATCCCAGTCATTATTTTTTCATTGCGTTGTAACTCAGGCTTAGTTGCGTAATGCATTACTGTAAAAAGCTTGATGAAGTGTCCAACTGCTTCTTTTGATATTATTGCCTGAATTAAACTATGGTTTCATTGAAAAAAAGTTTCATATTTAATAGTTTTAGATTTATTGCTATTTAAACACATTGTCAAATATAATGTGTACATTTCCACTAGGATTTCAATATAAGACTATCTCTCTTTCTCTTCATGCATCCATCCATCTCTCTTTCAGTCTATCTGTGTGCTGAATCTAATTATTTCTCACACATTCACTCTGCCCATCCATCATTCCTCTATGTCCTCACTCTTCCATCCATCCATCCATCCATCTATCCATCTATGTGTTTTCTCATTCTCTTTCCATCGATTCATCCTTCAATTCATTCTCTCTCTCTTTCCACCTCTCTCTCTTCATCTATCTCTTTTTTTCTTTCACTCACTCGCTGGATCCATATATCTATTCATCAACCCATGTTCTCTCTCTCTCATCCATCTTTCTATCATCCATCATATTTGTTCACTCACTCTCTCTTTCAATACATCCACCCACCCATCCGCTCTCTCAGACCTCTTTCTCTCATTTTATGCATGCTTACATACATCCATTCATCCCTCCCTCTCAGTCTGACTGTCTAATTCTTTCTCTTCCCTTCTTCCATTCACTCTCTCACTCTATCTATCCATCACAGCCATCCATCAACTCATGTTATTTCATCTCTCTCTCTAATCCATCATCTGTGTTCTCTCTCCATCCATTCATTTGTTCATCCTCTCTCGTGTCTTCCCATTCTCTCTCTCATTCATTCATCCATCCATCCATCATCCGTGTTCTCTCTGTCTCATCCATCCATCCTCTCTCTGTACTCTTTTTTCTCTTTCCATGCATACATCCATCAATCCATTCATCCCCCTCATCTCTCTCTCTCACTCAGAATTTTTTTTTCTTTCAATTTCTCTCTCTCCATCCATCCATACATCCATACATCCATACATACATCCATCACAGCAATCAATCCATGTCTTCATCTCTCTCATTAATGCATCCATGACATCTGTGTTGTCTCACATGGCTTTATAACTCTTTCTGGGATTTGTAGTGTTGTTTGTCCAACATCTTTCATTTCATACTTCACTTCATTCTCCTCACGTATCTAATATCACGCCGCCATAGTTGTGGGTCGGGAGGTGAAGCAGGGCCGCGGTGTCTTTATGCTGAGCTCGCTTGTTGGACTTAAGCCTAATACGTTCTTACATTTTTATTAGCATGCCGATTGGATAACACAAGCAGCGGATTTGTTCCCGAGCCAATATGTCATTTGTATCTTTATAGCAGGATCTCAAAGCTGGGAGATTTAAAGCAAGACTATGGATGATTAAATCTATGTCATGAATCCTTGCCAAGAAAACGTTAACTTCATTACACATCGAGGTTTCACCCTGAATGGAAAATAATAGTAGAAATGCCATTCTGTGTCTGGAATCATTGGCGCAACATTGAGTTCTTTTTACAATCGTCGCCAGGATGAATTCAATACATTTACGTTTTTTTTTCTGGTGTTTTCATTTACGTGGGCTGGAGGCAATCTTGCATTTATCTTATAGTGATGAAACATTACTAAGATTATTTTACAATGAAAGAGGATGTGACAGGAGCACAGATTAATCTTGCTGAAAAGTGAAAACTATGAGTTGTGGCGTAGTGTTAGTGAGTGAGTGTGTGTCCTGCTCTGTGATTGGTTGACTACACCGCCTTGGAATTGGCTCGAATTGGCTCCACCTACCCTGTGACCCAGAAATGATAAAGCAGTTCCAAAATTATATGGCATTTATCCTTGGCTGCCTAGCTAGAAATGTATATATTTATTTTTAGGGTTTATTTTTGTGGATGTTGAGATTATATTTAGCCATTTGCCATTTGTTCAAGATAGCAAAAAAAAAAAAAAAAAAAAAAAAAAAAAAAAAAATATATATATATATATATATAAATATAATAAATATTCAGAGCGCTGTTTTAGATCTAACTTCCTTTGTTTTGCCATGGTGCCTAGAAAAATTGTGTGCGTGTGTGTGTTCTCCAGTGTGTGTTTCTTCCAGTTTGGGTTGTGCCAATCCCAGCAACCCTGGGCCTGAAGGTGGGACACACCCTAGATTAATGGCCAACCAATCACAGAGCAGTAAAACCTCTACTGTAGTATGTCTGCCTACGGACTATTGTTTAACAATATATAGACGCACACGAGTGCCACTGCATAAAAACTATTTACTGTTTACGTTTATTTGTGATTGTTCCTAACTTGAAATAAAAAAAAAAATCTGGGCTTATATTTACATGCATATTTGAAATTGCATTTTTGAATTGACAATTTTAAGCAGTCAAAAAAGGGGTGCTTATATTTGTGTAAATACGGCAATCTGCGCATAACATATAATCTGGAATATGACTTTCACAGTCGCAATTCTAAAAAAAAACACTATTTACCCACTATTGAGACCCAACTAAAATGTCAGATTGGTGGATTGTCTTTTCAATCTGAGATGATGTAATCCTCCCACTAGTGTTTTAACCCTGCCGACAGGCCTTGGCGCCGTCCTCGCCGCTCCAGCATCAGATTAGTCTGAAGATGAAGCCTCTCGTCATCGTCCCTGCTTTATCAGAGGTGTGTGCCGTGACAGTCGAGCTTTCACCCGAGGTTAACCGGGATTTAAAGCACTTGACTCCCGACGGCAGAGATTTCACGTTGAGGTGTTTCATCTCTGTGGTTCTCAGCTGTCTGTCTGCACGTCTCACCTGTTTGCTGGATTCCGCAAAACAAGTTTCTGTTGTTTGGTTCTTGCGGAAGCACAGTAGTGTTGTTTTCGGCCTCATGCAGTCTGGACACCGACGGGAGGAAGCTTTTTATTTCTCGGTTGTATTATTTGTAGAAGGTGATTGCTGGAATCCTTTTTAAATTGGTTTGTGGAACTTTGTTGGTCTACAGAACAGATTCCAACAATCTTGAACTTGAGTAAAACCAACTTTTTTCAGAATGTTTATAATTGAAGTTGAAATTTATCAGAATAATATGCAAGGTCAGTTTGAGAAGGGATAGAACCTACCTATCAGCTTCAGTGGGCGTGTCAATCAAACTGTCGTGGGCCCGATTTGGCAGTGATGTCACTGGAAGGCAACCATATTCTCGCGATGGGCTGGTCTTACTAAATCTCTACTAAAACTTTCCCAGAAAAACCTATCATCACTTCATGACTGGCTGGTTCTGTCTCTTCTCTCAAACCAACTTTGTGAATTAATCTCTCAAAATACTTTGTGAATTGAACTTGTGTTTTAGCAAAAACTGGAATACACCTACAGATACAATTAAATTACTCTTTCGATTTTGTCGTTACTAAGGAAGTTCATAAGAAGTAATGTTCATCAACCCTAAAATAATGATACAAAAACAGAATATTAGCGATGTGTCTTATTACCGATTTGTTCAAAATGAATGAATGATTAACATGACTTGGGATGAACGAGTCACTCCAGTTCGTTTGTGATTTTTTTCAAATGGTTCGTTCATTCGTTTGTCATTATCGTACTGTTAAAACAACAATAGCAGGTAAGATGCAGGACGTAGATCACGTTAATGTTGTTTGTATTTGCTAAGTTTTCACATCAGTTAAAAGAATCCAACTTCCTGTCACTACACCAAATTAGATATTAATTAAATTTAGTTTTAGATTACAGTTTTAGCATTTGTGTGTGTTTTGATGCCAGAATTTCTCCCTTGGGAGAGTAGAAAGTTTACTACTACTACTAGTGAAGCCGAGTGGTAGTGCAGGTTCTAGTAATCTGGTTAAGACTCCAGGTGGGTACATTACTAATAGTACTGATACTATTACTATATAGGATCATGTGATTTTAACCTGTGAATTTTTAAAATGTTTTTAACCATTTTCTTGATTTACTTTAACGTAAAGATCACTCCTAGAACAGAATCCGGCTCCATTAATCTCACTAAGGGGAACTTTTACACTGATATAAAATGACAATTTGTACAAAAATCATATTGTGTTCAGCCCACCTTAGAACTTTGTAATACTATCATGATGGGAAAATGGGCCATTTTGATGATTTGCTCCCATATAACGGCGGAACGATTTCTCATTTTTGTGCATGAGAGAGAATCTCAGAAGAGCTGCTTTTATAATTTCACTTATCAACCGCTGTGACCTTGAGTCCTGTTTCCTCATGAGGTTATAAAATGCGAATTTATGCGTTATATTATCGTGTCATGGAAAAAGAGAATCGTCAGATTGATTTGGAAAGTCATTTGCCAAGTAATTTAATCAACCAATGAAACTCAGTGTTTTCACAGGCAGTGTTGTAGTTAAACGAACAAAATGATTTTCTCCCACGATAACTAGAATTGTGTAAAACACACTGCAGCAGAAGATTTAGCAGGAGACACAGAAGTTGCTAAGTTCTAAAAATTAAACCATCACAGAACCAGGAAATACAACACATTAAATTACATGAAAAAAAGGCTAAATGAACACAGTAGCTAAAGACAAAGACTACCAAACGCAACGGACCACAATACAAAACACAAACGATACTGCTTGACTATGAATTCTGAGATATGAAATTTAAAGAACGAAGAACAGTAAAATCACCAGTAAAAGTTCAACATACAAAGCAGTTTCATAATATATAACATTGAAGCGGGGGTAAGCAGAGATCTTGTGATTAGCCGTGCCGCTAAAAACAATAGCAGTAACTTGAAAGAACATTACTCTCATTATTAACAGCGCACTTACCAGTGAGGCACATTACATTTTAGTGCACATACTGATTCACAATCTGTTCCCAATGCTGGTTTAAAGTCGGATTTAATTAAAACTTAGGTTTAATTCCATCGACCTAGGTGGACTTATGTTTAAATCAACCATGAGTTTGTGAGAAAAAAAAAACACAGCGGCCATTTTTGTAGTTTTCCCAACAATATGTGGCACTCCATTTTTAGAATTGGCAATTTGACAGAGCAATGTGCTAGCAAAAAACACAATTTAACAGTATCTATTTGTGACACACAAAAGTTCAGCATTTCTTCACTCGTCCACATTTTTATTGAGGCATGAAACGTCTCTGTTATTTTTGTAGTTTCACTTTCCTCAGTGATACATAATAAGCTCAACAATCTCTTATTGCATCTAAAATACTATTTTTAATAGAGTACTGTCACGCCCATTGATGTTCATGGACTACAAAACCCAGGACAACAGAGTGTTGTGCATTTTCTTTGTTCATGTAGTCACATGATTAATTGTGTTCACCTGTTACTCTGTTTGGTCAAGCATTCACAGCCTCTTGCTTAAGTACGCTGAATTAACTGGCATGGGTTGTGCGCACTTAACCGATAGGCGTGTGTACTTAAGAGTTACCACGCCCACACTGATCCAGAACGATCTTTCCAGAACTGAATCGTTAAACACTACGATGGAAATCCAAGAAAAAACGTTGATCCTGCGAGCTTATAAGTATGTACATCTTGAACTTGAATTTTACAAAAAATATGTGTTCTTAAACGGGTGCGTACTAGAGTGTGAGGCTATCGTAATATGCAAAATATGCAAATTACTGTCATCCATCTCTTTGCTAGTTGGTTTTAAAGAAAACCTAATGCTTTTACAAGCTTTCCCTGTTACTTGATGCTATAGTGGCCAATCATCCCCTCGTTTTCTTTCCAATGTGAATCAAATTTGATCTGTCTTTATTCAGTGCGATTGGACGTGCTGACAAGCGACTATTCGAGCTAGTTTCACCCGCATAAGGAATTAACGGTGAAAGCGAAATGCTGTAGAATGCTGTGGCATTTTACATACGCGTCCATATTTCCGTGGATTATTTAATGGGATGACATTTTGGAAAAGGTCTTGGCCTTTCTGGACTAGAGTTGTTTCCTCCATTGTCATTTTCTCCAGCTCCTGAAGGCCGGTCTAGTGGAAGAGAGGCCAAAGGTCACGCCAGGAGAGGACGCCTCATCAGCCGGAGAAATTGATCCATGTTGGGTCGGATTGTGGACTTGCCACTTCTCACTCTGATCCTCCCGGCGTGATCGATGAAGCCTCACTAGAAAGTCGCTGTCTGTCAGAAAGCTGGTGGCTCGCTTGAAACTTTGGGTCATGATGAGAGAGCTCGACTTGCTTTTGCATTCAGTCAATGCTGGTAAATGATGCAATTTTGTGCTGTCACTTTACTCACAAGACCAAGAATGTCTAACTTTATCCATTCATTCATTCATTTAGCTGACTTCTTCCATTTCAGATGACAGCGGACGCTGGGCTGGTCAGTTTTAGGTTCATCACTAGGCGTGTTGGTCAAAGAGCCATCGATGATAGATATTGTCAATGAGACATGTAACTTGATGTCTGGATCTCCGCAGTCACATGCAGAGGAGTAAAGAGTAGCTGAAAATCACACTTTAGTAAAAGTAAGGATACCTTACTGTGAAATTTACATCAGTACAAGTCACCAATTCCACAAAGACTTGAGTAAAAGTTGTAAAGCATCCACTTTGAAAAGAACTCAAGTATTTTCTTGTGCTGAGTTTAGGCTAAAAAAAACACCACGGAATGTGAAAAACCAGAAACTATTCATGATGTTTTGTACCTAATAGAGAAATTAAATTTAACCCCTCAATGTTTCAAAATGGCAGAACAAAATAGATAAAAAAAGAACAAAAAGTCAGTCTCAGTCAAACTCAAAAGTGCAACAATGTGCATCCGGTAATTCACGTTTGTGTGATTTAGCTGATAAACAGCATCCAGTACCTTCAGCATCCTGCAGATGGCGATATCACCTCGTCCACCCAAGAAATTGACCGCGATTAGAAAAGGATGCCGACTTGTCGCACACAATACCAATGTAACGAGTAACGGTAAGTGTCCATTCAAATGTAGTGGAGTAAAAATACATACTCAATCAAAAATGTAGTCAAGTAGAGAGTAAAAGTTGCTTATATCTTTTATACTCAGTTTAAGTACAAAGCAGCAAAAATTCTTAGGTAACAAAGTCCATTTACTTAAGTACTTTACACCACTGGTCATATGCCGTCTCCTACAGTATATGGCAAGACAGTCACGTGACTCATCTTGCTATGAATATAGTGTAGAATAAGTACAGTGTGATACAATACCACTCATTATTAGATCTTGATTAATTTATAGTTGTACCACGTCTCTGAGTCCTGTATTCTCGTATCCAGTTATCTTTTTACTTGGAGTTTCACCTTGCCATTCTGTATTGCATATGGATCACAACCCTGTACCGTTATTACAAGACATAATACGAAACTAGTTTTAATAATTCAACACAAAACGACATTAATCATGGAACAAAGACTGACTGACATGGAAAAGCAAAAACACGGGTAAATAAATACAGGAACTAAACAGAAATGAAACAATCCTGCAACAGAACACAAAATAACCTGGAAAAAGGAAGATGGTGAAGACCTTAAAACCAAATCGAGTTTGCCCTTCTCAGCCCAGAATCATTTAAACTCTTGTATATCGATCTGGATATAATTTCTCTAGCATTTATGTCTTCATACATTATGATTATGGCTGTTTCTGGGGTCGATGTAGAATTGAACGTATTGTTCTCCGCTTTGGTGAGACCCTGTTCTGATCCATATATACCAAAGGAATGGGGGTGACGCTCTCGAGTAAAAAGACGTTTCCACATGAGTTAGTTACGAAGCGTTAAGACAATCCTCAGTGACAAGGACAGATTTGAGATAATGAGTTTATCCACCGGCTCCTTTTTTTATCGCATCTATGTCTGTAAACGCTGAAGACTATTTGCATATGAATGAGCTGATTCATAAACTCACCGTTGCGCGTATTGTTTGCACAGAGACATATTATCTGTTGGAAATTGGAATTATTCAATGTATCCCAAGATCAAATATTATTCACCCGCAATATTTAGATAATTGATTATTTTTGTATACTTTTTTTGAAGCGGGGTGAAGGGGTGGTGGATCTATAATTTAGAATGTACAGTATAAAGGTAGAAATGTCGCTTTAAAATAGTAAATAGAATATTAGTGATAAATAATAATAATAATACTAATAAAAATAACAACTATATCAATAATAATAATAATAATAATAATAATAACAACAACAACAGTAATAGAAATAATATTAATTTGTAGTAATAATAATGATGATAATAATAATATTAATAATGATAATAACAACAACTGCAATAATAATAGTATTGATAAAATTAATAATAGGAATAACAATAACAATTATTATTGTTGTTATTGTTGTTGTTATTGATATAATTATAATTGTAAATAAAATGTTATTAAAAAGTTTTCTACTGATTTAGATTCCTACTGTAGTTATGTTTGCACACGCATGTAGTTATGGCATAGTAGTAGAGAGTGGAACTTGTGACCTAAAAGTTGGATGTTGGAATTCCGGACTAGTAGGTAACTGAAGAAATTAAGCAAGACACAAAATCTGTTCATTCTTTAAGCCACTTTGAATAACAGTACGTGAAAGTAAACGTATACTTTTCTAGTGCAGTGATTTAGCTGATTTTTGATATCCACAATATCACTGGCCTTAAGATCTCAGCATCTTAACACACATTCTCAAATGTAGACTTGTGAGTTTGTGTGTTTTTTCCGTGTATTGTGTCTACAAAAGAGAGTAATGGGCAACTCGTCCAGGCCTGACAAGCCCTGAGGACCAGTGTTCATACTGTGCACTTCCGCCATCCATCATATTTCACAAGCTCTGATGTGAGAAAATGGTGTTAAACTAAATGCCGTCAAGACAAGACCTCTCTTGTTAGTGCACATCTACACACACACACACACACACACACACACTCCAAAACACCTAAGAGTTGAGATGATCACAGGACGACTAAAATGATCCGACAAAAAGGTTACAGAAGAAAATTGTGTTGGATTCGATTTTCGCTTCTTAACATTTCAATAAAAATAAATAATCTGTAATAAAAAAAAAATCTGTACACGTTACTATTATTTTCCTTATTTATATTTATTCGCTGTTGCTTATTATTGTTATTATTATTATTTTTATTATTATTATTATTATTAATACTATCCTGCACTTTTTCTTACCGTTTATCTGTGGCTGTTCCAGAAATTGAATTCCCCCACTGTAAGATTAATAAAGTTTGTTCATTCATTCATAAGAAAAGTGATTAGAGAGACTAAACTTGCTCATAGGTGAATGTGTGTTTTCATAAGTGTCTTGTGATTGGTTCACTCATCTGAGTATGTTAATTTTGACCCAGAAATGAAAGAAGAGGCCTAGAAAATGAATGGGCGGAAACCTAAATGAAATATTTAAGGCCATTTAATGTTACTGGACTCGATTTCCTTGAATCCCTTTGATGTTCTTTGTGTTTTAGTCACGTGTGTATCTAGTTCAAGTTCAAGTTTATTTATATAGCGTTTTTCTTAGTTTCAGACCAACGCAAAGTCGCTAGTTCAGATGTGCCGGCATTAGTTAGTTTATTTAAGTTAAAATTTGTTGAATTTGTCAGGCGCTTTTCCCAGTTACAACTGTCTACAAAACGCATGTGCGAAAAAGTAAAAAACGAAGACTGTTGCATTTGTTGGTGTTACATTTTTTATTTAGTCTGTTATTTGTGAGATTTTTGGAGCAGTGGAAAGGAATTTGACTCGTCTTTGAGGTTGGGGGTTAAAATCCCACTCTAGCTGTCTGCCCACACTGCTCCGTGTTTGTGTGTGTTCACTTCACCGTCACTTTACTAGATCGGTTAATTGCAGAACACAACCTAGTGGCCATAATGACAGACTCATTCGCTTTATAAAATTTTGTTACAGTATTAAACTTTCGATAAATCAAAAAGTTGGTTCCCGTCTAGACCCGTATCACATTGCGACTCCCAAACATGGACAAATGTTTTGGTGTTAAACTCAAGCATCTATTGAACTTCCATCAATCTAGTTTTCAGGGACCGTGTGGAGGAAACATGGTGACACTTTTTGACTGTAATGACCTTGGAGGTAAAGGGAGGAACTGCGGTTATTAAGAAGCCCACCGGGGTCTGAAGAGTTCCACCAAAAAGTGCTGATGTGATGACCTTAAGGAAGAGAAAGTAAAGCTGTAGTTCTCCCGTCTCGTGTCGAAGAAGGAGTGAAGGGTTTTCGCTCCAGGTGCCTGTTGGGAAAGAGCATCTGATTCCTCTCATTCTTCACTTCATATAAAAATCCATGTGAGGAGACACAGAAAGTCTTGCTTCTCTTGTTGTCGAGTCAAACTACAGTACAGTAAACCACACTGTACCTTGGAAATGTCACTGATGGAGCAGCTTTTCTGATAGTGTGAGCAGTGTCCACTCCACCATTGTCAGGATTCACCTCAGTTGACATCTTGCTTGGCAGAAGCTTCACGAAGATTGTGCTATTGCAGCAGAAATCAGACACTTCTGGCTTCTCCTCAACCCCGGAGAAGCCGGTAAGTCAACACTTCCTGGGAAACCGTTTTTGGACAGATTCAAATGGATTTGACTGTGTGTGGTGTAAAGGGGATTTTAAGCGGACCTCCTTCATACTGTAACTCTAAATCCTCGTCTGTTGGAGCAAGGGTGAATTCTAGAGTAGTAAGTGAGGATTTGTCAATATGGCCACTAATATATCAATTACAGTGGTGCCTCTACTTATGAAATGCTGAGAGCCATTAGGAAGGCAAACATTTCGTAAGTAGAGAGGCAACAACACGTAAACGCCATAATTCATATAGCAGTCATAACCCCCACAATTTTTATTGATAAAATATTGGTAATAACGGTAGTTAAAAAAATATGTGAAATAAACGTTATTAACAATATTTTTAATGAGTATTTGTGACATAAAAATGAATAAAAATACATTTATTTACCTTTCCGGTTGAGCAGCTATGTGATTAAATAAATCTCATTTAAAGCTAATGAATTTAAAAGTACACTGACAAAATATTTGAATGCACTTTGGTTTGAATACGCAAATATTCCTCTCAGCCAATAGGATTGCCAGAAGTTTGCTGTGAGCATGTAGCTCCTCCACAGAAAAATAGCCAATGTGCTTGAGAAAAAAGACAAACTTATTTTTATCCCTATATCCGACAAGTGTTTTATTTTTGTTTGACATGCATGCAGATTAAACAACTGGTTTTTTTACACTCCTAGACTCTCTCATCTCCCTGCGTGCTAGCGGTGAGTGAAAGAATTAATCTTATCGCTACAACTTTTGCCCTGTAGTATTGTGAAACAATTTCGTTATTTGAAGTGTTCCTTAGTAAAGACATTTGTAAGTCAAGGTACCGCAGTAATAATGTTCTCAGATGATTTATTTAACACTCTATGGTCTTTTTTTGATCTAGATAACCGGCTTCATTTCTCTGCTACTCTCAAAATAAAAGATCAAGATGTTTTTCTAGCAAATTTGAATTCCCTTAGCAATTTTTAAGTGTAATTGACCATTTACAACACAATTGAACTGAATTCAATTTCTGGTTGACACTACATTTTAATGACTTGCTTTCTACTGGACCTTCTTTCACCACCTGAACCATTCTTGAATTGAAAGGTTGCAGGTTTTTAAAAGAAAGACTGGTGTGAGTGGAAGTGCATCCCTACAGCATATTGAGTTTTCAGGAAGGTCCTGAGCTCATCATTTTAGAACAAGCTGTGGCCGGGGACGTCGTGGGGCAGATCACATCGCCGAGAGCTTTGGGAGAAGGGTGATATTAGAAAGCCTCTGGAGTAACACGCTTTACAAACACTTTCACACCTTCAAGTCTTCAGAACACGGAACACCTGGAGTTGTTTACGTTTTCGCTTTCTTTTTTTCACATTTAAGCCAGGTTTTTTTTTTCTATAGTATGTATTTAAACGTTTTATGTATTTAAATGAAATGTAATTTTACTGCATACTTAAAAAAAAAAAGTACATTCCACAGCTGTATGACTACTGTGAAACTACCACATGAAGGGCCCTGTGCTAACATGGATGCAGCTATGAAGCCGTCGGGGTTGTTTCAGGGATTATTTACTTTTAAGAAGAGTTCAAATGGAAACCTTGACAAGATCAATGTTGAGTTCTTTTTGCATTAACAGAAATGCTTCTGATAAGGTGAAAAAAATGTAAATTTGCTAAGATTAAGAAGGAAAAAATAATGATCTATGCTCACCAAAGATATATTTAAACATACAATATCTAAATAGGATTTCTAAAAAATATATATACACTGTATATATTTTTTCTTTCTGTTTTTAAAGGTATATGTCTATAATTATAACAATCACTATATATAAGCACACACTAAAAAAAAATGTGTAGAATCAGAGGGAAATAATGCATTTAACGTGCTTTTCTAAATGGCTTTGACCATAAGCAAAATCTCTCTCACAACTGGGATTAAAAGCTAAAATTGAACTTCATTTACATTTTCATCAAGTTTCAATTGTTTGCTTTAGAGAAGGAGAAGCATTGCCAGAAGTTGGGACCATTTTATTGGGTTTCTTCAGTGTTGATGATTATTTATAACTCTGATTTAAAGGCCTTATTTCTGATGGCTTTTATTGATTTAAAACCTTATCCTTCTCGTATCTGGTTAGACATTAGATTGAAAAGTTTAAAGAAGCATCTCTGAGAGTTCTTCACAAAACCCTGAAAGTAAGTGGAATTGTGAGTTTCATTGACTCAAGTTGACAATCTAATTTAAAAACAAGTAGCTTTTGATTACGACATTTTATGGATAATCCTGCTTTTGTCCCTTGATGTATATTTACCTATATAAAGAGCTAAATTTGGCTACAGTTTTATTTATTTGTTTTTCATATTCCTGTGGGATCTTTGAATTTCTTGCATCACACCCATTTGAAAACGTCTCATTGTACCTTAATTTTCAGTTTCACATTTGTGAAATGTCCTGTTAAATTATCACTCCACATCCTGATTTTCAGTGAATTTTTCTCTCTCACTTTCCCCAAATCGCATTATTGTCCTTCATCTTCACATCCAATGTATCGTTTCTAATCTATCCTCATTTCTTCAAATCTTGTTTTAATTAAAAGTATCAACTGGAATCTCTTTTCGTATATGCTCTCTTATAATCTCACTTCTCATTTCATCCGCTCAGATCTTGAATTTGTCTTTCTTGTGTTTTTCCATTGACTTGATTTTTTTCATTTGTCATTTTTTTTTTGAAGTTTTGTTTCATCTCTTCCTATTTTAACAAGCAAGAAATTTTGTTTTTTAATATTGTTTGTGAGGAAACCGGAGCCCCAAAGAAAACCGATGCAAGCACTAGAACACACAAGCTGTCATGGATTCGGACGTGTGTCTTTTGTGAACTGTTATTTTGACACCTTTATTTTGTATTGTCATCACGTTTGTGCTTTGTTTACATCCGGGTTCGTGTTATTGTTTAGGGTTTTTGTTATCAGCTGTCTGACTCCCCTGTTTCCCTCTCCACGTGTGTTTTGTTGTTGTTAGTTGTTAGCACTGTCATCTCCTCGTGCTTGCCGGTGTTTATTGTCTCCAGGTGCTTTGGGTTATTCACTCTCTATCACGTTAATTGTCTCGTTACCGTGTCCAGCTGTCGCTTGTTGTCGTCATTATGTACTGTATTTATTTCTCACTCGTGCACGCTGTCCTTGCCAGTTTGTCAGATGTGTATCCTGTCACTCTAGCCTCGTGATCTCGCCCTGTCTAGTCTTGTTCTAGTCTTGATTCTAGTTTTATTTTGCCTTGCTGGAATTCCCGTGTATGACCCTGCCTGTTCGACCACGCCTTCTACAATAAATCCCTTGAAGACCTCCCTAGTGTTTCTGTGCTGTGCACGTGGGTCCTTTCCCTCCAGTTCTGTCAGAGTGACAGTCGCCGTGTCACAAGCAAAGAAAGACCCTAACCTTGAGTTTTGAGCGAATCCGTCTTGTTATGAAACGACAGAGCTCGTTGTTCCATGACAGCGCTAGAGAAATACGACATTTAGCTTTAAAATGTATTTTTTGTCGAATTTCCCTTTTACTGTAAATTACAACATCACATAACAAGCTTGTGTCCGTTATAACAGACCGTTAAATCCTCAAGCTTCCAAACTGCTGGTTACATTTATAAAGTTCAGTCAAAACTCCAAATCAAAATTGCGACCGTGATTATGGCTTTTATCTTATTAGAGTGCGTGTGCGTTTAGAACAGCATTAGTCAAGGGCCTTTTTGTTTCTTCAGCGCAATTGATAAGACGCTTGAGATGTTTGAAAAGCTCATTTGTTGCCTTCACACACACACACACACACACACACACGATGTCTGAGCTTGTGAGTCTGACTCCAGGCAAAACTGCAGCGTTTTATCGTGAGAACACTGAGCTCAGAAATCTTTCTGCGCAGGATTGTGTTGTTTCTCTAGAACAGCGCAGAAGAACTTTCACTCTCCAGGAATTATACAACACACTCTTAAATATGTATTCTATTTTAAAACTACATATAGCGATATTTTTACATTGCTTAAAGTGAATGTTGTGCTTTACTCTGTGTGTGCGTGTGCGTGTGTGTGTGTGTGTGTGTGTGTGTGTGTATGTGCAAACTTGTCTGTGTACACACGGTTTGGTTTTCAGAAATTATTTACATTTTTATGGTCTCTTAATGTACACTGTTTCTCAATTTGCCAAATAAAAAATATAAACAGATATTTTAAATGAAAAAAAAAAAGTAAAGTACAATTATTCATGGGTTGTTGAAGTTTATTTTTTAAAAATTTTAAAGCATTATCTTCATCAACTTTAACATAAGTGTCATAGTTGAAGATCCTAAATCTAAATCAATTTATTTTTGTGTTCTTATTGTATATGTTGTATATATTAGATGATATTTTTTAAACAGTGTTATTTAGACGTGTGTGTGTGTGTGTGTGTGTCTTGCTCTGTGATTGGTAGGCTGCCAATCCAGGGTGTGTCCCGCCTCCAGGCCCAAATAAACTGAAATTAGCTCCAGATTTCCTTGACCCAGAAACAGAACAAGTGTTTAAAAATTGATGGAATAAAAATAAAAGAACGCATAATGAATTATCATTCTGAAAAAGTCTATTTTGTTGCCTTGCGCCAAATTTAATTGCCATGCTATTATTACAAAGTTCATCACTGTCAGTTTGTTACACGGATTCTTCACGTTTATCACGTTGAGGCGATTAATTCGATTACATTTAATTATTCAGATAATTGTTTTTTAAAGAAGATAATTAAACAATGGACACAGACAGTATAAAAAAATCAAATGTCTGGTGCTGAAACTAATCAACAGATTATGATTTTTTTTTTGCGTCAAATCAAATTTCACATACAAATGCACGTACACACATACACACACACAAACCATGTAATATTTAGAAACTTTGACTTCAATGTTTTTAAAGTGTGCTATTTATTTTATAATTTTATAACGAACCGTTATAATTGATTCTTTGTCTAAATTTGGAATTTTGTCTCTTTTCAGAAACTTGCACATTTTTTACTTTCTCGTTTGACTCAATGTGTTCCTGCGTCTACACTTGCCCGTCAAATGCAATTACCTTTCCCCAATTTCAGTGGAGATGACTAAGGCTTTCCGGAGACTGTGAAAGCAGACGGAATGAACTGAGATGAATTCTTAATGCTCACTTCATCACCATCCCACAGTCTCCAGAAGATTCACTGTTTACTCGGGCCGCGGTGTTGAATCACCTGACACTTCAGACTTATTATGTTAGACGTACCTGCGCATGCAGACAGTCCTTTCTCAGACCTCAAGGTTTGTTCTGTGGAATGTGGAGATGTAGCGTATGAGTTCAGTGATTGCTGATGAAGATCGTCATCACAATTGCTCCTCGCCTGGTTCCTGTTTCCTGTTTGCTCACTTGTTCAATATCTGGTGTCGTCTACTAGTCTCTGTCATTCTTGCGTAATGAGTACCTGAAAACCATACATGAGTAAAAGTACAGATACCTTACTGTAAAAATTACTCCATTACAAGTTATGTCACCAATTTTGAGAAGACTTAAGGAAAAGTTGTATCCAATTTTCAAAGAACTTAAGTATTTTACTCGTACTGAGATTAGGATCAAATAACACCAAGACATGAAAAACAAGAAACACTTTATTTATGAGGCTTTATTTCGTAAAATAGAAATACATTTTACACCTCAATATGTCTAAGTCAAGCTCAAATACAAAAAAGTGCTTCATGTCATTTAGCTCATAAATATCATCCAGTACCTTCAGACAATATTACCTCATCTGTCCAAGAAACTAACCACAGTAGTAAAATTGCCGACTTGTCACACGCAATCATAATGTAACGAGTAACGCTAAGTGTCCATTCAAAAATGTAGTCAAGTTAGAGAGTGAAAGTCTGCTTGTATTTGAAAGTTTCTTGTGAAAGTTGCTAATATTTTTGATACTCAGTACAAGTGCAAGGCTGCCAAAAAATACTAAAAGTTACTCAATTTACTCAAGTAGTTTACTCCACGGTACTCATGGTCCACAGCTTAAATCCTCGCTCTTGGTTTTGTCTGTGTACTGTTCCAAGTGTCCGTATCTGTCATTTGTAGTGCACTTGGTAGTAGTATTCAACACTTTATATTGAAACACTCCCCGTTCGGTTTTCCCTCTCAGTCTCGCACTCGCTCACCTCTTCTTTGCTTCGAGCGAGTGGGAGACACTTGGAGTGTCCTTGGGGAAATCTATAGTAATTTTGCTAACAGACTTTTAAAACACATAATTCAAAAGGCAAAAAAGCAAATAAACACTCCTGCAGTTTCTAAGGGCGACTGAGATGACCAGAATAGGCTGCATGAAATGTCTTTATTTTACCCTTTACCTCAAACAACCTCTTAAAGGAATCACGTGAGTTCATGGAAATCTTTGCCCTTGTCGAAGCTGATTGGCTTCCAGCGGCTGTACAGCGACAGTCCTGTTCGCTAGGATTCACAATTTCTGGTACCCACAGAGAAAAAAAGTTTCTGCAAATATCAAAAGCGTTCACTCTCTGTCCTCTCGACATTGTTTCTGAAATGCCAAAATTGGACGGTATGTGGCTTCTAAGATCTCCTGCCATATCAGTGTCCTAACCAAGAGACCTGATTACAGAACTTGCCATGCACAAAATGCAAGAGAACGCCAATCCTTAATCTAAGAAAGTTGATGTATGGACAGCATAAGATGTGAGTTAGCACACATGTAAGTTGGCCTAGGAGGGAAGACCTCAGTACTAGTAGACTTGAGAATTAAGATCTCAAGAAAACACCAACAATTCTGTCGGTATTCATAGTGGAAGCTCCAGTCAAATGCATTCCCTGGATCTAATCATAAACCAAAAGATTTGCGTTGGTCTCGAACTAAGAAAAGTGCAATATAAATAAACTTGAAGTTGAACTTGAACAAATAACAATACTTGTTTAAAGTGAGGTAACCATAGACATGCATACTGTACTTAAGGAACTTGTAATTCAGCGTAAGTTACAATTCCCCTACCAAAAAGTGACCAACAGTCCTGAGGTGGACAACTTCACAGATGGATATAGCCAGTCTGTATCACCCAATTTCATTTGATGTATAGTGGAGAGATGTCATGGTTTGTAAGCAATATATAAAATAGTATGGTTAATATTGTGAGACACTCAATCTCATATTTTAAAAAGACAGTTGACATTACCATATTTATGTGAATATAAGCACCCCTTATTCCAATTTTAGAAGGTCAAAAACTTCTCCTCAGGGTTCTTAAACGGTTTGTGCTATTTCAAATATGCGCTTAAATAAAATAAATCCTTTATTCGTATTTCAAGACAGATGCAATCCCTAAGAAATGGAAGTATGTCGTCATTGTGTGCGCTTCTACTTCGTGTTCTCTTTTCTTTTTTCAAGTACTGGTTTCAGAGGCAAACGTGCATATATGCTTTTAGAAGGCTTTATAACTTACATTTGCATTCATGCTGTATATTAAGTGGCTCTAAACATTTTGTAAATTCTGTGTAACATTGATTATACTTGACAATCAATATGCGAATAAAAAAAAAATCATATCAAGACTCTAATATGTGACTAATTAAGACACTCACCCCTTCATTTCCATTATTTAAAAAAAAAAAAATTGCATACATTTCTGGCAAACGGGTTGTTTAGGCCGGCTGAGCGTGGATCGGTGTTCTCCGTAATGGTGAGCATGAGTTGTTCAGGTCATTATAGCGGCAGAAGACTAGGTGACTTGAAAATATGCCGCTCCAAGTTTCAAGCCAGAGAATTGCTTTTTGTGCTATAGATCTTATTCTGCATTATCACCAGCATCTGAAGCAATGAAACACGCAGTGCTACCAAGCCGCTATACCACACTGATAGGGCTTCTGTTATCAGGAGAATTGCACTTCCCATTTCACAGTGTTCATCTTCTGGGATTGCAGCAGGTCAGGACGTTCTACACTTTTGCATCAATTTAAGACAAAGACAGAATAGATGTTTATGAAAAATGGTAGAAAGGAGGGAATTGTTTAGCCGTCTTGTCTCATAGATGACTATTCCAAAGTCATTTTGTGAAAGAGATTAAGTTTAAATGTCAACGCTGATTTGTTCACTGCGTAAAGTTTGTTTACTGCTCAGTGATTTAGAAAAGAAAACAGTTGAAATACTGTTTTAATGCATGTGGACACTCACTATCTTCAACAGAATTCACAATTCATTCTTTGTTTTCATTTCCATTTTTTGAGTCGCTTTTCTATTTCTGGAGGATTAGTGGCTAACCAATCACAGAGCTGGACACACATGAACACTCACACACACTTTTGGAGAATTTTCCAGACTCCAGATCTCCACAACACATGTTTTTTGGACAGTGGGAGGAAAATGGAGACCCAGAAGAAATTCACGCATTAAAGGGAGAACATGCACAAGCCTAAATTCAGTTTAAGTAAAATACTCAAATTCTTTTAAAAACTCGTGTGTTTTACACATTTATCATTTCCAAATAGTACTGGTGCTGCAAAATAATGGTACTTTTTTTAACGCTATGCTGTTCGTTATGTTCCTCACATAAGGGATATAAAAAAGGTTTATTTATATAGCGCTTTTCTTAGTTCCAAACCAATGCAAAGTCGCTATGCGAAATTAGGGAAGAATCGTCTTTAAAGAAGAAAAATGTCCATTGTTCATCTATGTTAAAAAATTAGAAAAAAATGTCAGTTAAAATTTTTTTTGTCAATTTTTCATTGGTGTTCAGACTATGGGCTATGTCCATTCTTAACAGAACGTCACCTCATATAACTCTGAAATTGCTCGACACATTTACTCTAAATGTGAGGAACATAACGAACAGCATAGCGTAAAAAAAAAGTACCATTACTTTGCAGCACCAGTACTATTTGGAAATGATAAATGTGTAAAACACAAGGGTAGCGGATGATGAATGGTCACGTTTCGCGCACAATCTGTCTGGCGGTGGAGAGAGAGGAACAGAAACAGATTGACTTAACAAGATGTCGTTCTGCCGAGCAGACTGTGGAGTCACGCCACGGGAACTCCAAAACAGACTGAAAGGACACACACACACACACACACACACACACACGTCTCGAAAAACCTCGCTTTTATTCCTTGATGAACATGTACGTACCCAGAAACATCTGCCCTCCACAAAATGTGAAACTGGGTGGTGAAAGACTGACGGGTACAAAGCGACCCGCCACCCCCAACATCCTCGGTTACCCCTCATTGCCCTTCTGTTGGCTTTCACAGATGTCACCACTGGGACAAAGCTTCTGCCAAGTGACCGTGTCTCTGTCTGGCCTTACGAGAGATGTGGGGAGTCTTCTTGTTGTCGCGATGCGTTTGGGGATTCGCGCCACTGAGCTTTGTAGATTTGTCGTGGCCGGAATATTGACTTTGAGAGAATGGTTCCTGCTCACGGATGTTGGGGAGGAGGCAACAAGTTCCTGGAGGATGTGTGATTATGTGCACCACTGAGCAGTTTAGTGCTGAAGAAATACTGATCCGGTGAACAATGCTGCCTTTATCGTATGGCTTTATCGTTATGACACACCTTTTGATTGACTTCTGCAGCTTGTAAGCGAAGGAAAACGCGAATGCGACTTGTTTCATATTAGTACAACACTGATAAAATACCAACAAAATAGCCAGACAACCAACACACACACACACACACACACACACACACACACACACACACACACACACACACACACACACACACAAATACACACAGACTAGTGCATTAAACTAAAAAATACTATGTATAAAATCATCCAAGAGTGGCAAAGTTTACAGCGCTGTGGATTTATCTCATACTAAACAGTTCAAGTTCTAGTTTGGGTTCCACATCTTGGTCAAGAACACTTTAAAGTTGTGAAACTCACCTGTCCAGGATTCAAACCTGCAATCTTTTTTTCAACTTTTCCCTAAAATGGAACCTTAATGCTCTTTGGTCTTAGACATTTAGCTGGTCAAGCTAGTGATATGGTAAGCACAGGAGCATGAATACCTGGTACGAGTACCTGCAGCTCTAGATGTTCTCCTACAGTCCCTGATATGAAGGACTAGGACTAGGGAGGCCGAGCAACCCAACGGTGCAGCAATGGTCAAGACAAAAAAAAATCTATATCGGAAAGGAAATTAGATGTCAGCTAAATTCCCATTAGATTATCATCTTAGATCAACTCCTCAATCTCGTCATAGCAATTCATTTATTTTCTACCACTAAGTGGCACTACTTACGCAGCGCTACTAATCACTAAACCCGCAAGCGCTTAAGACTAATTAGTAGAATTCCTGACGCTTACCTATTAAAGGCAGGTTTACTATGTGTACTACTACAGCATATGTAGTGTCAAGTCTTGAGCCTTTTCTGGTGGCTCTCTCTTGTATTCGGACCATCTCTGAAGGTGTTGTTCATTTGCTTTTGATACCCTTGTTTTTAATTATACTGGCTTTTGAACACACTCTTTCTAATTGGATTTAGAGATATTCATATTTTTAAACTAATGTTTGTGAATCTCTTCTGCACATGTGTTACCAACCCATTCATCACGTTCACCTGTGTTCCGGAGAAACTCTTCTCAGGTAACTCGGCCAAACATTTATAATGCCAAGGCTGGCGTCTAGAAGACATAGCATTGATGATTATTTTGATGGTTTCCAGTTCCTGACCACCTAAGACTCCACATTAGTGTAATTTACCTCTTGGAGAGTATGACCTAAAGGGTTCAGGTTTCAAATCCCGTACTGGTAACTGACACAACGAGAGCCCTTGAGAAAGAGTATTTGTATTTACTATTAAGAATAACGAAATGAGCCATTGAAAAAAATGGGTTTTCAATCTAGACTTGAACTGACAGAATATGTTTTAATCTTGAAACATACCTGGCAGAACATTCATTACTTTGCCTCGTCCTGTAGACAGTAAAGCCGTCGCTCTGCATCTCCGTCAACCGTCTGCGTGTTCGCAAGACCACTGGGAATATTCTGTTACTGGTTCCCTGACAAACTGTCTGGACTGACTGTGTTCTTATTTTATAACTAAATTGATTACAAAGATCAGATTTGCGTGTGAGTTTATGCACAGACTTGCGGGCCGTGGGCTGCTGGAGAGGAGCTCCCAAGAGCACTCAGACAGAAGACTTATTGAATTTTATGCTGGTGTTTTTATTTTCTCATACTGCTACCCTGGGAACAACTTCCCATCTCACTTATCTCATTATATATGGAGGAGATCGCCAGAGAGTGGAAGAGCGAGGGAAAGATGCGGAGAGAAAGAGAGAGCAAAAATAGGGGGACCATTAATAATTCGGAGAAAGAAAATGAAGGAAGCTGTTTTATTTCCTTTCACGCAATCCTTTTTTTTTCCAGATGCTCCTGCAATAAAATTTAAAACTACAAAATGTCACAGCTATAGACGTTCATGGACTACAAAACCCAGGATTCAGAGTTTCGTGTATTTCCCGCGTTTATGTAGTCACATGATTCATTGTGTTCACCTGTTAATCTCGTTTGGTTAAGTATGAGTTGCCAAGTGTCTTTGTCTGTCATAGAAGTTTCACCCGCCTGTTTTCCAGAGTTTGTCCCGAGTTCATGTGAGTTTTGTGATTAAATGTGTGTGTCTTCGGTTTTCCTGTTTTTGCACAGATCGTAATACAAAATCTGAGTGCCATTTTTTTCCCGGCCTCGGAACTTTAGTTTCATCTAGTGCAATTAAATCTGGTGTCGTGAAAACGTATGATTTGAAGCCATCGACCAAAATTTGTGAACATACTTTCAATTCAAAAGTCTTTACTAGTCATATTAAGTAGGGAGCCAGATTTGTTTTAAGAACTTATGAAAAGCATCAGCTGCAGATTGAACTTCATCCACGGAGCTTCTAAAAAGAATATATTAGTCCTGTGAAGACACCACAATCTGTCACCTTTGAACGTTCCGGTTTCGTCTTTGGGCCAGGTCTCTGGAGACTGGAGATTAAAGATGTTACATAGCTAAGAGCAACAAGTCCATGTTCATTAATTTTTCCTGAATTACAGTCGCCGTCCTCAGTCGTGCAGCTCGTTCTTCTCAATCCGACCACATCTGTTCACAGACCAGCTCTAACAAACGTAATGAACCACTGTATGCTTGAACAAACGCTCATTGACGTCCAATGGGGAAACCAATTATGAATTACAGGACCGATGGGCAAGACTCACCGGAGGGCAGTAATGAGTCCGAGCTTCATTTTTGGGCAACTCTCCATCTGTTATCTCTCCCGGGTCAATTATGGCCCTCTGTCACATGCTAATGTGGCTTCAACGTAATGTGAGCCTTGTGATTGGCTGTTTGCCGGCCATTTGTTATTCTATTAGCGGCCTGTGGTTGGCCGGGCTCTTACTCCTCACCTCGCCTGGCTTGAGCCGTTGAGATGGCGGGGAGAATGGAATCGGTTCAGCTTCACATCCACTTTGCTTTTTCATTAGTGAAGACACGCTGGTGTGTCTGGTTGAATTGACCCAAATCCTACGTTTCTCCCCGGTAGCTGTTTTAGGTGGACTGTTATTCCTGTGTGTGTGCTTTTCTACTGTTTGGACTTACTGTGGCGGTACGATGGTATAGTGGTGGCACTGTCAACTCACACACTGCAAAAAAGCAATGTGATAAAAAAAAAAAAACAAAATGAGTAAAAAAAAAATTAAATTAAGTAAAATTATCTGCCGATGGGGTGAGAATTTTTTTTCTTGGTAAGACAGCTTACAACAAGACGAAATAATTTGTTTCTGCATTTCAGTTCTTGTTCTCATTGGGTTTAATATGAAAATGTGGTTATTTTCTTAAATTGAGAAACAGTCAATTCAGAAGTGTTCTTTAAATGAGAAAATTTTACTTGACATTTCTTGTTTCAGCAAGTTCTGAGTTAAAACATAATGTCTACTTTGAAAAATGTCTCGACTTAGTGTAAAATATCATCAAAATTAGCATTTTTTCTAGAAAAATCAAGTCCTTTTTTCTTCAAATAATACAAAGTAATCTCTCACTCTTAATCCTAACCTGGTTAATTTATCTTGTAAGAAAAATTACCAGTATTTATTGTCTAATTTCAAGGTTTTTTACAGTAGCTTGTCAATAATTTATTTTTTGCAGTGCGGAAGTCCCAGTCGGGGTGTTTTTAGTGTGTTTGCATGCTGGCCTCATGCTTGCTTGGGTTTCCTCCAGGTCTCCGGTTTCCTTCTACAGTCCAATCATGCGTTCAGGAGAATATAAAAATTGTCAATTGGTGTCCTTCTCTGTGACTGGCCACCAGAGTTTCTGGGATTGAGACCCAGAGTTGCTGGGATTGGCTCAAAGGGGAAAATGGGACAGGAAATTGATGGAAGTTTGCTGTTTTCCAACGGACTTTGTTTCTTTAAGTATATTTGTGGCTCCTTTGCACTGAGTATCAAAAAAATAAGCAACTTTTACTCTCTACTTGACTACATTTTTGATTAATCTCTTTACTCAACTACATTTGAAAGGACACTTACCGTTACTCGTTAAATTTTGTGCACGACAAGTCAGCATTTTTTTCTACCGCGGGTAATTTCTTGGGTGGACGAGGTGATATCACCATCTGCAGGATGCTGAAGGTACTGGATGCTATTTATCAGCTAAATCACAGGTGAAAGGTGAATTAGCAGTTGCACTTTTTTGCACATCTGACTTTTTGTACTTTCTTTATCTATTTTGTTCTGTCAATTTGTGTTAAATTTCATTTCTGTATAAGGACCTCTCATAAATGATTTGTTGTTTTTCCACTTTTCTCTTGATTGATTTCTGAGCCTAAATTCAGTATGAGTAAAATGCTCAAATTATAATTGAACACATTAGAACTTTTACTCAAGTCTGTTTGGAATTGGTGAGTTGTACTTTTTTACTGTAAAACACTTTTTTACTGTGTCGACTTTTCGGGTACTTTTTACACCTCTGCTGAACATTTCATGAACATTTCCTGCCTCGGTTGTTGTATTGAACTTTGTGCACAAGTTGGCATCGATTTGTGTGAACTGCTTGCCAAATAGAAGACATGAAGCGGTGCGAATCCCACTAGCAGCTCTCCTCAACCCTGAGAGCTCTTCAGCCCACAAAAATGGAAGCTCATAATAGCGTTAATCAGGTGGCGGGTGAAATACTCTATATCAGGGAATTGTTACCCACTAGGTCAAGTGTGATCTGTACTGAAGTGCTTCAACAGGCACAGGACTCCTTTAGCTCCACGTATATTTCTAATTGAGTGTAATGGTGGGATTGAGAGCGGAGGGCGGTGGGTCTTGTGGAAAGTGGTCTGCTGATGATAAAGTGGTGCATCTTTAAATTAGGCAAGGAATCTTGTTATTTTTTTCTTACAAGATAACTTAACTACTTTGCTTATTTCAAGAAAATAGGACTTGAATTGTATGCTTGAAAAAAAAATGCTAATTCTGATAATATTTTACACGAAATCGAGACATTTTTTAAAGTAGACATTATGTTTTAACACGAACTTACTGAAACAAAATGTTTTACAAAAGTTGTAAAAAGAATGTAACACAATGTTTCTCAATTTAAGAAACTAGCTACTTTTTATACTAAAGTCAATTCGAACAAGAACTGAAATGGAGAAACAGATCTACCGTGTATCAAGATGTGTTTGTCTCGTTTCATTTTAAGCTGTCTCACCAAGAAAAATTGTCTCACAATATTGGCAGACAATTTTACTTGATTTAATTAGTTTTTTTACTCATTTTGTTTATTATTTTCTCATTTTTTCACATGGATTTTTTGCAGTGTAGAGCTTCATGCTTCTAATCTTCTATAGAGATGCTCTTGCTCATGTGTCTTTGTCTCTTCCACAGGGTGAAGTTAAAAGATGGAGTGGCGTTCCTCGGCGCCCGGCCCAGTAATCCCACTCTCTGGATGGTCAGCCAGGACTTGAGGACTGAAGGTCACAGGGTCGTGACCCTGCACTGCCGCCGTAAGGAGTCCAGCTACGGGCAAAGGTCAGAACAATTGTGTTTGCAATCTGAGCAGCGGAAGTGTCACATTTACACACACACACATGAGAATTTAGGTCATTTCTAATGTATGAAATTGCTTAATGACACTCGCTTTTCGCTTGATAAATCCTTCTGACAGTTTCATTTGCACCGTCCGAGTGAAGAACGTTCACTTGCGTATCGTTTTTGGTGACTTTTGACGTGACGCAATTAATTCCACATACTTAAAGTGTCCAAAAGTTATGTTTAGAAAATGATTTACATATGGATTTCACTAAAACCCGGAGTATCAAGTGGAATTAGGGGAACTGGACATCAAAAGTTATTCCAGGAAGGGTTTTAAATTAAAAAGTTCCTTAGATCATATGAAAATTATTATAATCTAAGGAACTGTAGAAAAAATGTTACGGCTGCTAAAAGTGGGTAATAGTTACAATATAAAGAATTGTAACACAAGAGCTTGAGTTGAAAGGCAATTATCGTCTTGTCCAGTATTTACAGGTAAATTATGTTTTGTCATATCAAATTGTTTGAAACTTTCATGTTAGTATTAAAATACTAGCCCTCCAAATCCATTAAATTAGTTTTGCCCGGGTCTGGTTCAGGAAACTTGTTTCTGGATCGGGATGAAAAGTGCGGTTCGCTATTACGAGTAAATTTGCGTTTTTGGTGAGTGTCTTCAAGTTTTTAATCGCATTTCTCCACAGATTAGAACGCTCTGGTAATAAGACGAGCTGTGCACTGACAGGTGTAATTTGCGGGATTAAATGTGGTTTGGCAGAAGTTTGTAAGATTAAGTCTGGCGTTCTGATGAAGGATGGAAGAGCAGGGATGCAAAAGTAAACAGGCATTTTCATGTACTTAACACTGTTATTTAATATACGTCGATTTATTTTCTAGAGGTGGACAAACGGAAGTGTGGAAAATATTCCCATTCATTGAAATGTTTATGTAGATTTTAAAATGATGTCAGTGTTTAGCCTGATAACAAATAAAAAATAACCAGTGATAACACAAGTATCTACAATCATAGTTTAGTTTGAACTTTTTAAATTGTGAAAGGTTATGAAACTACATGTCTTCCAGTAACAAAAACATTATTCTTTAAAACTTATTATATGTTAACAATTATAATAAAAAGTTATTTTGTGTCCTGCTCTGTGATTGGTCAAAACCAAGCCAAAGTTGCTGTGATTGGCTTCAGCTGAGATTCCACATTGCGATGTAGACGAATGAATAGTAAAGAAATCTATATTCTATGATAATTTATTTGTATTTGATATATATTTTTTGTTTTTTGAGATATTTTTTATCCAATTATTGGATATGCACGTACTGTATTTGTATTTGGGTTTAGTTAATAATAGTTAGTTAATAAGTTAGTTGGTTGTTTAGCAAATTAGTGATTGATAGAGTCAGTTAATTGGTTAGTCAGTCAGTCAGTCAGTTAGTTAGTCAGTCAGTCAGTCAGTCAGTCAGTCAGTCAGTCAGTCAGTCAGTCAGTCAGTCAGTTAGTCAGTCAGTCAGTCAGTCAGTTAGTTAGTTAGTCAGTCAGTCAGTCAGTTAGTTTGTTTGTTTGTTAGGTGGTTGGTTGGTTGGTTGGTTGGTTGGTTGGTTTGTTGTTAGTCAGTCAGTCTTTTTTTCTACAAGTATAGTGGTTAGTTTGTTTGTTAGTTAGTCAATCAATCAGTCAGTCAGTCAGTTAGTTAGATTATATTTAAGTAAATCAGACCAACTGAAACTTGCAAGTTGGTCAAGTTCCAAATAAAAAGTCTCAAATCAACTCGAAATATATCTCTGTTAACAGTAAATGCTGTTTAACTCTAATAAGACTTACCCATAAGTCATTTGTCTCGGGCTGTGTCACATGACAATATTCTACTTAATGCAGCCTGGCATTGATCTATGACCCGGAGTCGGGGACTAAATAAAGCGTGTTGGCTTTAATCTGGGTCTTTTGGGACGGTCAGAACTCTAATCTTTCCAGCTGGCGCAGACGTTTCCTAAAGACAAAGGAGCATCACAGAGCTTTCAGATCCATTTCCTTCTCGCATCTGTCACGTTTCCTTTCTCACTGGTTGACTAAGGATTGCTATCTGCTTTCTTTCTTTCTGTTTTGGTATATAATCCGATAAGGATTACCGTATTTGCACGAATATAAGCACCCCACGCCTGATTTTTCAGGCACAAAATAAAAAATAATTAAATAAATACATTCTGGTTCAATTATGTTAATATTCATATTGTTTTACTTGAATAAAATATATCAACTCATTATCAAAAGATTATCAAAAAAATAAGTCAATTTTAGTGGTTCCTGACTTGAAATGCAGAAAAAAATCTGGCCTTATATTTACGTGCATATTTAAAATCGGCAATTATAAGCACCCCTCTAGTTTTTGAGTGTCAAAAATCCGAATAAAAGGGATGCTTATATTCGCGTAAATACGGTATCTAGAGATTCATCAATCGTTGTTCAGTATGCGCTTAAGTTTAAATTCTAATGTCAGCTGATGCCACGTGTAAGGACACTGATCCAGGGCCTAGTTGGAAGCCTGACCTCAGTCTCACTGTGTGGAAATAGCTTGTTTTCCGCTCGCTTGTGTGGGTTTCCTCAGGGTCTCCGGTTTCCACCCGCAGCCAAAAAAATTTTAGCTCTGTAATTGGTTGGCCACCAATCAAGGGTGGCTGTCTTTCAGGCAAAAGTTGCTGTGATTGGCTCCTTTTCACCATTAACCAGAAATGGAAAAGTCCAAAATTGATGCATTTTTCTAGCTGGCTTCAGTTTTATTTTTGGAAACGGTTGATGCTAAAATATTAGTTTATATCATATGTTAATTTATGCTTTTTTATTTTTTTTTTTTGGTAATAAATGTATACAATAAAAAAATTCTACAATATTACATTTACAAAATTACACATTTTAAACATAGTTTTTTTTTATTTGAACTTTTTTTTTTTTTTTTATTTAAACAATGCAGTAGAAATTAATTGTGATGTGTGATTTTCACTTTCTGATTTTGTTCTTTAATTGGCCATTTTTTTTTTTCATTTTGAATTCAATAACATGACACAATGCAACAAAATGCTGCTGACAACATCCTGCAGCTCGTTTTTAGTCAATCCTCCCCATAATCTCTCCGTTTTTTCCACTCTTCTCCATCATTTCTCCTCTCTTTTCTTATTACCCCAGTGTTGGGTCCGGTTCCATCATCATGCCGGACCTGTCATCCACTTTCTGCTTTCTTCAATATTCTCCTGCCTTTTTTCACTCCCTTCATCATTGATGGAGGGACAAGGTCTTGGTGTGGATGGACGATGCAGGTCGATCCGGTCCAGCTCTCACTTCTTTTTCTTTATTACTTTCTCACATTTTTTTTCTCGGTGGGGGAAATTTGATTAGACGTGCTATTACCTTTGGTGGGCACCTTTCACCCTGCCATTTATGAAAGGTGTTGCAGGAGAATAAAAGCTACTGTCTGACAGAGGAAAAGAACGCTGGAAGGAAATGAGATTGCAGTACATATACAGACAAAAAAGAAGAGTTGACAAGGAAAAAAAGCAAGACGGCGTGACTCAAGGATGTTTTTGTGTACCGTCAGCAGCTTGCGCTGGCACGAGGTGTAGCGTTTGTTGAAACTGTCTGTTCGCTGACGGCTTTTGTTTGTTGGAGAAGGTCAAAGTGATACTGAGCTTTGAATAAGAGTTTACCTTCTTTACCGCTGAAATGGCCGAAGGGCATAAACGATCATGTTCGGTTCAGGATTCTCTGAAAAAAAAAATACAAAACTACCCTGAAAATAAGACCTAGCCTTTGTCGCTGGAATGGACCATGAGAGCTCATTTTTAGAATAATGTGATTCCGTTTGTACTAACAAATAAGGCTCCAGTTATTCTGTGTTAATAGAGTAAAATAAAAAAATAAAATATATTGTAAAACCTCTAATAGAGGCGCTCTAATAGAGGAGGCATTCTACTAGGCGTAGCGTTCTACAGTACAGTGGTACCCCGACTTACGAATGTCCTAGATAACGAAAGTCCCAAATAACGAAATGTGTCGTCGCAAAAATGTAGTCCCGAGTTACAAAACGAGCGCATCTTTTTCTTACCACTAGCATCCATGGATGAGACTGTATAAACCGCATTGTTTTAATATTCACGCACTTCAATTAAACAATAAAAAGCTAAATATATATATCATTTATATAATGACGTCAGTTCCGTTTTCGTGCTGACCAAGTGTCTCCGATCTCGCGAAATTACAAAAATCTCAGGGATTTGCATGACGTTATTAAAAAATGGCGGTAACCGTGAGGTTGTCCGTTGTATCATTATATACTGAAATGTAAAATTAAGCAACTGCTATGTAACATGTTTTTATTACATTTTTAACTACGCAAGTCGGTGTACCACTGTAATGTATATTCTTGCTGCCTTTTTTGCTCTGTTTAAAAGTGCGTTAGAAACACTTTTAAAATAAATATAATAAGAATAAGATAAGGGATAATACGTTTGTCCTCAACTCTGAATACTATATACTGTATTTACGCAAATATAATTACCCCCCAAAAAATGTTTTTTTTACATTTCTAGTTCAATTGCGTTAATATTCTCCTAAACAAACTATTTTCTTCTTTATTTAACAATCCTAACTTGTGACTTGTATCATTTTGATGTTGTTTTACTTACAGATAAACAATAACAAAACAAAAAGATAACAGAAGTCGATTCTAGTGGTCTGAACTTAATTTCCCAAGAGCCTTAGCACCAGTCCGCGCGTGCACAAAGCAAATGCGTGAGGCCCGTCAAACTCTGTTAATCTATCTGCGTGTGAAGAGAATCGAAGCGAATGATTATTATCCCCTGTTTAGCAGACAGAGCGTTTTGATTGTGTTTGTGCCTTGGATTTTTTACTTCTTGACCGTGTTCTTCATTTTCAACTGTTGTGACTTTTTCTGCGATGACACATAGACCCATTTGTTAGTTCTAAGCTAAGCTAACCAGTCGTGTTTTGTAGTTTCTGTTTGTTGTATATGGTTGTATTTAGTTTATTCTTCTTGAAGAGGTATTTTGTCTCCGCTAAGTGTCGTGGCGTGACTAATGTTTCTTTATTTCTGTTAGCACTCCACAAGTTTTTGAGTGTCGACATATCGAAAAAGGGGGGCTTATATGGACCTAAATACAGTAGACAATTTATTTTTTAGTATTTTGCTAGCCATCCAATCACTGCTATCCTTAAAACAATCAGTTAACAGAGGCATTTCATTTGGACTTGTGGTGATATAGATCTGTGCATTATCCGCATATCACTGAGAGCTGAGAGAGTGTGGATCCAGCAATATCTCCAGGGCGGCAGATAGACGCTTTAACCGAGTTGCCAATGATTTAACAATCGGAAAAAATACAGATCAACCAAAAATAAGTGACTCTTTTGAAGCAAAAAGAAAACAAGTCAGTATCATTTCCTTGGAAACATGGTGTATATTGCTCACAGCATCATGGCTCTTTCCATCTTCGATTGGACGAAGAGAGTCTTCAAATGTCAGGGAGTGAATTAGTGTTATGCAGAAAATAATTTTGAAGACAGATTTTGTTATAGATGGAACACAAAGCAAAATCCATTCAAGTGTCCTTGAGAGAGTAATTGGCCATTAGTTTAATTTGGTGGTCTGGGTTGCGGCCCACTGATGTGTCCCAGTCTCTTGTGACCCATTAGGCAATTAGGAATCTACAACCTTGACCTCCAGCGTTCACACGAAAGTGTCGAAAACAGTCAATGGCTTATAGACGATTTAATACAAATAAATAGAGCAGAAATTTGGGCCTGTTATAAGTTTTTCGTATTTTCCAAATTGTATAAAAAGTGCAAAAAGGAGACGTTTTGGAATTTAAACCTTTAAAACTCATTTTACTCTATAAAAATTACGGTACCTTTTTCCGATTTTAGACACTCAAAAAGTTAGGGGGTGCTTATATATGCGCACACATTTAAGTGCCCTTTTTTATATTTCAAGTTAGGACCAATCACAAATAAATTCAAATACATTGTCTTTGTTTAGTGGTATGCTTCTGTGTTGTGTTCTCTCTTTTCTTTCTTTAGATAATGGTTCTGGAGGCAGATGTTCATATAGGCTTTTATTGGCTCAATAACAGAGAGAAATAAACGGTAGATAAACACTTGGCAGTGGATAAAAAAAGTGTAAGAAATAAAAATAAACTAAATACAATAATTATTACTGGATCAGACAGACAACAAACTAAATAGCAGCATAGATGATTAGAATCGAAGTCCATAGGCGTCATTTTTTTTAATTATTCAAATTGAACAACATTGAACTGATACGATAGTAAAAAAATCTTGAAATTACACAATAAATAGTTTTTTTTTATACAAGATAAATTAACTGTCTTAAAATTAAGAGTGAAAGATTAATTTGCTTGTTACATGAAAATAGGACTTGTTTCAAGCGTCTTAATAAAGCGGCAGATAATTTTACTTGATTTAAGTCTATTTTTACACATTTTATTTTATTTTTTATAGTGAATACAGTAATCACTTTCTATTTTCATAATCGCGTAACTACGGTAGTCACTTTTCTATTTTCAATTTACGCTTCTACGTCAGTCGACCTTGTTGGACCGTGAAGCATAGAGACGTGGAGAAGCATGAAGACGATTAGATCACATGATTTTCTAGATGTTTCCTTTATCACTGACAAAAGACTCTTGTGTGGCTCCGTTGAGGTGGTCACGCAGCAGGCGGCGTGTGGAGGACATGGACACGATGACAAAAGCCTGGTACACTCAGACCTCTTAGAGCAATTTGACGTACTTATCAAATCAAATGGACTTTCCATTCATCTCACCGTTTGGAGGAGCTTGCAGGACATCATCCATGCGTAAAACGTCACGCCAGCTGTTTTATTTGCTGTCCCTGAGACAAATGATTAAGTTGAATAAGGGACGTCTTGTGTCGTTAAGACCCCCGGCTCCGATCATTAAACGAAACTATTTTCTTCATCTCGCTCTGGGTTCCTCATCCGTCTCCATTAGCTTGCCACAGTTATTAGTGTCTTAATGTTGGGATATTTCACAGCAGCCGGTCAGAAGACAGAGACCTGTGATGGTTTCAGAGACCCTGAACAGCACCACAGGGGGCCATTACCACAATCATGCTGCATTACCTTGCAAGGAAACCGAGGATCCACAATGGCCGCCTTTTGTAAATCACACACACCCTACAAGAAGGAGCCTAGTGGTCTCAAAGTGTAATAACTGTTTATTCGTGCACTGCTAGAACTACAAAAACCAGAATCCCCGGCACTGAGAGGGCGTGTCATGTGACTGAGTGTTGTTATTAGCACCTTTCACACAGCAATGCCGGGAAAATGCAGGAAAATTACCGGAACAACTTTAACGGTAAAGACTGTTCAGACAATTTCATAATGGTTGTAATTGTTTCATATGTGACTGCGTCAGTAACTGTTGGATGTGATGACACATGTCTTCATCCGCCTGATTTATTAGAAGCGCTTTGAGTTCTGTCATTGGTTGATAGACAACTTAATGAAAACAGGTGACGACATAAATACTTAATCAAATGAAAACGTGCTGGAATCAATAGAAGAGCTGAAATGAGAAATTTCCTCACCTTGGGAACAAAAAATCAGTCTTATCTTATATTAAACAATACTGACGGTTGCTGTCTAGCTGTAGAATGTTAGACCTTCCCTCCAGGTGCTGCAGGTTCGATTCCCGGTCTGGTGGGTTCCATAATTGAGAGTTCTTCAGCAACAACACAGGTTAATACTGCCTCTAGTGGACATATTGACAAACTCACTACTTTTTACATTTAATAATCACATACACGCACACACACTTTCAGATACATCAAAGTGACGTTCCACCTCTTAATAATACTGTATTTATGTGAATATAAGCACAGATTTTTCAATGCTGAATATCGTCGGGGCGTGCTTAAAATCGCCAATTTCAAATATGCGCTAACATTTTTCAGTATTTCAAGTCAGGAACAATCACAAAAAAACGCAAACACGTCGCTTTTATGCATCTGTGCATGTGTGTGTCTATATAATGTTAAACAATGGTCCGTAGGCAGACGTGCTACAGTAGAAGCTTTTATTGGCTCAATAACAGAAATAAAGAAACATTAGACACACTGCGACACTTAACAGAGACAAAATAACACTGGAAGAAGTAAGATTAAACTAAATACAGTACAATAATATATATTACCGCAAACGGAGACTACAAACCACGACCGCTTAGCTTAATGCAAACGGCTACAAATGAGTCAAATGTGCCATCGCAAAAAGAGTTGAAAATAAAGAACACGGGGAAAAAAAAATCCAAGGAACAGACACAATCAAAATGCTAGGTGGTGTCACGGAGTCCAGCGCGTGACGTCACGGACTCTTATTTTGAACACTCCTGGGACATTTAGTTTGGAGTTCTGCCGCGTTGCCGCCATTTTGAAACTTCCGGGTCCTGTTGTGCTCGTCGCGGGTCTCAGCTGTTTGTTATCGGTGATTAACGATCTATTATCCAATGTATATAAGCGCGATTCACCTCCGGTGCCTTTGCCAGATTGTCTGTGCTTTTTTGCCAGCCTTTCCAGCGTTTATTCCTATGTCTAGTTTTTGCCTTGTTGCCGACCTTTGTTTACGTCTCCGACCCTTGCCGCTCGCCTGCCGTTTCTGGACCTCGTTTTGACCCCTGTTCTCTGGACCTCGCCTGCTTCACAGACTATTCTCTCGCCTGCCGTTTTGGACTGTGTATGTACCTCTCTCCTACCGGATCCTCTGCCTGTGTTACGGACTTCTCGTTTTGCCTCACCCTCACTGTTCCCGTTTGCCGTTGCCGAATCCTGCCCGTTCTGACTACGATTAAACTGTTCATCACTAGTTTCTGACTCTTCTCATACTGTGCATGTGGGTCCAACATCCAGCGGCCGTGTCAGGTGGCTGCACAGGGGATGATAATACTTCCTTTTCACATGACATCAGATACAAAGAGAGCTTGAAATAATTGCTCTGCTCATGTGCAAATGATCTTGGGAAATGATGTCCTGACCACTAGAATCAATTTTTTGTTATCTACTATTTAAAACAATATCAAAATGATAAGCGTCAAAAAGAAAAAAAAATGTATTTTTAAAAGAATATTAATTTAACTGAACCAGGAACGTTAATAAAAAAAATGAATAATTTGTATTTTGTGCCTGTAAAATCAGGGGGGTGCTTGAATAAATACGGTATATGTCCTACTCACTAACCTAGTCAACGGTCCCCACAAGACCCCATCGCTCCCCACTTTTCCTATAAAAACCTAGCATTTGAGAGCTGAGAACATAAAAATGCCAAAACACACACGCAAATGCCACATGGAAGAACGTCGTGATGTGCCGCACCGTTAAATGTTAATTTAGCATCAAGAAGCAATTATTGCTCGACTCAAGCTAAATAATAGCACGTCAGAGTGCCGTCACGTCACTGTCATTACTGATCCACTTTTTCAATCAAATGCGTTTAAAGCACCTGAGTGTGTTTGCTTGCGCCTGCTGCGAGCTGTATTATCACAGTGGCATCACAATGAACGTCTGATTAAAATGGACGCGACGGGACGCCTGGTGGTTGGCATGCGCATCTGCATGTGTCGGTTTCTGCGGCGTCTGCTCATATTTCCCCCCGGGGCGTTTCAGCCCAAGCTTTCACAAGCAGACAAAGGCAATTTGCTGTATCTGGGACCTGTGGATAAAGCAATCTTCTGGATGGAACTTACAAGGCTAAAGAAGGGAACGCGTTGCCGAGAGCAACAGGTGGTGGAGCTGAAGGAGGGAGGAAGGAGAAACAGATGAAGCTGGAGAAGGATGAGGCTAGAAATGGCTTTTCTCTGCACTGGCTTTGTCGGATGCAATTTACATCAGGCCTGCTGCGGTTCAGGTGCTCCTGTTATTCAGCTGAAATAGACTCGGAAGAGTGTGTGTGTGTGTGTGTGTG
>CM051498.1:18182491-18193005 GCA_028031935.1 Paedocypris micromegethes | reverse complement strand
GAGAGAGAGAGAGAGAGAGAGAGAGAGAGAGAGAGAGAGAGAGAGAGAGATGTCTTACTTTAGCAGCAGATAAAATCCTGTTGCTTTTCTTCTCTCTCTTTGTGCCACCGGCTTTTCTTCTATCCAGGGTTGAGAAACACCTAGTGTTTGAAGAACAGCATCACCACTTTCATTCTAGTCTTCACACATCAGTGATTTACCTTCGTTTCTGTTTTTTGTCATTTTCTACGATGCACTTTCTCGCCTCTCTTCGTCTCTTCGTCCTTCGTCCTGTTCCAGAGAAGTGCTGATGTAAGACGCCTGTGTCCGGTTGCCCTCAGACGACCCAGCCACACCACAGCGCCCAGCAAGACTTATTTAACCCCAAAAACACATTTTGCGTTTGTCAGTCGAAAAGTGCATTCGCCGCATTTGATGTGTCAAGCAAATGGCAAAAGAGCAGCGTGGAGAAGGGCACACAGATGAGCTTTTAGCACACACACACCACACACACACACCACACACAACACACACACAACACACACACACACACACACACACACACAGCTGTCTCTTCTTGTTGGAGGCTTTAGACTACAATGCTATTGCGGTGGAATTGATTCTGCTCTTTGATGTATTATTACTGTCACCGTTTACCAAATTGCCACTCGTTCGGCAAACCAGAGCAAAACCAGCGTCACCTCCACACACACGCACACACACACACTCGTAGGTAAACCATCTATATATACGTTTAGAGTCTTAGACGTCCATCTTTACTAAACCATCAACCTTCTCGATCCACTAAAACATACATTAAAACACCCAGAGGGTTGGTGTTTTTCTTTTTATTTTCCTTTCTTTTTTATGGGTGTGTTAATTATTTTTGGATTTTTTGGGTTTGCATGTTCCTCCGGTGATTGTGTGAGTCTCCGGTTCTTCTCCACAATCCAGTCACATGTAGGAATCTAGGACCAGAGGTGTGTGTGTGTGTGTGTGTGTGTGTGTGTGTGTGACCTGCTCAGTGATTGGTTGGCCACTAATCGAGGGTGTGTCCCACCTGCAAGTCCTTCTGACCCAGAAATGGAAAAGATTTAGAAAATTTTGAAAATAGTAACATTTTGTAAAATACATTGATGTATGCATTGGTTTAATCATTATAATCTAGCTAATCATTCACAATGATTGACACATTTTGAATAAAATCAACTGTACATATCGGCTATTTCTTTTTGAAAATTCAATTCCAACTGTTTATTGCAAACATTGCTATACTATTTACATTAAAACTTTTGCAAAGAATACACAGATTGCAATACTTCTACTAAAATCCGTACTAAAACTTACTAATAATAAAAAATAATAAAAATACATCTATTTGAATTGAATTGAATTGAATTGAATTGAAAAATCCTTTATTAGTCCCATTTAATAAATAGACACACACAAACACACTCACTCAGACAGATACACAGTACACACACACGTCACACGCTAACACACACCCACACAGGCACACATAACACATTCACTCCTTGTTTTGGTGTGTGTGTGTGTGTGTGTGTGTGTGTGTGTGTGTGTGTGTGTGTGTGTGTGTGTGTGTGTGAGGAAAGCCGCGTTGGCTCTCTGTGGCTGTGGGGGTGTTTGAATATGGATGATGGCCGATGGGTTTTTTCTTTTCGAAAGTGTGATGTGAAGGAATGACACACTCGCTCTGAAAGCACTGTCTGTCACAGATCTACACTCATGTGTGGTAGTGTGTGTGTGTGTGTGTGTGTGTGTGTGTGTGCGTGTGTGTATGTGTGTGTGTACACTGTAGAGAATTGGTACAGATTGCCATCTAAACAACGTGGTTGCAACATTTTAACAAGTTTGTGTGTGTGTGTGTGTGTGTGTGTGTACAACTGGAACGACCCCATCAAATACATGTGAGTGACTGTTCCTGTGAGATGTTTTGAACGGTGGTGTATAAATTTAGAATGTTGTGAAAACTGTACTGTACCAGAAACCATGCACTCATTATAATGGCCGGTACGTGTTTAGTGAGTGAGTGTGTGTGTGAGAGAGAGAGAGAGAGAGAGACCTTTGATTCTTTATTTGCTCTATCTATATCAGTTTTTTCCAACAATCATGTGCTGGTATTAGTAATTAAAATGTTTGTAGGTTTACAATTTATCTATCTTACCCGTACTTTTTAAAAACAAATTTCTTAAAATATACTAGGACAAAATACACTCATAGATATATACTCAAATATACTCACACACACCACAACACACACCACACAAACACACACACACACACACACACACGAACACACCACACACACACACACATTCCACACACATACCTTCCCCCCATACAGTTTTCTGCCCATAATTCCCTCTCTTTATCTTATATCCAGTCACCTCCACCACCCAAACCCCCCATTCTCTTCTTTCTCTCTCTCTCTCTACACACCCACACACAACCCACCCACCCACACCCACAGAGTATTGTTTGAGCAGGTTTTCTGGCTCTTGTTAAGACAGCAAGGAGCTCCTGGCAGACAGAAGATGGAGAATCACACAGAACACTTCCGTGATGCGGCGTTGGCATGTTCCCTCTGATCACGGGATGATGCAGCGGCTTCAATTATGGCGTCCCCGTGGAACCCGCCACTGAATAAATCAATCACCGCAGTGGGAACCACTTGATTTGAAGTCACTTTGACTCTGGCTGGCATTTTAAAGCGTCCCAGCAGCATATTCGGGTGAGAGCTGGTCGCACACCCGAGGGTCCTCGGCTCCGACTGATCGACTAGAAAAAAGCTTTACTCCTTATTTCACTAATAGTGTGGTGAACTGAAACTTCGTACAGTACAGTGTGATTTCGTTAGTACGTTAACGACACTTTAAGTACAAATCCTGGTTAGTTTTTTTTTTTTTCCGGAAAATTCTGGAATCCTCTAGGTGGCGCCGTCACTCTACCGTCATACTTTCCGCTCTTATTGTCAGCGGACGTTTTGTTTAACGATACGATTATTACGCAGATTATTATCCTCCAGAGAGTTCAAGTAACAAAGTAAAAAATACTGTACTTTCGTTGGCCTTTCACATTTGCACGGTTGAAGTTGGGCGTATTTATATTTTTGCTTGAGTTAAATGTTTTTTGCCCATTTTTTTACTTCTACAACTACTACTACTACTTTCCTACTTTGTACCTACACGTTGAAAACGAACATATAAAGCGTTATGTACGTAGACATATGTTTCATGTTTTAATAATTTTTACGAAAAAATCTACTTTCTGTATTTATTAGGAAAATCTTGGAAAAAAATACACCCTTGAGTATTTTGAGTGTGTTTTACAATGATGTACAGAAAGAAGTGCGCTACAAAAAAGGGTTACTGTAAATTTTTACTTTCTACTATGTGTATGGTATAAATGTATAAACTATGACTTTTATGCACCATTACAATACTAGTCACCAAATCTTCCACTCTGAAACACGTTATTACTTAGAGGCACGCATATGTGTTTTGTAGTAAAATGCATTATTTTCCATGTAAATATATACAGTAACATTTTAAAATATCAATATACTCCAATACTGTTAAAAATATCAATTCAATGGCATTTTTTTCTTTACATGGCTTCTGTACTTGAAAGTATTTATGAAACCAGTACTTTTACTTGAGTAAAAAGGTTGAGTTGATACTCTTGTAACTATACTTATACCTCTGTCTTATGTGAGGTGTGGGCGTAGTCAATCTTAAGTATGCACCTCTCGGTATATAAACCTCACCTGCTCAGTTTGTTTTTTTATTTAAACATTTAAATATTCATAGATCCGGTCATTGTGCCTTAAACTCACTCAAACTCAGATTTGTCAAAATTCAAGTGTGTAAAACCTATAAATATTAAAATGTATTGCTATGTCTAGAACACAACAATATTGAAATGTTTTAGAAACCTTATTCAAATATGGTGCCTAGCTAAACCTACAACTCATGTTTATAATTCCTATCTCATGTTTCCCACCTCATATTTCATATTGCGTAAATGTGAAACATATAAAATAAACATTTTTTATTTCTAAAAATGTGCATTGAAATTAAGCAAGACAAAAATAAACCCCACTAAAGTACAAAAATATGGAAGTGAAAGTGTGAGTGAAGCATTAAAACTGCTCATTAGAGTGAGAAAAGCATATTCCATAAGTGAGTGCTGGATTCATTACCGCGCTCAAACCCCCGGGGTTTATTTACTCGGAACGGGCGCAAAAATTGTGCCATTTTTATTTAAATGAAGTCGTTGCCTTTCTTTTCCAGCAACAAACTGTTTTGTTTCCGTCCGCTCTCTGAGCAAATTGGATTTATTAAGCACAAAGAAACAACATTATTACCACCTTTAGAAAGTGAATGTAATTTTCTTTCAGATAAATGCTTCTAAAATTTGATGTTATTAAAGCTGTAGAGCAGGCACAATGTGTGTGTATGTGTGTGTGTGTGTGTGTGTGTGTGTGTGTGTGTGTGTGTGTGAGTGAGAGAGAGGGAGAGTGTGTGTGTTTGAGAGAGAGAGAGAGAGAGAGAGAGAGAGATTGAGAGAAAGGAATAGAGAGAGAGTGAGTGAGTAAGTGAGAGAGATGGAGAGAGAGAAAGAGTGAGTGAGTAAGAGAGAGAGAGAGTGAGTGAGTTAGTGAGATGGAAAGGGATGGAGTGAGTGAGAGAGAGATGGAAAGAGAGAGAGAGAGTGAGAGTGTTAACTTACAAACATTTAAAAGTCACACACACACACACACACACACACACACACACACACACACACTCACAGCAAATTTAACTTATACGAATATAAGACAACATTATTAGTTCCTTCATTAGTTAACATATAATGAATATTTAACATTTTTTTATTGTACATTTTTTCTGTTCAAAAATCTTTTTTTTTTCCGTTGATCACCAAAGTGAGTAGGCGGACCCCCAAAAGCTTCTGAGAGCGTCCTCTCCTAAAGCTCACACACACACACACACACACACACGCACACACACACACACACCTATAAGAAATTTTCAAAAATAAATTTCCTAAATTACTTTTCCTGCATATTTTCAGACTGTGAGGGAATCCGGAGACCCAGAGGAAACACAAGCAGTCGTGGTTTCTGTTCCTGAAGTGGATTAGAAGCCGTGTAGAATGATTGAATCAACACTTCTGTCAGACATTATTCACACGCCGCACAGATCTGCCTTGTTAGTAAATAACTGGATGCGTATTTGCATTTGCACAGAACTAGAGTGGATATTTTAATCAGAAACCCAGAGTGGGAATGTTTGCGCAAGATCAAGCAACTTGGATGTGAAAGAGAGATTACACCAAATTAGATTTTACCAGAAAAACACATCACAAAGCGTCAGCGCTGATTGCAAACAAGTTCAGTGATGGAAACAGGATGTTTACACGCATGAGTTCAGGAATTGGGTTTATTTCTAAAATTTGTTTTATCGTGTTTACGTGAACATAAGCACCCCTTTTTTTCCAAATGTTTTAATTTATAAACGCCCATTTTTCTTTATATTTGGAGGGGTCACAGATAAATGGAAATATTACATCATATATAAATATGTAGACATGAATATTTATGCAGCAGTGAGGTTCTGCCTACATTTAGAAATAATTTAGAATCTAAACGTTACAATTTTTTTACTTATAATTCAAGTAATACGTCATTGAAGTGAAATATGCGAACAAGTCACAAGATAAGTTTTGAAATTTAACAAAAGGATATATTAATAGTAATGATAGTTAATTCGATCGATTTCTATTTATTTTTTTGTTATGCGTTTAAACGATAAGCTTTGGAGAATTGGAGAATTGGAGAATTGGAGTTAAGAATTGGAGTCCAGCAATTGTCCATAGGTGTGAGTCCTGCTCTGTGATTGGTTAATCATCAATCCAGGATGTGTCCCGCCTTCAGGCCCTGAGCTGCTGGGATTGGCTCCAGCTCCACGCGACACAGAAATTAAAAAAGAGATGCAGAAATTGGTTGGGTGAATTAACATATAACAGAGAAATAAAGCATGTCGATATTCCTGAAAAAATTTGAAATCATTCGCTTCTCATGGCATCCATTTTGTCAGGGCTTTGATACACATCTGGGATGAACGTTCTGTTTTTCTGACACTGAGAAGGTCCTGAGAGACGTGAACTTCATTTTATGTCTTTGTATTGTTATTTTGGATGTTTTAATAAAGTCGAAATGTGCTTGCGTTCAGGTTTTCCTGTAACGGTTTCTGGGTGAGTTTGGTCATTTTTCAAAAGCTTCACACTGTACATCATTTGGCCTGGATTTGCAAATATTAAATTTAGATTAACAGGCTTTGTTCATCTCCAATAAAATATTTATCACCGTCAAATCGATCAGACTGCGTTAGCTGCTACTCTGGTAGTGGTTTCACTGAAAATGAGTCAAAATGTTCCAGGCAATTGTTTTTCACAGATTTCTATTTATGTTCTATTCAGAAGATTGTGACCTTGTTGTGTTTTATAGTTGTATACAGTCTCAGTTTAGCAAAGTGAAATATATCAATGTAGTACTAATAAAATAGAGATAACTTACTGTTTTCAAAAATTATTTCAATATAGGTCTAGATTTTTAAATGTTTTACGACCTAATAGATTTAGTAGAAAATTGAACATGATATTAATTAGTAACTATGTAATGAAATTATCAATCATGTTAGACATTTATATCCAACTAGTTCACTTAAAAACAGCAACTAGTTCACAACTTGAATATCCAATTTTGAGAGATTTTATTTGAATTACGGTAGTTGGTTTGTATTTGTATTCTACTTCAGAAGATTGTGACGTGTTGATGTATTTTATAGTTCAGTACACAATAAACCGTTTCACAAAGTTCACAGTTATTCTAGTTTTTCCCACAGTTTCTCACAGAAATGTCCCACAATTTTACAACTCAAATTGTAAAATGTGCAATGTTTAATTCTGTATCCTCAAGCTTCTAAATTAGCTACTAGAGGAGCTATATCTATTGCTTCAATCTATACGTACAACTGTTAACCTGTGTAAATATAATCTCAAGCAAGTAGCGACAAATTTACCCAAGTGATAATAGGTATGTGTGTGTTTGCGTACAGAAAAGTTGGTCAAAGTGGGTTGACCTTCAAAATACTAGGTTTTTATCCCAAATTGAAGCACTTGTGGGGACCTTTGGGCACTAGTGGGGTCTACACAACTATTTAAGGTCTGTGTGGGGGTCTGTTTTAGGAATGAAGTTACAACTAATTTGTATTCACTGTTGGTGAGTGTGATTAGGATTGATTAGGATTTTGATTGCTGGGGTCCGGGTGTGAGGGGAGTCAACACATTGTTTTGAGTTCAATTGTGTTCAATTGTGAGGACTCTACAATATACTATGCCAGTGTGAATATGTGTCCTCTATGTGCACAAACACACTTTGGATGGGTCAAATGCAGAAGACGTTTCTAACGTATCTGGACACTTCCTTTCCCTCACTTTTCCTCTAATCCTTCTCTTCTGGTCTTCACATTTTTCTTGAAGCCAGTCCATCTATTACAGTGCCACACACACTTATTAACTGAAGCACACAGACTACACATTTGTGATCCATGATTAGTCCACAGAATCCCAGCAACTGTTTTCACAGTCCAGTGATTTCCACCACGTGTCTTGTTGAGAAGGTCTGATCCCTGAGTTTGAAGCAGAATCAGTGTGTTGTGTTGTTTAGCTCGAGCAGTTTTCTGCAACCTCTTCTCACTCTCTTCTGCTCACTCACTCACTCACTCACTGAGTCTCAATGGTCAATTGTGGTCCACTCATAGGGGATTGGACTTGTGTTTAAAAGGTTGCAGGTTCAAATCCCTATCAAACCAATTGTTCACTGTCAACAATTTTCTAATTCATTCAATCAATCAATCAACCAACCAACCAACCAACCAACCAGCCAATTATTCTCTCACTCACTCACTCACTCACATAATCACTAACTCATTCACTTAAATTAATTCTACTCAAACTCACTCATAGTCACTAACACACTCACTCACTTGTTCACTAGTTATAGTTAGTCACTAGTTTAACAACCCAACTACTCACTTACTCACTCACTTGCTAGTTATAGTTACTATAGTCACCAGTTCAGTCACTCACTCACTCCTCACTCCTCACTCCTCACTCACTTACTTGCTCACTAGTTACTGTATAGTTACTATAGTCACTAGTTCACTCACTCCTCACTCACTCACTCAAACTTAAATTACTCATTACCGCGTTAAATTACTCATTAATATATGGTAATGAATCACCATGTCACTCATTCACACTGTTGCTCACTCACTCTCACACAATTCCTCTCCTCTTGTAAGTGTTACTCTTGGATTTTTTCTCCATCTGTTTTCTGTGGCTTCATATAACTTCCTTTTACAGACCTTCTGCCACCCTACACACCTCCCCTGGGTTTCTTCTCTCACTCCTCCCAGTAATGTGTAATTATTCTTCTCATGTGAACCACAAGTTTATTGTGTACGTTCTTGAGTGAGACTGTTGCATTCGAACAAGGTGGATTATTTTTTTTTCTCCGCGTCTTTGAGTTTTAGTCATTTGCGACTCCAAAGGTCATTTTGGATGTGTTAATGGTTTCTTTCTTTTTCTTCTTCTGTGTTATATAGTGTGGAGCCGGGCTGGCAGAGGGTTGTTCAGGTGGACCTGGAGGTGGACGGAGTGGGCAGCGCAGTGGGCAGCAGGTCGCTCTCCTGGGCGGTGGAGTACCCGGGCATCAGAGCCAGCTCAGAGGAAACAGAGACCCCCATCCATCTGGCACAGAGAGACCTGGCTGGCATCGTGCCATTGGCCATGGTGAGAAGATCCAGCTTTAAGTGGTTTCTGCTGGTGATAAGGTCCAAAACACAAACAGTCGTGCTTTTCAAATGACGCTTTTGGAAATGCTGTTTTAATACATGGTAATGATAATTCTGATTATGATAGATATATTTCTAGTCTTAATAGCATAAAGCCCCAAGGAGCAATAGTGGGGTTTGAGTTCCAGTTTTGGGAAAAGAAATTGAGTTATGGTGAGCGATTTGTTTAGAAGCGCTTTGGTTTTCAATACAAATGTGGTTTTGTAAAAAATGCATTTTATTGATTAATAAAAACAATTGGTTAGCAAAGTGAAATATTTCAATGTACGTAATAAAATAGAGCTAACGTTTTCAAAAATGATTCCAAAATTGTTTTAGCTTTTAGATTTTTTTTAGGAGTTATTTTCATACTGTAACAAAAAAATTAAAATTACGTATGCAGACAAGAAATTAAGTGCTAATTTTATTAAATATAATTAGTCAGTATATTAAATACTAACTAAATTATGAAACTAACAATCAGGTTAGAGATTCATATCTAATTTTGAGGTGTTTTTTTTTTTTACTTTACCACACAGAGTTTAATTAAAGACATAAATAGGAGTGATTATTAAAGTGAAATAAATTAAATCTAATTAATTTGGTTTAATTCATTTATTTCCCTTGAAAGTATTTGAGAACTATTTTACTAAAAATTCGATCAAATACACAAACACCAAAAAACTATTTATAATTAATTTTAGGTATCAACTCATTGTATTATCCTGAAACATTTCTACTTTTACCTTCTAATTTTGTTACGTTATAACACATTTACAACAATATAACAAAAATGACATCAAAGATTTGTTTATCTCGACGGCTGCCGGTATGTCGGTTGACGGCAAACGTGTCTGAGATAAACAAATCTTTAATATAATTTTAAAAAGACACTTAGAACATGATAGATTTTATTAAGCGTATGACGTATTGGCCTGGCGAATAGCAAGGTAGCTTTGGCTTTCCTCCATGTTGCATCTCCTCAGTCTCAAAGCTTGTCGACACCTTTCAGGAGGCATTTTAATGTCGTCAGCTGAAATAAAGTGCGACGTAAATTCTCATTTCTGGTGGAACAAACTCTGGACAGCAGAATAATTCCTGGCTTTCCTGTTCCTTCTCATCTGAGAGCGGGTCTTGGCACCGGAGCCGGTTGTGAGAGTTGAGCATCTGGGATTAAGGGCTGCTGTGCTTCCTGTCACACTTCACTCTTCTAATCACTTGGCAGAGGTTTTGGCTGTAGTAGACATGCTTCCTTTGCCTTTGCAGCCTGTTGGTTTCCACCTTAATTATCTGGCACATGGCGTGTGATATCGCTGGGTTTCTGCTCCAGACCGGAGTGATGGTTGGTCTATCGCTTTTCTCCAGACCTGATCTCCAGAGTGAGCCGATCTTTTGATTTTATAATGGTTTTAGGATTAAATAATTTCTGTCATTGATTCAGGGCGGTGGTGGAGTGGTTGGTGCGGTCGCCGTGTGTTCTGCTCTGTAATTGGTCGGCTATCAATCTAGGGCGTGTCTGAACCACTTTTCGGCACAGAAATTGAAAAGTGTTTCAGAAAAAAAAAAACATGGAAGGCCCATAGGATTATTAAAAAAAAAAAAAAAAAAAAAAAA
>CM051498.1:18176287-18182479 GCA_028031935.1 Paedocypris micromegethes | reverse complement strand
AAACATGTTTAAGGTTTAAGAGAATTAGGAGAATTATTATTATTATTATTATTATTATTATTATTATTATTATTATTATTATTCAATTGTTCTATTAACTATCATCACATTTTTATTCTTGCTGCTCAGAAATGCTGTTCTGGTTATCGCAAATGCGATCTTTTCAATGTAAATTCTGCTCATGTTACTGTAAAGGTTGCTCATGTTACTGTAAATGTTGCTCATGTTACTGTAAAAGCTGCTCAAGTTACTGTTAATGCTGCTCATGTTACTGTAAAGTCTTCTCATGTTACTCTAAAGGTTGCCCAGGTTACTGTAAATGTTTCTCATGTTACTGTAAAGGCTGCTTAAGATACTGTTAATGCTGCTTATGTTACTATAAGCTTGGAGCAGCATCTAATATAAACGTATTCAGATTCCGATTTTATTCGTCACATACATTACACGCAGTGAAATTGAAATGAATGACTTTACATGGAAATCCAGCTATTTATTGAAACAACTTTGAAAACGTATAACCTGCGAGTTATGAACATGAGTAAATTAAAGTCTGAAAGCAAGTAAAAAAACAGCTGAATTCACATTCACACAGTGTTGTGTTTGTACCTGAGCAGACGTTGTAAAGACAGAGAAAGACTTTGACAATGCAGATGTTCCATTTTAAAACTTTTGTTCTTTTATCACTTTTGTGCTTTTTTCCCCTCAAAATTCAGTTAAACCAAAAATGACAGTTTCATTCGGCGCTGAACTGTTTCAACCCTTTTTGGTTTTTCTTTGCTTATTTTTTCATCAAAAGGAGAAGTTAGTCATAAACCCTCAGTCATTGTTCACTGTATTTTTATGATGAATAACAGACAGAAGAAAAGTCAACGGTGGCTTCAGTCCAGTTTCTGATTTTTGCCGTACGTACGAAAAATAAATCAATAGACATCTTATAAATTCATTATTTCATCAAGATTTTTGGTGAATTCACTGAATCTTATCTTTATCCTTGAGGAACGTGAGGAGGAATTTTTGCTAGTAAAACGTAGTGCTTGACTTAAACTTTATAGCCAGTTTATGAGAGAGTATTATTAATGCATTTAAAGAAATGCAACTCGAAGTTCTTATGACTGTTCTGGGTAGATTTTACTGACATAAAAGTAAATAATGGATTTTTTCCCCATCTTTTAACAGTCACAGAGTTGCAGTAGGAGACGTGTTTACTACTAGTTTGTCTATTAAATGAAGTCATTTATTGCAGCAGACTCTTTATACTGTACGTATTTTCTTCCTGTTAAAATGTTTTTATAACCATAACTTGAAATGCACGACTATTGTGTACTCAGATTTCAGATTATAACCACAGATTGCTGGTGAACTCTGAGTAAGAATAGTGAACTGGTAGATGTAGGAAGGGATGGATGATGGAACACACACACACACACACACACACACACACACACACATGCACACAGAACTTACAGGCAACATGGAGGAATCAAACTCTGAAGATCACAGGTTAGCTCAGATTAAGAACAGATTAGATCGTTCCACAAGATCAGAGACATCAGAGTGAAGCGGAATTTTTTGGCGTTCCATATTTAGGTGATGGAGATACTGGGCGTGTCATGGCTTGGTGGGTGGAGCCTAGTCTGAATGTTTCCCTGATAGGTGGACCATCCAAAGTCGTTTTTCAAAGTCAATCTTAGTACATTTTACAACTCTTAGTGACAATACTCAATGGCGTGGAATTTAGCTTTTTAGGTCAAATTCAGTTTATTTAGTGTTTGTCACAGTCTCAACAATTTGTATAATTATATTATATTATATATAAATAATTATTGTATCAAAATAACAATAAAATAAAAAATGTATATAAAAAATAATTTATTTAAATAAATAAAGTGCTTTTCTCAGTCCGCTAAAAATATTTTAAAATGAAAAGTAGAAAAGATGTTTTTGTGTTTCTACAAAACATGTTTAAAAGAAGCTTTGATTTTTTAAATGGAATCATGCGTTTAGCGAACAGGAAACTCTAACATGACCTTTACTAGAGATAAACAAATAGGGGCCAGGAAATAGTCCACAAAGAGTCTTCTTCATCATGATGGAATGTAGTCGCCTTAAGGGTCATGGGGTCATCAAAGGTCACCAATGTCTGAGATTCGTTGAGATAACTAATTCAAGCTACCAAAATCATTTACCTAGTCAGTGATACAAGATTCATCTACGGGACAAATACATCATGAATCATCTTCATGAAACCAATAGAGTCACCTCTGTTAAAATTACAGTACGGTTCTCGAACATCATGGGGGCTTCCGTCCCAAAGCCTCGGTGATGGAGGGGATGCTCTGCCTCCGACCTTTCCTCACACGTGGAGATTACGTGTCCCCCTCAGGAGCAGGACCACTGGAATTAATCTGAGCGTGAGCAGACCGAGGGTCACTGTAATCTCTATTAATCACCTCCAGCAGACGGAGCGAGAGAGAGAGAGAGAGAGAGAGAGAGAGTGAGAGACAGCTCAGGGCTGTGTTGACAAGGATGTCACCGTAGCTTCGCTTTACATTAAGCTTTCATCAGTAATTAGTTTTAATTAGACTAACAGGCCACATTGTCTTTGAGCTGCGATACGAAGCTAATGGGGTTATGGGACGGCGGCTAATCCGTTTAAACACATCAATCTCGCCGCGACCTCTGCGCGGGTCCTCGGTTTGTAGGGTAAATAATCTGAAGTGATTCACGGCCTCGATGACGTGCCTCCGTGTTTATGGATTATTAGCTTCCTTAGCCATATCTGCTCTCTTTTTTTCATTCCTGTGCAAATTTTTCAATTAATGGTGTCCTTGCTGTTAATCAGTTTGAACAAAAGGACGTTTAATAGCTTCTCAAAAGCTTAGTAACTCGATGTGTCTGCGGAGGTCTGCTGGGACAGACAAAACCATCTCCCCGAGAGAGAGAGAGAAAGACAGCGAGAAATATAGTGAGCTGGAGAGAGGAAGACAGAGAGGGAGAGAGTGAAAGATTGAGCGAGACAGAAAGCGTGAAAGAGAGAGACGGAGGGAGAGAGAGAGATAAAGTGGCAGAGAGCGAGCTAGAAAGCTAAAAGAGGGAGAGAGAGGGAGATAGAGAGAGAGAGAGAGAGAGAGAGAGAGAGAGAGTGTTTTTTTAGGGCTGAATTCAGTCCAGGCAGAGAGCGAGAAAGAGAGGAAGAGAGTGAGAAAGATTCAGAAAGACAGAGAGTGAAAAAGACAGAGAAAGATAAAGTTTTATAAAGTGAGAGGTAGAGAAAGAAAGAGAAAGAGACAGAGGAAGACAGAGTGAGGATAGAGATAGAAAAAATTAAGTTAAAGATTCAGACGGAGAAAGAACGAGATGAACAGACAGTGAATTAGAAATCTGGTGACAAAGGGAAAACGAGAAGGGGGAGTGATAGAGAGAAACAAAGAGAGCGAGAGAGCCAAAGAGACAAGGTAGAGTGGAGAAGACAGAGAGAGAAAGAGAAAGAGAGAGAGAGTGAGAAAATTGAGAAAGACAGAGAGAGTGAAAGAGACAGAAGGACAGAGAAAAATAAAGTGGGAGATAGCGAGGTAGAGAAAGAGAAAGAGATAGAGGAAGATAGAGAGAGAATGAGAGAGAGAGAAACTACTCTAAATTGAAAAAAAGAGAAGATTTGAATGAAGGATGAAAGGAAGGAAAATGAAAGAGGAGAGAAATGGGCCGCATTAATCAATCACACACTCTTGTGTGCGTGTGTGTGTGTGTGTGTGTGTGTATGTGTGTAATGATTTGTCTGCACTTGATCTCATGACACTGTGATGTTAGTATTGATCGTTTCTTTCTTCAGGACAAACACCGTCATTATAAACACCATTACAAACATTCAACATTGTGGAATACAACATGGTGGAAAAATAAGTGGTAGAATAATAAAAAAAAACACAAAAGTGAAACATCTGGAAACATATGCTTGTTTTTTTGTTGTGTGAAAGTATGATCTTAAACCTACGGCCCGTGGGCTGAATATTGCCCTGTTCCTCATCGACTAGCTCTTTGATCAATGGCAAATAAATTACATTAATTTGGTTTGCTAAAAAAAACACCTGAATGAATCATATAAGATATTTGTTTTAAAACTCTTGTTCGATAGTAAAAATTGCCATTTAAAAAATAAAAATAAGAAGGCATGATTTATTTATTAATTATTATATGTATTTAATAATTATCTGATCAGGTCCATCGTTAAATAATGAAAACTGATGTGGCCTAAAAAGAGTACAAAATAATATAATAGTTAAAAGTTACAATAACTGTAAGTTAGTTTTTCCGTCTCCTGTTTTCTTTTCCTGTTCTCTTTCATTGGAATCTTTGATTCAGACACTCACATTCCATTTCTTAGCTTTCTGCGACACACATTTTCTTCAATGTGACAGTCCAGAAATATGAATCCCCTGTGCTTACTCCATTTCTCTCTCTCTCTCTCTCTCTCTCTCTCTCTCTCTCTTTCTCTCACTTTCTGTCTTGCGCGCCTTCCACTTCTTTTTTTATACTTTTCTTGTCAATCTCTCTCTCTCTTTTTCCCCTCTCCACTATTAATACTTTTCCTCTCTCTCTCTCTTTCTCTCTCACAGTTTCATTCATCCTCCTCTCTCACAGTGTCTCTTTATTTCTATTTTTCTTCTCTTTCATCCTGTCTCTCTTTTAAACTTGTCACTTTCTCACCTTCTCTCTCTCTCTCTCTCTCTCTCTTACAATTTCTCCATCTGTCATATTCTTATCTCTCTCTTTCATCATCTCTCCCTTCATCTCCTCTCTTTCTCTGCTTTCCCTCTCTTTCTCTCTCTTTCTGCCCTCTCCCCTCAGTCTAAACTTGCACTTTATTTCACATTTTCTTTCATAATGTCTTTTTTCCTCCTTCTCACTATTTCTCACCTTCACTCTCTCTCTCTCTCTCTTTCTCTCTCTCTCTCTCTCTCTCTCTCACTGTCTGTCTTGCGCTCCCTCCACCTCTTTTTTTATACTTTTCTTGTCATTCTCTCCCTCTCTTTTTCCCCTCTCCACCATTTATATTTTTCCTATCCTTCCTCCTATATTTTTCCTCCTTCTCACTATTTCTCACCTTCTCTCTCTCTCTCTCTCTCTCTCTCTCTCTCTCTCTCTCTCTCTCTCTCTCACTGTCTGTCTTGCGCTCTTTTCACCTCTTTTTTTATACTTTTCTTGTCAATCTCTCACTCTCTTTTTCCTCTCTCCACCATTTATATTTTTCCTCTCCTTCCTCCCAAACTTTTTCCACCTTCTCACTATTTCTCACCTTCTCTCTCTCTCTCTCTCTCTCTCTCTCTCTCTCTCTCTCTCTCTCTCTCTCTCTCTCTCTCTCTCTCACTCATTGTCGGTCTTGTGCATTTTTTATACTTTTCTTGTCTCTCTCTCTCTTGCTTTTTCTCCATCCCTCCCACTCCTCTCTCTCTCTCAGTCATTTGCAGAGTGAATTAACATGATAAAGTGTGTTGGTTAATTGGAGAAGCTGTGGAGTTCATATGTGCATGACATGACACGGCTCCTCTTAATGAACACGGCTCTGGAGAGCAGATGAATCATGGTGTGTTCACACTCTCCACGGCTGCTCGCCCAATCCAAGAGCCATCTTAAAGAAGAGTCCGTGTGTGTGTGTGTGTGTGTGTGTCCTCATCAGTCACGTGTCAGCAGCTCCAAACTCAATTACTTTCAGAGATGTTTCTCAGAAGCCATAAGCAAATTGAATGCAAAAACGGACTTGATAAGACACATTGATCCGGAGCTCTTTCCGCACAATAGAATTCCGATTACCTGATCAAAACTAAACGTATGTCATCATTACTTGTTTTCGGCTTCATAAAAGGACCAACAATCCCCACAGGAAATAATCTCCCCTTCTAATAAACATAAAAGGCCACGGTAACACTGCCGTCTTTGTGTCGGTGTATATTCATCCTCTAGTTGTTTTTTGTCAGTTTATTTATCTTTTATCCATTTCTCCGCGTTCACACAGTGTTCCCGCCAGCATTCCGAGTGAAGAGCTGAAGAAACAGAACATGACAGGCGATATAAAGCCACAACAAGAGACAATATCACGACGCGTGTGACCAAGTGTGTGTGTGTGTGTGTGAGCCAATAGTGACAGAATATGTTGAAAGGATAAAAAGAGAATGACAGCAATTATTCCGGCCCACA